>CAUJNA010002057.1:420000-467500 GCA_963377175.1 Effrenium voratum | reverse complement strand
GAGGACAGGCCATTGCCCCAGGTAGCCAACTGCATGGCTTTGTCTGGGAGGAAATGGGCTTCGGTGTCCTGTGTCGGAAGACTCCACCGCAACCCAGGCGAAGCACGAGACACCCATGGGGAATGTAAAGGGTGAATGATTTCTTCGGACTCAGCAGCCCCCCTTTTGATCGAAGTCGTCGAAATTTGGTCTGCGATGGTCAGTGGTCCCCTTACAGAATTTTGTCCTCACAAGAACCGCAGGTTCATTTCAACCCTGATGGTAAAATGGACCCAATCAGGAAAACCACAAGGTCAAAAGGTCGATTCGCTTTGGGCAACTGAGAATACACCACATGTTTGGACGAGACCCCAAAGTTCAGCCAAATAGCCCATTCCCTTCTCCCTGGGCACTCGATGCTGGCAATGCTTTGGTCCCAGCCCAAAACCCTTCTGTGGGGACCGGGTAAGGGGAAGGGGGGGCTTTTTCATGGAACGATGCTGCTTTTGGCAGTGCGATCAGACCAAGAAATTGCTGGAGGGTGGATCGAGGATGAACATGCGGCTTGTTTGTTTGCTGCCAGCGAGCAGGTCAGAATGACCCTTGGTGTTCCCATTTCAGTCATGCCAGAAGGCAAGCCCTAGGTGATCGCCCTCGCTTTGGTTCCTAGGCGATCGCCCTCGCTTCGGTTTTGCTCGAACCCACTTGGCTGTGGGTCAAAAATAGGTACCCAAAATGGAACCCTGGCAAATGCAAACACGACACCCACTTGGTGTCATGTCCAAAGTCCAAAGTCCCGAGGGCCTAGGGCAGCGCACAGACCCTGGCAGCCCCTTCTCGATTTCGCGCAGGTGGCGGCCTTGCAAACTGAGGCTCCGGTTGGATGGATGGATCGGGTCTTGGGCGTGTTCGAGGAAACTTGAAAGCCAGATCTTTGCCTAGGCCAATGGAACTCATCAGAGAAGCAGAAAATTGCAGGGATACTACGGAAGCAGGGATTCATGCGAATTTTGCATGCACGGACAGCTGCGCAGCCCCAATGACTCAGGAGTTCAAAAGTTCAAGGGAAAGGTGGCCAACATTCTGAAAACAGACTCTTCTTCTAGAGGCGGTGTGGAAGACAAGTCCAAGAGCATGTGGAGATTTACTTTTGGGTTTGCGCCATTTTTCAAGGGGAAACCAGACCATTTTGGCTACTGTACATGTTGGGTAGATGGATCTATCAGAACCCTCAAGCTGGAAGCCTCCTGCTTTCGGGCCAATCCGGACGGGAGCCCTTGCGCTTCCCAAAGGGTTCATCCCGTGCTGCCCTTCGGTGTTCCTTTCGGCAGCTTCCTTTCTGTTTGGAAATCCAGAGGCCTGGGGCTTTGCGGTGTAGGCAAAGGACCGTGGTGATGAAAGGGAGCCCAGAAGGACGGGCCATTTTCAAGGGTGACATTTAGGAAACCTCCAGATTTATGGGGGTTGGGCACACCATGGCACACCCAACTGCGCTGAGGGCGATGTTTCCCGCCTATGGCATGTGGGTACGCAGGGGGTGGAGAATTGGTTGAGGGTACCTTTGTCAGCTAGGGACACCCACAACGCAATTTGCGGGGTCCCCCATTTTCTTGGTTGTCGTTGAGAAACATTCTACATGTTTGCTTATTGTGGTTTAGGGGAAAATCCCCACTCAACTGTTTTTTTTTGTTTGCATTTTTGCTCCCCTTCCAACCTCAATCATGTTTTGACACCTAGCCATTTGGGTGTGTCATAATTTGTTTTTGAGGCTGCCCCTTTTGGGTGAAAACGAAACCGTTTCCTATGAGAAAATCAGAGTCCTTGCGCCAGGCCGATGCGCGGGGAGTCCTGGGTGGCTCTTGTCGATCCGGAATCAAGCCAGACGAATTTAGGTAACCCTCAATCGCTGGTTTGGATTGGTGGTTTCTTCTTGTGGGTTTATTTGGAAATCCCCAAATCCTCCTCGTTTCCCCTCTTGATTAGGTGGACACGGCCCCCAAAAGGTGAACATTTCATGTCCAGGTCCTTGAAGTCCCATTTGGGTCTGAAAGGGCAACGACAAGGAAAACCCTCCAAATGTCTTGTGAGTATGGCTGCCCCGGATTTTGCAGCCAAGGCCCAGCGGAGCTGCATCGGGGCCGAAGGCGCGAAAGGATTGACTTGGCTCGGGCGTGGCTCGTTTTTGGAGTTTGTACCCAGTACCCGGTACCCGTGTTGGGGTTGGTTGAAAGGGAAGCTACTTGGCGATCCACAATATTGTGGGTTGTTTTAGTTTTGAGACATATGCAGATTCGTTGATGGATTGTTTATCGATTTATGTCCTTTGCTGTTCTTTTTCCCCGTTCCGTTTGTTTTTCTACTGTTCTTTCTAATTGTGCTTATTTATTGTTCACTCACTTATATATATATATATTCATTCAGCGCATGTTGAACTTGGTTTCTGTTTATACACATACGCACTCACATACGCTTTTTCAGACAAGGGGGGAGTGAAGGGTTCAGATCAGGGAAGAACAAGCAACATCACCAAGAGTTTAACTCTGTGAACCTCCAGCATGGCCTTCAGATAACCCCCAATTGGTGGTTTGGATTTGGATTTGAACCCGTGGTTCTTGCAGAGGGAGACTGGGAAACCATCACACCAATTGGAGGGAAGCTGACATGTCGCCAAGTCAGTCTGAAGCCCTCTGGTTTGGTTTCCAGAACCCCCTGTGAGGACACGAGCGAAGGAGTTCATCCTAAGACCGCCCAATACTCAATGGGCTCGAAGGTTCTTCAAGAGAAGGGATCTCAGGTCTTTCTTGTGAGCTAGTCTGCCCCATCGATGCATTCTTGAAGTGATTTCATTTGTAGGGGTGCCCCTTTGCGCACGTTCTGTCTCAACTCATGACTCATGTGGCTCATCATGCGACCGCGGTTGCACCCTGGCAGCACTTGAGCGGTCGGATGAAAAACAGCTGGGGATGTCTCCTGTAAAGCGGTGTTCCCTTTTGAACATTTAAAACCATCGAATCGGAGGTTCCCCAAAGGAACATCTGGGCACTGGTTCAAGTCGAGGCCGTTGATGGAAAATTAACCCGGACCTCCAGTGGTGCCTGTTGCTTGTTCTTGTTTGGGGGGGGGGTGCTCCTGCAAAAATCACCTACCAAACACACATGGGTGGGTGTGTCTTGAGGGTACCTTTTTCAGGGGGGGTTTACCAAAAGGCCTTGTTTGCCATTCAGAAAGACTAAAATGTGCCAAGATAGCGACCAGCGCCAGGTGGTGAATCCGTGCGCAAGCCCAGATTTGAGCCACAATCAAAAACCTGGGTAGATGAAGGTTAGTAAGGGACGACATGGTTCTGGGTAGACCATTTTAGTACCAGGTTTTCATTGCGACTCATTTGGGAACGTGCACGCGTGACGCTGGGGTGGATCCCAACAAGCAGGTTGGGACTGTTTGATTCCGCCCGCACAAGGGCTCTAAACTGAGAACGGGCAGTGCCTCTGATTGTTTGGGTTTCAACCTTGTTGGGAGAAAAGCCCAAACTGCCAAGACATCGGTGTGTTGAATAGGAAGGGGCTCCTGTGTGCGTAGCGAAGCCCCGGCTCCCAAAGATCTCGGAGCTTCCAACTCGCTGCATGTTCTTCAGGTTGGCTCAAGCGTTGCTTTGCTGTTCGCAAAGTTTGACTGCGCTTGGACAGGCTGTTCTACTTTGGGTGGGGGTCAAGAATTAAATTCACCCGCCAGGAAATGCATGGCAGGTTTTTTCTTGTTTCCATGGTTTACCAGGGCAACCCAGTTTGGGGCTACCAACTACACAACACCCAGCGAAGCGAGGCCCGCATCCAGCGCTTCGCCCAAGCCGAAGGCAGGAGCCGTTGCCTGTTCAGGAATCTGGCAAGTGTGAGAAAGGCAGTGCTTGTTTCCGGACGGTTTTCCGGGTCCAAAAGTGGGGCGCGCTGGGTGTTCCTCAAGTGCTGCCGAGCTTTCCGTCCGCACCATGCACATGGAATATGTTGTTCCTTCGTTGAATGAATCTGGAAGATGGAAAACCTGCCTCCGAAACCAACGCCCCCAACGCATTGCGGTGAAGTTCCAGTGCTCTCCGTTTGCACAGCCCAGAGCGTGCACCTTGAGCAAAACGCCCCCCGCTTCGTTCCTGGGACGAGACCCTCAGGTCTTGCTCAATGCCACATTCGACAGGCAGTCAGAGCTGGTGACCCTTATACAAGTGCGACTGGGATGGAGGGATGCCCTTGAGCATGGGTCAAGTAATGGCTCAAAAGAAACGGAAGCGCCTTTAATTCATGTGTAGAATGGTTTATGAGTCAGGGGAGGGGGGGGGGAGACTCAGCGTGTTTTCCACATTGGCCCTGGACTACTGGATATGCTGACCGAACCTCAATGTTAGATGTCCAGGGTCATCCCAAGCATTTCACAGCCACATTTGCTGATTGTGGCTCGTTTGGTGTTGCCTATG
Source organism: Effrenium voratum (assembly GCA_963377175.1). Lineage (NCBI taxonomy): Eukaryota > Dinophyceae > Suessiales > Symbiodiniaceae > Effrenium > Effrenium voratum. The sequence goes on along the minus strand of CAUJNA010002057.1, from coordinate 463,056 downwards.
TTTGACCTTGTTCTGGTGACCTAGCCCCCACATCGCCGCTCCAGCCAAAGGATCAAGCACTCAGCTTCCAGAATCGCAACAGGTGCGGACTCGAAACAGATAGAAACAGATGCCGCACTGTGCGTCAGTGCCATTCATGTTTGAATTCGAATCAGGGTGGGATGTTTGCCGAGACCCGTCTTGGCGGACAAAAAGGCATCCCGGCTTCTGTTTGCCACAAGTTGTTTGTTTCATCACGCGACAGAACATGAGCCCATGGAATTTTCTCCGTCCAAGATGTGGCATGCGCCGAAACATACAAATGTGTGTCTTGAAACAGTTGAGGCCCCAAAATTGCGGTTTTCTTCCTCGCTTTTCTCCAAAACAACGTCTAACAAGAGCTCCCTAAAAATATGTACACCCCCAGACAAGGGTACCCTCAAAAAGATGTTTGCACCTATCAAGGGTACCACAAATTCAGCACACCCTCAGCAGGGTTGTTCGCGGTCAACCTGTCGGTGGCTCTGGTCATGGCCATAGCTATGAGAGCACTAGCTCGCCTCAAGGCGCTACACTGGATTCGTGCTTCTCTTTCACTCCCAGCCAGCCGCATACTTGCCTGGAAACGACACAAAACAATCACGGGCTTTCTTAGCGTTTTGCCTAAAGGACGGGCTTCTTTTTTAAGTCAGCAGACATAGGTGTGGCTGTTAAAACAGCCTTAAAGACAAGGCCTCAAAGCGACATAGAGTCCATTTTGCAACCATTTGGGGAGGAGGGCTTTTTGCCATTGAGGGGCCTTGGCAAACGTAGGCTTTTCAACAGTGGCATAACCCTCGTCGGATCCTTAAGGTTGTCTAAAAGTCTCTCTTGGATCCATTCAAACCCCAAGTAAGTTGGGCCTTTCCATTGTGATACGTGCTGCACGAACTGATCCAAAAAAGGCAAGCCAAGTGCCAGTCTATGATATTTGCATCATCCATCCTTGGAGCAACCCTGTCGAAGGCTGGATACTTGCCACCCAGAGAAATCTGGATGCTGGCAGCCTTGGAATGGGGCAAAGTTGATTTGAGCCTCCCACACGGGCAGTGCCAAAGCACAGAGACAGTCAAAACACTGCTCCGAGTGAGTCAGATGCATCCATAAATGCGCGAATAGTTGACGAGTGTTTCTCTGACTCCCATTTTGGGTAGGACATTTTGATGGCTTCCGATTGCCATTATACCCTGGATCTGTTTGATTGTTCCACAGTCTAGCATGGAACCTAGCTGGAGGCCATGAAAGCATAGATTTTCTCTAAGGGGCCGGGAAACCAAGGACAAACGGCGTACGGTGGAATATTTCACAGGGGTATGATGGGGTATGGCAGTGCCCTACTGGGAGTGTTTGATGCACCTCGGGGTCCCCGCAAAGGTGGGTCAACGACTTGGAATATGTGCTTCCGCGCGGGCCAAAAGCAAGCCAACCATTGGCTCACGTTTCCAAAACCAAACTTTTAATCATCCGGTCGCACAGTTTTATATTATGAAGGATCCAAACGGTGAACTTTTTTCTGCTGCGTCTTGGGGAGGTGAGCTGGTAGCGGGTGACTGCTTTCGGCATCCAAATGACTGCTCTTCGCATGGGTCCGCCTTGTTCGAAATTCTCGTCGACAGGGATCATGGGTTCTTGGAAGGACATATTTAAGGACTTCGCTCTTTCTTCGGGCGGCCGGCCCCTCCTCCTTGCAGTCTTCATTGGTTCTATTGCTGCGGCGGCCAGTCCTCCTCACACCAGAGAAACAAGTCCGCTTGGGCGCCCAAGGTACACCAAGCCCAGAAGATGTTCTTTTGGGGAAGGGCCCGTTGCCACCTGTCACGATCTCGGGGCTGTCCCAAAGGGATTTTCATAGAATAGCTGGTTTCCCTTTGGCTTCCCTCTTTATCAAGGGCGCTCTCAAAAGGTAGACCCATACATCATGATAAATCCGCCCAGTGGTGCCCGTTCTTCCTGTCTGTGGGAAGGATTCCCCTTCAAAGTCAGCCAACCAAAAAGGGATGCCGTTTCTTCCCATGGCCACTGGGCATTTGAGGGAACCTTACCCGGCCTCGCCCCGATTTGACGCCAGGCGCCCGCATGTCCGCTGGCGCGGCTCCGGGCGCCGTTGGCGCGCCTGGACTCACGGCGGTGCGGCTTGGACGCGTTGGTTTGTGGGTGTGCACTGATGTTTGTTGGTTTGATGTCTTGATTTGTTGATTTAGTTGTTGGTTTTTGCTTTGGCCGATTTGTTGGTTTGTTGATATGTGAGCTTCGTTTGCTGGCTTGTTTGTGTGCATTATTGTTTGTTGGTTTGATTTGGTTTGGTTTGCTTTGCTTTGCTTTGCTTGCTTGCTTGCTTGCCTGCCGTTGATTTTCCTTGAACGGAACCTGCGGCGTTGTAGAGTTTCACTCAGGAGATTTACGGCCACTCTCGGCCACTCCCCGAACGCGGCAGAGGTACAGGCAGCAGCTTCGACGACCGCGCTGCCACCTGGGACACTCCGAGCAGTATGGCCAGGGTAGCTGCTTGGCAGCAGGTGTTAGGAATAAACACGTGAGCCACTTGCTCAAAACCCGGGTAGATTGAAGGTTAGTAAGGGATAATCCCAACCATAAATAGCTGCGGATGTCCGCCTTCTTAGTTCTTTACATGGTTCTGGGTGGATCATTTTGATACCGGGCACCTGGGCCAATGGAATAGAGAACCAAATCCGCAGACATCCATTTGGAGTTTGACCACGGGGAACGGAAAAGCTGATTCCATATCTTCATATTGGTTGGGGTCGTGGATTACCAAGGTCCTTGTCAGTGTGTGGCCAGCCCTTCAAGTAGTTCCACTCCCTCTTGAAAACTTGGAAAGGCGCTTAAACTCAACCTAAAATTGAATCGACAACAGGACAGCCCTGTAGGAGAATCCGCCAAATCGGTGTTGCCCCAGGTTGGCAACTCTCTTGTGTTTCTCTTTGACATGTCCAAAGAATTGGGGCGGCTTTGCTTTCAAACCATCCAACAAGTCGGTTGCTTCCTTTCAAGCCATCCAGCATCACGTGCCATTCCAAAACCGTGCAATCTTCCGCATAGCTTTTGATTCGAGGGATTGAATATCCTCCTAGAGGTCCCCAATTTGGTGTGTCTTTTGTTGGGTACCAAAAAGACGTGGGCCTTTTTTTCCCGGGAAATCCGAGGCTCGGTACCCTCAAAGAGTAACCGAAGCCCGCTGGATGGCCCGGAGCTTAGGCCTGGGTGGCCGGGCTCATCGAGGCGCAGCCCTGGTTCCGCCCGGAGGCGCCGAGGGATTGCATCTGCTTTGGGGGAGGGGGAACTGAAGGGAAACCCAAAAGGAAGCCACAAGGAAACCAGGAAACCACAAGAGTCGGGGCTTTGTCCCGAAAAGGGAGACAAGAGGGATGCGTGGGATGTTCGTAGAACCTCAACAGACCTCCATTTTTTACCTTCTGGTTTCTAAAACCCAACAAAACAAATCGGGCAGGGGGCGTTTCCCAAACAATTCAGATTTCGGGGTCTCTTATGTCTTTCTTCGAAGCTCAGCCTTTCCAAGCTCCAGTGCAGACCCCAGCTGAACGCTTTGAGTCAATCAGCTCGATGGTTCTGAGTTTTCAGAGCTTGAGGTTTGCAGGGAAATATCTGGGGTGGGGATTCCATGGCATTCCCTTCGGAGACAAACCCTTCTTGATACTGGAGAAGAAGCATGTGTGAAACAGAACGGATGGATGGGATAATGTATTGAAGGAGCTAAAACGGCTGGGATCGACATGAGGAACATGAGGATAACCAAACGGATACCGACTGACAGCATCACTACATGAGGATTGGCAAGAACTGGATTGGGGAAGCCAACACATGACGCGCAGAAGTACCAGGGCACGATGTAGATGTGTTTGTTCATAAGGAACATGAACGGATTTCCAGACGTAGGGACCTTTTCTGGCTTTTGAAGAAGGAGTTCCGCAGCACACCATTTGTTGTCGGCTGCCCAGAAATGGACACATGCATTGTTGTTTTCTTTTCATCACCATTTGGCACGTGGTTTTTGGATTGTGATTTGCTACTGGCATCTCTCCAAGACCACTCGATTGAATGGGCGTTGTTCGCTTTGAATGTCCGGCACATTTCCTCGGGATGTCTTTGCCGCGTTTCACGTTGGTGTGAGCCAGCAGACTTCGTTTCAAGGCGAAAGGGCCGGATACTTTATGGTTTGGTACCCGTTTTGGCTCACCATGGCGACGGCAACAGCAATCACAAATTCGATCTTTGTTGCCATGTTGCGGCCAGAGCCGTTTGGGCCGGAAGGTGCGAGACATCCCCAGCTCCAAGATGTTCTTAGACAGGAACAAGCTGTGCCACTGGAGGTTGTGACGGCCAGTGATTGTGGGCCTGTCCAGCCATTGGTCAACTTCAAACACCAAACTGGCCGTCCGGACGCTCATTGCGTTTGTGTTTGGACGGCCATATTGCATTTGCAGTTGAGAGACGGGTAGACAGGCCCACTATCAAGCAGAGGATATGGCAACTCAACGTGAATCGTATTGGATTGCAGTAAGCTGATGCAGAATGTGGCCACAGACCCGAAGCAGAACCCGACGCCTTTTCAGACTGTGTTTTGGCGTAACAGGCAAAGAGAGTCTGCGACAATCCCGGAGTTTTCGCTGCTCCAAGGTCTGCTAAGAAGTTGGGCGCTCGACAGATTTTGAGCGCAGCACCACGTTGCAACATGGAGCCTGGCTCCGGTCGGCGTGCACTGCCAGAAGCTCTACGGAAACCCATTCGCTGGCCGATGGCCAGAGTCATCAAAGTGCTGACTTCACAAGCAATTCCTTGGCCCCTTAGACATGCAGAGACGCTCCTGGACAAATTCCTCTGGGCCCTTGCAGCAACAAGGACGCGGTTTTCTCGCCTCGGTCTGGTATGCGTTTAAGAGGCTGGAAGTGATTCCCCTGAGGGTGACCCTCAGGGGAATTACCTGCAGCCTTCATAGGGGCTACATCAGCGCCGTGCTTCCGCCGAGCAAAGTCATGCACCACTGGCGAGACAAAGCTGCGAAAGAAATTGCGGCAATGGTTGGGAGGTAGGTTGGCGATGTTTGTTTTGCGGAGCAAGCTTGAAGAATGTAGGCAGGGCTGGTATAGGAGAGGGACAAGGTGTAGCAGAGTAGATTGACGGGCGAGTTGCATTTGCTTTGCTTGTGCTCGCTAAAAAAAAGAGAAGTTCAGAACACCTTGGGGAAGGTTCCCATTTGACCGAAATGGCTTTCTTTGCACAAAGCAATTGGGTCTGTCTTCCGGCGAAGCATTGCTTTGCTGAGATTTGCTGGCGACCGGGGAAAAACACCACATGGTTTGCCGATACTTCAGTTGTTGCATCACATGCTGATATATGATAGACATCTATAGATCTATGTGTTGTTTCAAATAGATTACACACCTACGTTACACATCAATATAGACATAGATGTCCCTGTTTTTTGCGGGCACCCTTGTCGGGTTGGCTGAACCGGTGGGGCAAAGGAGCCGCCAGGCGGCGAGTTTTCGTTTTCGACGCGCAGGCCATGGGCAGCTGCTTGGACTTCGGGTGTGGCACAGGCCTCCGGGTCAAGGAGGGTCGAGCTGGCTGGTTGAGAGACGTCCGTTTGGTTTACCACGGCTCGTGGTTTTGGGGGGCCCTTTCTCTTTGGGAGAAGTTTAAACGGCAACCACATTCTGGCATATTTGGGAGGCGGGTGACGCTTAGAATTCCATTTACAATCATTTATAGTTCCATCTCCCTTTTGTCACTCGACTGGCAAAATGGAGTGAGGTAGGAACACCCCCACCCCTTTCACCCCCTGTTTTAAAGGCTAAATGATCATTTCTAACATGTGTCTCCTAGCATGACTTAAGCTAGTTTTCATGTATTCCACAACCCCATTCCAATTATTCAGGCCATTCTAGTTTATATTAAGATGATCGTTCATTTTCCCTTCTGGCGTTGAAGGGAACGTGTCTTGACCTAATAACACATTTTTTTCTTTCTGGTGGCATCTCAAGTCATGGAAGCAAAGACAACCGTCGCCCCAAGCGGCGAGGTGGATATGTTTGCAGGTAAGGGGGTCATTTTCCCATGCAATTGATTTCCATGACAACTTTTGATGAGAACCAACTTGACAACAAGTTCGTTGTTGATTTTGTTTGCCCTGAATGGAGGAACCCCAAAGTCCTCGAGAAGAAAACAACAAACACATACCCACAAAATACACGAGAACAAAGCACATAAACCAAAAAACACATCACTCGACTCCCCTCTCAAAGAAAAACAACACATCAGCAACCTGTCGTCCGTTTGTTTGTTTTCAACCCTCCAAAAAGGGTGCCGTGAAATGTGAAACAAACCCACACCTCCATGGGCCTGGGTGAATTATGACGACCTCACACGACCGAATTCGCCCCAAATGGTGGTTCATGTGGGGAATAGCCCCCAAGCACCTTCTTTCAGGTTGGTGAAGCATTATAATTCTCTCAGACGCCCCCCCCCAAAAAAAAAAAACAGTTACCGTGAAACGTCCCCCCCACACCTCCCTGGGCCCCACCTCCCACGACCTCCCAAGGGAAGCGTCCAGAGTCGAGAGGCCTCCTGGCCTTCCAGCTGCAAGGGCACTGCACCTCGCTGGTGGGCGTGGACACCTCCGAGGGCATGCTGCAGGTCATGGAGGCCGGCCTTCGGGTGCGGCGCAGAGCCGTAGTTTTTGTTTTTGCCTTGAAAGCGCCAGGCACCCGAAGGTGGGGGGGGGGGGTTTTGCCACCCCCCCCCAACTTTTTGTTTGGGACATTGGGGGCCTAGGTTGCCAGTTTTCTGTGATATCGAAAAAGACATAGATCCCGGTTTGGACTGATAAAGTTGTCACGGGAATCAACCAATTTGGTAGCTCAGGATTGGTTGACTCCCGTCCTTCCAGTACCAGGGCTTGCTTTCCCTCAAGGTACACTGCACGAACGTGTTTTTTCACACAAAAATCCACATTATGAGGTTTGGGCAATATTGGTTCATCGCGAGCCTAGTTTGAATCAACCTTGAAATTTTCAATCCAGTCTCCATGTCAGCCCAAAGCCCAACCTTGCCCCAACCTTGCCTCAACATTTTGAAGTTGACATGCAAAGCGCATTGGCGCAATACATGACGGAAGATCATTGAAACCCTTTCGGAAGCCGATCAGTTGGCCTCATTCTAGATCTGCGCTGGAATGTTTTTACACATTGCATTCGACAATGCTTGCCTTTTCTCAACAAAGCGCATGTCATGCTCCTCAGCATGTTTCCGCTTTGACTCCTTTTGACCCAGGTCCACCAACCCCCTGCCCTCAGTTTTGTTGTTCTTCCTCTTTTTTTAAAGAAGGCTCGGCAACTGATCAATCAGCAAAACAGACAATTTAGTACATACGCAATTCAGCAACTGTTTGACGACATGTTTTGGATTGCTGGTTCAGCTATTTGAACCCTGGTGGTTTGTGCAGGGCAAATTTTGGAAACCTGCACTAACCTCCAAACCACCACCAAGGGGGAAGCTGATCAACTGACCCCTTGCGTTGTTTTCTGTCTGGTACTCAGCAGGGGATCAGGGAACGACCCCTATATACCATCCCCGATGGTTTCCTCTCGGGAGTTCCACAACCCTGGGTCATTCCCTGCCTCTCGCACCATGGGTTTTTTCCTCTAGGCGAAGATCTCAGGGGGCGGCCTGGAGACCAAGATGCGGGCGGCGCGGCAGCTGCAAGGCCTGCCGACCTTCGACCTCGTGGTGAGCGCCTTGGCTTCGGGAGGCGCCAGAGCCATCGGCTTCCCGAAACATGACTCTGTGGGGCAGGGGAGGGTTTCCCTTCTAAAATAGACTACAGAACAAAAGTGTACCGTTATTCTATCCTGACCTAGCCAAGTTATAGTGCCATTTTTGCCCTTTCTGTGGAAATACTAGACACATGGAGTTCCAAGTTACTGTTCTTTTCTTTTTCCTTCCAAAAGGAAATACTAGACAAATGGAATTGGGACCCTCCCACCCCGCTCCCCCTTCAGGGGGGGTGTGGATATCCGGGCTTTTCTTGTGGGTTGGTTTACACTTTGAGGCTCAAATATGCGATAGAATCGCAGGTGAGCTGAAGGCGCTTAGATTGCTTGCTCAGAAAGACCAATCCAAATCCAGCTTTACCAATGATCTCATTTTTGGGGAAAAGCTAAGGTAGATATCACGATCCCTCCATTGTTTCATTCCCTGTTTTTCTCTTTTGGCCGCCTATTTTGAAGGGGTGCATATGCCCCTTCTGCTTTGTTCCGACGATTTTGGCTTGATTTCTGTCTGCATTTGTTTTTCATATCCTGGTTTTGCGGGGTGCATCCTCCACGTTCAGTTCCCTTTTTTCGAGCCCGCATTGGCCCGCATTGACCTAAAATGGGACACCCCCATGAATCAACCAAATCTAGACTTTGCCATTTGTTTGTTTGTCTAGCCACCAGGTATCTAGCAGAGACATCCCCGTTTGGGTCCCAGAGCATACCTCACCATGTTCTAAGTTCCCGAGGCACGCTGCTTAGTTCCGTATTATTTCTACTGATCCTTCCTTGCACACAACTCCGGGCAAGAACGCTTCAACAAAAGACTGGGTCGAAAACAATGGACGTGAAATCCCCCCATCCACCCTGAAATTCGCCTTCTTGCGCCTGCCGCGTTTCAGAAAACGCGCTCCCGTGAGGCTTGTTGTGCCTCCATCACGTGCGGGACTGCCAGCAGCAGGTGCAAGAGCTGGCCCGTCACCTGACGCGCCCCGCCAGGATTTGGGGGAAATCATGTGGCCAGGGTTCCAAGTGTTGGGCTTGAACCCGGGGAAGACTGGCCCCCAGGGTGGTTCAAACCCTGGAGACAAATTCCTCAAGTCTTCTTTGGGGTATCCAAACAAATGGGCTCCGTTTCTCGTTTTGAGGGTGTTCTTTTTGTTGGAAGCAAAACGCTAAGCCAAAGATTTGGAGTTACTTGGGGGTGGTTGCAGGTCCCTTTGAGAAGGAGACGGCCAAGGATATTTCAGGTATATGTCCCATGCTGCTTCTAAAGCTGGCAACGTGCTTTGTCTTTCCAGCCACGGAGGACCTGAGCGACGGTCCATTCTCATGAAGGCATGGATGACATTGGGTTCACTCAGTAAACTACTGGCAGCTTATTCCCCTTACCTTGAGTTGCGAAGGTCCGATCACACCACACAGCGATTGCGGGCTCTAACGCCTGTGAACAGGGCTCAGAATATGTTGCCCCCTACAGGGTGGTTTCACATCTCACATGTTTGAAGCTGGCCTGTTATTTGTGACTCTTTTGGTGGTTGGTTATGTTTGGCTCGACATCATGTTGGAACCCCTTGAGATGTCTTGATATTTGGGCAATCTGAGCCTCAGAAAGGGTGAGCGTTTGCTTAATCACTTTACGCGCCATTTGTTGATTGTCATTCTTAAATGAGTTGCCTTTGGGAGAGTGTGACGTTTGAAAGGAACATACAATCACGTCTGCCTGCACACTGGCCTCTTCCACAGAAGTCTGATTGTTAGCGGGGTCGAGCCTGGGCTAAAAAACAGCTAATCTGCCAAACCTTTTGCATCCATTTTCCGTGTGTCATTTGATACTTTTAATCTTTGGGACATTTACGTAAGGCTAAGCTTTGTTCATGATTGCCAAGCCCTTGGCATGTCTTTTCCGGGTGAGCGGCAAAACTATGAAGTAGTTTAGCCAAGGCCTTGCAAGATGCTGCGCCAACGGGGCCGCGAAACCTTCTCGAAAGGGCTGCGCGCAAACTCGTTCGCGCCAAAAGGTGCCCGCGAAAGGGCACGTTTGATGGTCAGACCTTGCATTCCAACTGCCATGTTCGCCGAGGCCACTTGCCGAGTCAGGCCTGTGTAAAAACCATCAGCTTCAGGCGACCAAAGCCTCCGCGCAAGGCGCAGGGCAGGGCCTGGGGTCACCGCGCGCTGAGGCCCGGAGGGCGGATGGTTTTGGTGGACTTCGAGGCGACGGAGAACGCGCGGCTCTTCCACAAGGCCGACCACAGGCGCGCGCGCAAGCGCACGCACGCGCGCGGAATGGGCGAGTGGATGGGAGGGATGTCGGTGGCATATGTTTTGGGGGGATTTTTGGGGGCGGGGTGTGGCAGTGGTAAATAAGATCCGCATTTTGGAGCTGTTCCCTCAGGGTTTGGACCTCTGGGTGCATGCGAACCACGTTGATTCTGAGGCACGGGGCTTTAAAGCTATTTTGGCAGGGGATTCCCCATTGAAATAACCAGATTGTATGATTTGGAGGATACCGACCATGGACCCGTGGGCATGGTGAACTGCGTTCATTGGTCTATTGTGGCCATTGGGGACTCCTCTTTTTCTGAAGGAAACACCTGTGTTTTGGCAGGTGTTTGTGGTAAAGCCAGCTTCATGTGATTCAGCAACCTAGGGTTCGAGCCACTGCAGCCTAGCTTCTACTGAGCATTGGCCAAGAACCTTTGATGGCTGCCGGGGCCCTATGGCTTTGAATCAGCGGACTTGTGGGATGGTTTTGAACAAGTCGGAGAACGTCCCGCAAGAAGGGCCCATGTTCGTAAACCCATGTGGCCAACACTGTCGCAGCATTGAACAACAAGTCGCTGGGAGATGCTGGGAGAAGTATCCTGGTTCTCTATTCCAGCTTCATTTTTGCCTCCCGTCTCGACATTCAAAAGGGGTCTGCGTTCAATGTGCTCGGCCAGGCTGGGTGAGCACTACGAGCATGACGGCGCCCAGCTTGCAGCGCTGGGATTCCAAACCACCTCGTGAACATGGGATTCGTATGGAAGATGGGGAAGGTGTAGCAAATAGACACGGCAACATTGGCCTAGCCCGACCTTACCGAGTATTCTCGATAGCTCGGCTCCTTCTCTTCAACATATGCTGTATGAAACCTGGTTTTGCCACCAGTCCATTCGATCTCACTCATTTTTGGTCATTTCGATTCCGTTGTTCTTTTGTTGTCCTTGCGGACTGGTGCAGGTCGCTGTTCGAAGATAACTGTTGCTGATCAGCTTCAATAGTATCTCGGAACTCAAGGATGAATGAAGGCCTGGTTGATTCACGGGGGCATGTTCCATTCAAAAGAGAATCCTTCAGTGATGAATCTGGGGTTGACCTCAACTGTTGGAAAGCTTCCAATACATCCAAGCCTATCCTTAGCTTCTCAGCTCAAGCCAAATCTGCAGGGTCAGGCCAACTGAAGTGGGATCAATAAATCAACGCCTATGGGCATCGTGTGTTGATCCATGCATCTGCGAATCCACTAGGTATTAAGAGTACAATCTTAGTACCGACAAGACGCGAATCCTGCAGGTTTTTGGTGGTTGATGCTTACTCCGTACTCCTTTTTCGGAAAGGTCTCAAGTGTGGATGGACAAACCGCCAACCGCGCATCCACACCTTTCCGGATGTTAGCTCTTGTTGTAGGGGTACACTTTTTGGGGAAATTACGTGTGTTACTGTACCGCGGGACCCTTTGAAGGAGGAACCGGGACCCTTTTGAGGGTAGGAAAGCAAACCACGGGAAAACCACTAACTCTGGTGGGAAACCACGGGAAGACCACTAATTCTGGTGAGGCAGGAAAGGAAGCCACGGGAACTCCTTAAAGAAAACCACACGAATTCTGACTGTGCCTGTGTTTTGTGGAGTGGGGATATAGCCGTGGCTCAAAAACCCGGTACCCAAAATGGAACCCTAAGTGGAAACATGGACCAAAACCTGCGTAACCCAAAGCCTGTTGATTTTTGAGCCACAGGCAAGGACACCATGCAAACCCCGTGGGAAAATCACTGGAATTATCTCTCTCTCTCTCTCTCTGCATGGGATTTGTGGGGTGTGCTTGTGTTTGTGGAGTGGGGATATTGTTCCGTGTTTTTTTTTTCCCCGGTCCAGGCCTGGTAGCGGAGGAGCTGTTGGGCTGGCTGCGGGCGGCCGACTTGGAGGAGCTGGAGCTGGTGAGGGAGCCCTTCCAAAAGGACCTGGCCGAAGGCGATTTCGATTTCGGCGGGTCGAAAGCCGGGGTCGAAAGCCGAAGGAAAAGCGTGTGGAACCTGCAAGGATTTGGGTCGCACAAATGTGAAGGAAGACCTTGTTGGGATGGTACTTCAGGTCTGATAGCTGGAATCACGACAGCTACAGCTGGTTACTCGAATGGCGAGCCCCAAAACCACAAACATGTAAGTGAGCTAAGACTGAATACATGGTTTCAACGTATCCCACAACCCCATTCTTATTATTCAATGGGATACTTGAAAGGGGAGTAAAGGAACATACACTGTTTTGGGGGTTCCCTATTTGAAGATAGACAACCCGCATAGCCACCAAGGGTTACATCATTCTTCCCTTGGGTTGTGATTTGTGGGTGGAAACCCGCGACAGGTGCATGTCCTAGTGCTCTGTTGCCCATGGTTGGGGCAAATTAAGGGTTTTAGGTGCCACTTGTGGTGATACCAATGGGATGCCCAAAGTTATTACAAGGCGGTCATCATGTCGAGAGCCAAGTGGAGAGAGCTGTCCATCCTTTAAAGGCGACCTCTTTCCTGCGCCCCAGGTTAAATCCAGAGGCCCATCTTGCCAGAGGGTCCCTTGGTACCTCATGAGAATGGCTTTTGGGGGGGAAACAGGGGTCTAAGTACCTCCTCAGAAGGTACCAAGTGACCCTCTAGGTTGGTTTCCGTGCAGAATGACTTGACTGATTCGCGGAGATTCGCAGGCTGGCCCGGCGCTGGCAACTGGGAGACCTTCCAAATGCTCCTCGCCTCCGGCAAAGCCCCGTGAGACTCTGTGACATCTCCGCCGTTTTGCCGCGGAGAAAGAGACCGAAGCGACTTCGCGCAGGTGGCTCGTTTTGGAAAGCGGCCTATTGAACCAGTTTTGGTCAGGAATTGTAGAATCGGCGTGCCTCTGTGTGCCCTGAAAACATCAGCCCACTGAGACGAAACCTCAAATTGTTTTCCCACCAAGACTACCTCGGCTCTTGCACCCCGTCAAAGACACTTGGCCAATCTCAAGTGTGAAAACTGAAGCCAACAAAATGCCCCAAAGCAACATCTACGCAGTGATCCGTGATCCGTGACCCGTGACGCGCAAAAGGGGTCTCAAAGGGCGCCACCCACCCTTTTCAGAGAAAGAACCTTTTTGCAGGAATCAACAAAGGGTCCAAGACCACCTAGGTGCGCGCCAAGCGGACGTCCAGTGAATGACACCTGAGAGAACTTAGGTCAAGTCTCACACCACACCTTCTGGAAGGGAGTTCTTAGTTTTGCGAACCTGTGCATGTCTCCAGGCTGCCAACCACGAACGCCTGAATATTGAACATGTGCCATGCCTCGAGAGTGAATGATTTAGTGTTGTTCTCTTCAGTCCCGTTGTTTTGTTTTGAGGAAAAACTCCCCTCACCCCTAGTCCCGTGCTTTTTGGCTTTGAAGAGCACTTTTCCTTGACCCTTTGGGTTTGGTTTTGGTTTAATCCCAAGATCCCTTGACCCCTTTGGGGATGACCGGAGATTGCGACTTCCTCGACCCCTGGAATCGAATCCCCGGCCTGGCCGTCGCAAGGCCAAGGCCAAAGGCCCGCCGCCGCCCAAGGCCAAGGCCAAGCCCAAGGTGCGGAGACGGGGGCTACTTGGCTGGGGACCTCCAAAGGTTTCTGCGAAAATCGTTGGAGTCTCGGTTTCTCTGGACGTTTCGGGTTTTCCCCTTTCCGTTTTCTGAGATTTATTGAGTGGTTTCTTGTTTTGGGGGGTCCCCAAGTTAGGCTTTCCCTTGGAGTGGTTTCTGTTTTTGCTTATTTTGGGGGGGTCTCCAAGTTTAGGACGTTCCCTTGGAGTGGTTTGAACGGGGGAGTGCTGTCTAATGGCTCGCTGCGCGAAGTTGGGTTCACTGAGCCGCACGTAATGGTAGCGAGCTCACCGCCGGGGGGGGGAATGAGCTTGGGGCCCATGAAGGTTCTCACTGGGATTGCCTGAATTCAGGTTGGCGAACTGAAGTCGTCAGTGCGGCATGAGAGAAGCGAGCCAGTTCCTTTATGACAGCTTGTTTTTGTTTTCTTCTTTTTTTTCTCGAATCGAAAACATATGATCTGTGCATGCTTCAGCTTCGGAGCCACGTGTTGCAGGTGGTCTTTTTCGTCAGACCTGGTGCATTGTCAACTGGTTGCTTGCACAACTCCCACAAGTTCGGGATAGCCTTGTGACCCCGCACAGACTTCGTGACTGCAAGCCTCATCTCCTTAGCTCAATTTGATACCTTTGCTTCAACCTCCCGAAATGCATTCCGTTGCTTGCCTCATCAAAGAGCGGCGGATCCTCCCTGCGGAAAGTCAGACGTAGCAAGTGGTGCTCACCCAGAACCAACGAAGAAAAGTCGGGAGTTTCAACCCCAGAGGGTCCCTTGGTACCTTCTGAGGAGGTGCTTAGACCCCGTTTTACCCCCCAAAAGCCATTCTCATGAGGTACCAAGGGACCCTGGAACCACCCGCTCGGATTTGTTCGGCGCATTTAGAGAGCTTCCGCCAGGCGCCGCCTTTGGCTCAACGCCAGGCCCTGCCGCCGAGGACAGCTTGACTTTGGCGTCGGAAGCAGAGACATGGCGAGTGGTTGTCAAAGCCGTTTTGGTATCCCATTTTTTTGGGGTGGGTGAATTCACCACCCATTTTAATCGGGTACGGGGTTTTGACCCATGGCCACATGGCGAGTGAAGATTCTTCAGGGTAGCTTCCAATTCCATTCTTTCCAGGAATCCGAATGTTTCTAGAGCACGTTTTTGAAAAGAGAAAGTAATGGAATCGGAATCAACCCCTAGAAACATGGTGTGTCGTAGACCGAGGGAAAGTTTGGAGCATTTGGTTGGAGTAACAGTGCGGCTTCGGGAGCGTAGCTGGACCTATATGTATAAGCGGTGTAGCACCGGAAAATGTCCCTGATGAATAGTACCCACACCTTTCTTCGGGGCGTTTCAGATTGGTTTCCTCTTGGTGTCCCTTCAATGTCAGCCAAAACGGAACCACCAAATTGGGGCGGTGTCAGCTGTGGACCGCTTAGCCGCAGCTTCGAGGCGGTTTTGAGGCTTCTGCTTTTTGAGGAGCAACGGCCTGGTGCACATCAACTGGCAGAGAAAGGCTCGGACTCGGATCCGTCATGGAAAGCTCACCCGGTCAATCCAGGGACTCCATATTTTACGTCTCCAGAAAATGGCCCCGGAACTCAAGACATGGAATCCAGCCCGGTCCAGCAGCTTCAGAATGAGACCAAGGCGCGTTTGAGGCAATTCCGGCGCACCAGCCTGTGTTCTTTTCCATTGGGGTCAGTGCCGTAAGTTTCTGAATGAAAGGGCTCATGATCTGTCCCAAATTTTTTGGAACCCACAAAGAGGGCGGTTTCCTTTGGGATCCTTTGGGGCTTCCCTTTGAAACCATGCAATGACTGGGTACCCCAACAACGACGCTCATGCGTCTCTTCAGGCTTCGCTTGTGTACCCCGCAAGGCCTCCCATGAGGCGGACGTCTTTGAGGCGGAGGATGACTTCCTGCGCGGCTTGGCTGCACAAGGCGACTAAAGGGTTTGACCTGAAACCAATGTGGGTGTGGTCCCCCAGCTAGGTGCCCTTGTACCGTTTCTTTTTGGGGGAGGGTTCCCCTACTAAAATGGACAACAGCAAAAAGGGTACCCTTACTCTAACTTTTCTACTGGAGAACCTAGTGGGTGTGGTTGTCAAAAACACCGCTTGGTGCTGGTTCATTTCGCTCAGCGAGTCCAGTCCTGGAGATGTAGCCAGGCGGTTTGGCTGGTCCTTGGAAAAACCTGGCCATGGGCGTGTCATCAGGTGATCCGCATCCTAATGTGAGCCGGGCTGCTTCCATGAGCTTCCGAAAAGGAATTCGAGTGCAAACATTTGATGGGTTTTTAGCAGTTTAGACTCAGATGCAGCAGATGCACATTCAAAGTCACAGTTCAACAGATTCAACAATTTTGAACACATGTTCTGAACTTATTCGATCTCAAATTGACATCACTTCCAACGCATGTTTGCTTGTCGTGCCACCGCGCTTCTGGTTGCTGTGGGACCTTCTGTGCAGCAATGGTGTCTGAAACGCCCTCCTGGCTGCGCACATGAGGATCACAGTATGACTGCTATGACCTCGACTCCGACCACAAGCTCTCCGTAGCCTTCAGCTCCGACGCTTGACATATTGTGTCCGCAGGTTCTTCGACAGTGAAGATCTGGAAGGTGTCGACTGCCAACTGCCTGGCGCTCTCCGGACGCACAGATCTTGTGTGGTCCGTTGCATTCAGCCCCGATGGTTCTCGCGTCGTTTCTGGAAATGTTGACTCTCTGTGAAGCATCCACAGGCAAGTGCCTCCAGACGCTGTCCAGTGTGTGCAGGCATTCCCCATGGATGCTTCCCAGTGCATCGATAGGTGTGAGTGCAGTGGAAGGGCCGTTGGACACACCGCTAGTGTGCTCTCCGTAGCCTTCAGCTCCGACGCTTGACATATTGTGTCCGCAGGTTCTTCGACAGTGAAGATCTGGAAGGTGTCGACTGCCAACTGCCTGGCTCTCTCAGGACGCACAGATCTTGTGTGGTCAGTTGCATTCAGCCCCGATGGTTCTCGCGTCGTTTCTGGAAATGTTGACTCTCTGTGAAGCATCCACAGGCAAGTGCCTCCAGACGCCGTCCAGTGTGTGCAGGCATTCCCCGTGGATGCTTCCCAGTGCATGGATAGGTGTGAGTGCAGTGGAAGGGCCGTTGGACACACCGCTAGTGTGCTCTCCGTAGCCTTCAGCTCCGACGCTTGACATATTGTGTCCGCAGGTTCTTCGACAGTGAAGATCTGGAAGGTGTCGACTGCCAACTGCCTGGCGCTCTCAGGACACACAGATCTTGTGTTGTCCCCGATGGTTCTCGCGTCGTTTCTGGAAATGTTGACTCTCTGTGAAGCATCCACAGGCAAGTGCCTCCAGACGCTGTCCAGTGTGTGCAGGCATTCCCCATGGATGCTTCCCAGTGCATCGATAGGTGTGAGTGCAGTGGAAGGGCCGTTGGACACACCGCTAGTGTGCTCTCCGTAGCCTTCAGCTCCGACGCTTGACATATTGTGTCCGCAGGTTCTTCGACAGTGAAGATCTGGAAGGTGTCGACTGCCAACTGCCTGGCGCTCTCAGGACACACAGATCTTGTGTTGTCAGTTGCACTCAGCCCCGATGGTTCTCGCGTCGTTTCTGGAAATGTTGACTCTCTGTGAAGCATCCACAGGCAAGTGCCTCCAGACGCTGTCCAGCGTGTGCAGGCATTCCCCATGGATGCTTCCCAGTGCATCGATAGGTGTGAGTGCAGTGGAAGGGCCGTTGGACACACCGCTAGTGTGCTCTCCGTAGCCTTCGGCTCCGACGCCTGACATATTGTGCCCGCAGGTTCTTCGACAGTGAAGATCTGGAAGGTGTCGACTGCCAACTGCCTGGCGCTCTCAGAACACACAGGTCTTGTGTGGTCAGTTGCATTCAGCCCCGATGGTTCTCGCGTCGTTTCTGGAAGTGTGAACTCGACTGTCAAAATATGTGAGCATCCACAGGCAAGTGCCTCCAGATGCCGTTCAGTGTCAGGAGGCATTCCCCGTGGATGCTTATATAGGTGTGAGTGCAGTGGGGAGGTGATGACTCGACTTTGCAAATCTGGGATGTATCCACAGGAACATGCCTCCAGACGCTTTTTGGACATGCCACTGTGAAGTCGGTTGCGGTCCACCATGATTGGCTTCACATTGCACGGTGAAAATGTGGGACGCCTCCGTCAAATGACTTCAGACCCTTTCAGGACACACTAGTACTGCTCGTCAGTTTAACCATACTGCCTCCAGATCGTTTCGGGAAGTGATCACAGCACATTGAACATCTGGGAGGCGTCGAATGGCAAGTGCACAAGCCTCTTAGGACACACTTCTAAGTTCAACTTCCTTTAGCCCCGATGCTACCGTCGCATCCTTTCCGGAAGCAACGCTTTCAAACAAAATGGAGCCTTGACACAAGTTTTCTGTTCATTCAGTCTCCAACCCCAAAGGGGGAGTTGCCTTGCGGCGGGATGAAAAAAGGGGCGAACATGTCGGAGCTTGTTTTCTGAAAAACTCCCTTGCCTAATGGACCAAGCAATAAAAGCTGAACCGTTTGGGATGACTAAAGATTAGACCAGGGGGAAACCTACTGCTCCCCGATCCGGTTGATGCGGTGGCAAGTCTCGGCCTCGCGTCTGGCTGACTCCCCCAAATTATCCCACCCAGCAAACTCTGGGACCCCGACTCCTCTAATCTGGTGCTGTGGGAAAGCTTGACGTCACTTTGGCCGATGGGAGCCCAACCGAGAAGTCACCCCTGGCGATTTCGTAGTTTACATGTCTTGGCATTTGGTGGTTTGGATTTGGTGGGTTGCTCCCTCTGTTGAAGCTCGATGGGAAGGTAGTCCCCCGACCTTTGCCAATCCAAGCCACCTGATCCAAACCACCAATAAACTGCAGTTTGACATGGAACCCGAAAAACCCCACCATTTTGTTTGCGTCGGAATCTCCTTGTTGGGGATTGGAGACGTTCTTGGGGCTACCCTCCCACCAGTGAACATGGAACCTGATAAGTCCTGGACGACAATTGTTCCATGCTCATCTCTGTTGCCCAGTGGTGCCTCTTTTTTTTTCTTTCCTCCTTTTTTGGGTAAGGATTCCCTTTTAAAGTCAACCAACCAAAAACAGAATGCCCGCTTTTTTTTTCCCCATGGAACTCCGCTGGGCATCTGAGTCATTTGTGGGGTGCCTCCAGGCCCCATGGCGGCGCTCTCGGGGCAACCCATCGACGCCACCCGGCTGCGCCAGCAGACGGTCTGGGAAGGCGCCGGGGGGGGGGTTGGGGGGGCGGGGGGGTGTTGGGTTGGAAGCAGTCCAGAGACGTACCCAAGTGTATTGAGAGCTAAGGCACCTGTTCGAAGCAACCTAGACCCTTGCGAGCAACTCTGCCATTCTCCCATTTGTGGTTGGAGGATAAAGCAGCGGCTTCTCGATTCCAATGATCTATCAGGTTGCAGATCCATTGATTCATACGTGTTTGTTGTTGTTTGAAATTTGCAGTATTGATTCTTACGCGCTTGAGTTCAATAGGTCCTCTCAATGAGGCACCAACCCAGCTAAACAGATTCACATGTGTGAAAGAACCACAAAAAAAGGAACAACTGCGATAAGAGAAACATCCGGCAAACCGCGATGAGACAAGAGGAGAATTGTCAAGTTTGATCAACATGCGGTCAAACACAATCAATTTCGTTCAAAGCCCGATCAATCTTGTTCAACACTCAAATCAGTGGCAATCGGCACGCTTGCCAACAATCAAAGGGGGAAAACCACCATGAACTGAATTCGACCACTAGCGCCCAACATCATTCTCACCAGCTGTTGCCTGCAGAAATGAAGCCCAACTTTGAAAAGCGAAAACAGGAGTGGCTTTTTAGGAGCCTCTGCATGTTGTGCGGCGAAGCTTTTTGCGTCTCTTGTCGTTGACTCGGTTTCCCCGTCCGATTCCGACTCCGATTCCGACTCCATGGGGCCCCCGCACTCGGAGACTCGGAGGGGAGGCGCCATCGATGCTCACGGAAGCGCAGCTGCAGTACTTCTTCGGCGCGCGCGGGGACGCCCAGGTTGCTTCAGAGGAGTGAACCCCAACAAATCAAGGTGTCGCGGAGGTTTGCTCCCCTTGTTTCTTCTTTTTTTTGTTTCTGTTATTTCTTATTATGTTTTTTATGTTTTCCATTTTTTCCGGAAACTCAGTTGTTTCTTGGCTGGTTCAAGGGGGACACCAATCTTGAGGGCTGCCCTATTTGGAAACAAGCCCAAACTATTGGTCAAAGGCGAGATTTCGATTTTGGTTGGTGAACGTCAACAAGCCTTTGGGGCATTTAGACAAGTAACGTGATTGCAAAGGCTACTGAAGAAACCACTGTCAAGGCACCCACATCAGGACATTCAATCTATGGGAGTTCGCTTGGACCTTCGAACGCAATCCACAACGCAAACCAATGGTTGGACCAATGAGTTTTATGTACATATTATGTAAGTGTTCATCCATGTGTTTGTTGTTTGTTTTTTGTTGGCTTGTTTACTTGTTAACTGTATCTCTAGGTTGACAAATGTGCAGCCTTTCATTGCGGTGCCTATAATGTGTGTATATATGCTTTTCTTGGATGGATGGGCATGGTCGTGCGGAAAGCCAAGAAAGACATCCTCACCTGTTTATGGGCCTAGACAATTCGAAGGCCTACCAAAAGGGGGCCCAACAAGACAGACACGTGCATCTCAAAGGACCGTTTTGAGGGTCTACAGGAATTGGGCAACAGAGCTATCGGCTGTTTGGAGCGGTCAGTTCCATCGCAGTGTCGTGGCCATGTCAGTCGCAAAGAAATCCCGGAAAAGTGAAGGTCAGTGCGAGACAGTCCCAGCCATGAGTATGTACGGCAGCCCAGTTGGGTATGTCCATAGTTTGGGCAGACCATGGCAGACCCCTTTGGTTCTGAGTTTTGGTTGCGACTCATTTAAATACCTATCCCAGCAACGTTTGGATGGGCAAGAGGATGATTTCTGTTTCCCCTCGGCAAGGCAACTCTTTTTAAAAAGCTTAACCACACGTGGAACATAGCTGTCAAACCACTGAATGTAGGCCAAGATAAATTCGAACCCCTGGTGGATCAGAGGGTGCCCCATTGTCTCTTTGGGGGAATCCTTCACTTTTTTGGATGTTTGGCTCGGCCGCCCCTGGACTCGACTTGGAAACCTTGAAGCACACTTGGCAACCTCTTTGGACATGAATTTGGACATCGCAATCAGTTTGACTTTTCGTGAATTGTCCGTAACCTTTCGGAACATGGTTGCCTGAAACTTTCCACACCCACCAACTTGAAGCGTGTGAAGCTTGACCCCCTAGGCTTCCACTGTTCTATCACCTCTTTGGGTCTAATTGTAAGTGAGTTTCCTGCTTCAGAATCTCAGTTAACCCTGTTTTAGGGATGTTTCAAGTGGCAAACCACGCAGAAATGCCCTTTTCCCCTGCGGCTTTTCAGCGTCATTTTGCGAATCCGTCGAGGTTCCCGAGCTCCTCCCAGCTCCGGCAGCCCGGGAGCCCAGTCAAATCCTCCTAAGCTGGGTACCTCTGGATGGACGAAGTCCTGTTGGATGAAACGTGAGCTGAGTTCAACGCCTTGCAGATTAGCAGGAGTTTGTCCAGTCTGCTCATTTTGTTGAACGGACATGATCTATTGACTTTAGCTATCACCTAGGGAACCACCTTTTCAAGAGCATGTCAAAAGACAATTGCTGGTCACCTGCTATGGTCATTCTTCAATGGAAATCATGTCTCCCTGCCAATAAGTGGCTTCGTGCTGCGTGGAGCTCACGAGTTGCGCGTTCTGCTTAAAAGAGCCGCAGGTTGCTAGTGTATACTCGGATTCGCTGCGTTTTACGGGTATGGTTGTATACCACCAAACTGCTTGTACCAGAGTAATCTTTCCATTTTACCTATGCCAAGGGAACCTGTGCAAAGCACAACATTAGTAGCTGGGACCTGGGTAAGTTGTGGCCTAACCAAAGGGACACCGGGCCTCTTGACAACAAGTGAGGTTTGGTCAGAATGTCGAGTCTATGGTCCATTTGGGACAGACACGGGGAAGGACCGAATTGTCCAATTCCAGCGGACGAGCCCGAAGAATCTCATGTCCTCTTGGGAAAGCAAGTAGTTTTGACAGACTGGCTCACATGGAGCCCGAGAAAACAAAGGGACCCTTCCTAGCACCCCAGATCATCTTTCCCCTCCCAAAACAAGGTGTCGCTAAGTTCGTTTGAAGTGTTCCGATTGGATTGTGACTGTGTGCTGCCACTGGCTTGTTGCCACGCAAAGCCGTGCACAAATTGGTTTTGTGCAGTGCGTTGCGCATGTGTCAGAGTTGGTTGGACACCTGTTTCAATAGTCTGTTTCAAAATGCTTGCAAGTTGTAAGGGTTTTCTTTGTTGGGAACCTTTGTTCCTCATCCTATGTTTTGCTGCTTTTTAGTGATCACTGACTTTACTGCGGGTCGGACACGTTTCGGCTTGTTTTCCCACGGGTTGGTAGTCTTTTTGCTTTGGTTCCTTGCTTCATTGAGCAGTACCCAAACCCTCTGTTGGCCAATGTAGAAGGGGCTCCCCTCCCTGGATATATATATATATATATAATATATATATATATAATATATATATAATATATATGTATATATGTATATATTTAGCGAGGCGCAATATAAGTTTGTATTACCGTAAAGCCAAGGTTCACTTCCATTGCTTGGATTTGGCGCTCTCCCAGAGCAGAATGTTCCAGCCAAAGCCAAAGGATGGGTTTCGGGTCGCGGCGTGCGATGGACGGCTCTGGGATCTGAGGTCGATCCAACCCCAGCTCCGGCAGCAGTACTCCGGCAGGCGACGTCGGAGTGATTTAACGGCTCCATGTAGTCTGGTTGAGTTCCATTGGGCTCAACCAAGGTCGGCACTTAATTTGTTTCAGCACTTGAGACTCGGCGAGTCTTCACCCGAATCACTTGGAGTCCTCGGGTTCGCGCGGGTTTCGCCCGCAACGGCGCCTCGAGTATCTCGCTTCGCTTGGAGCGCGCTTTTTTTCAGGCGCGCGGGCCAAAGCAGCTCCAGTCTTCAGCCAGAGGCCCAGTGCCACTTCAGTCGGTTCTTGCTGCTCTTCTTGGTTTCCCGGAAAAAAGATGACCCCAAACCCAAAATGGGCTTTGGGACGAACCCAATTTTGAGCTCCTTTCATTGGTTAGATAGGCCAAGGACATGTGGATGTTCCTGGTCCCAAACGAAGGACTGCCGAGTGGCGAGCAATTCGTGGGAAGGAAGTGGCAGACATGGCGCTGGCATTTTAGTTGCCGACATCTTCAGCTGTAGTAAAAGGTGACGGGCATCAAGCAAATCACACAGGAGAGAAATAGGGATGTGCGTGTGTGGTGCGTGCGTTTGTGCATCTGTGCTTTTTGAGAACGCGCCCATCTAAAGGGCGGTGTCCCTTTTCCTTGAGACTGAGGTATGATCAAGCAGCGCTTGCTTGATGACCGCACTATCAGGACGCAGTCCACTGTCACAGGGGCCAAATGTGACACCTGGGGAATGGTAAGAACATCTTAATTAGGCCACAAACCTTTGTTCCCTGTACCTTCTACCTCAATCCAACCTCGTTGCTGCAAGAGCAATGTCATGTGCAGGGCCTACAGGAATTGGGATGGCCCTTGAGTGGGTTTTACAGTCACTCCAAAGGCGGTCCCGAGCAAGTGTTCACATGCCTGCGAGGCTTTGTCTGCGAATGCGTTGATGCAGATACGTGGACTTGTGGATAGGTTTTAAAATCTATGGCCATGTCCCAGAAATTCAGGCAGGCTGCGGGTACCCTAGCATCCCGGATGGTTTGGATCGATTTCTTGATTGTCCCAAGGCACTGCCAGCTTCTAAGATGATCTGTACTATCCCCCGATCACTACCCCAAAGCAAAATTGGGTTATGCAACCACTCTATGGCCGCTAAATATAAGGGGTACACACCCACTTTTTAGCTTAGCTTCCCTGGCGGGTGCTCCAGTGGAAACTCTGACGGGTTGGTGCCTCGTCGGTTTTGGGTGGGCCTGTTGCGGTTTTTGATGATGCTGTTGTGACCGCATTTTTTCGGGAAAAAAGAACTGGGGCGTACCCACTACATAAATGGCAGGCGTACCCCAAAGTTTCCCTTGAGACAAGCTGTTTGGAGGTAGTGAAACCCTTCCTAATTCGTTACATTCCTCCAACCTGTCAAAGGGAAAGGGTGATTTGGCTTGCGAATGAAAATTGTCTTTGGGCTTTGAACATCTAACTTGACTAGGCTTCGATTTCTCTGATTTGTTTGGTTGGGCTTTGAGCTTTTCAAGCGAACTTCCGTTTTTGGGATGCGTTTGCAAGCAAACTTTGGTGCATTTTGCTTGGATGTTAGGACTTTAACTTTTTGCCAACTAATGGAGTTTCCGTTAAACCACGAAAATTTCAACTTTAGCAGGGGAGCAGAAAGTAACCGAGCAAAGCAATGCCCGGCGTTTTTAAGGAGCGCTGGCCTCTTTCTGGCGCGCTACCGGATGCGGCGACATCGGCCCTCCAACCCAAAGGCCTTGGTGGAGGAGCCCATTTGCGTCAGCGGTCAGGCTAGGTCCCCCAGTGGTGCCCTTTCACTCTGTTTGTGGGTACTGGAGGACCTAGTAACCACCCTTCTTCCAAGAGGAAACCACATTTTTGGGGGGGTTCCCCCATTCGAACACATGCACATACTTCCCTTTTATATTGCGAGCTCGCTTATGATGGAAGTCCTTTAGTTGAGGACTCCTTGGTCGACTCCAGCTTGCATTGCACCCCCAAAGTGGCTAGTGATTATCCAGGTCTTTGCAGCTCCAACGTGCGCGACGTGAAAAGCCCCTTATCCTTCTGTCCACGTTGCCATTGAACCCACCAGAGAAATCGTTTTTTATTTTTATTTTTATTTTTCCGATGGTCCCCTTTTAACAGAAAGTCGTCCAAACCAGGACCACCCAAAAGGCCAGTCAGGTTCCATGGCAATGTGGATGGGAGGGTCTCGCTAGGAGATCTTCAAAGCCTTCCTCCAGTGCACCATCGTCAAGGCCGGATAAGAATCCGTGTCTCCAGTTGTTTGCTTTTTTGCCTTGAGGGTTGTGGGTGTGGTTACATTTATCAAGGTGCCAGTTTGGGCAATATTTTGCTGAGGCCACACCCGTACGTATTCCTTTGCAAAAAGACATGGACCCCGCAATGTTTGGGGGGACCCGTTTTTCATTTCCAGAGTGACACCTCCAGCGTTGCTCACAGGGTTCGACGTAATCATACGAACAAGTGCCCAAGTGGGGCCACTTTGAAGGCCCTGAGTTTTGCGAGGGATGCGAGCGGACTCTTTTGGCAGTTGCTTGAAGGCAACGCCCAAAGGATCACCACCCCAATTTGAAGAAGACCAACCCAAGTTCGGTGAAACGTTCCAGTCTCTGGTCCATTGAACATCAGCATTCCCCACAAAAACCAGGGGACGAGCCCTGATCTTCGCGTCTTTGAGGCATGAGCCAAAGGGACCGGATAAAGGCGCGCCAGCCGGCGGTCAGCCGCCAAGCGATGCGCAGGATGACCACGGCTTGGAGAACTTGAGAGAAGCCGTGGAGGGCTATGTGGAGGCGCTGCGTCTTTTTTGCTTCTTGGTGGCTTCTGTGGACTTCATGCGCGTTTCGCCCCGAAAAGGTACCCAGAGAAAGCCATCCGCATGTAGCTTCTGAGACACAGGCAAGTCTTTGGAGGATTTTGGTTGTTTACTCTCTCTCTCTCTCTTTTGGGGGGAGATTGGGGGTCCCAATGAATCAAAGGGTGCAAGACCGTTTTGACTGATGCTTGTTGGGGTTACGGAATGCGTCTAGCGCCTGCGGCGCACCCCTCCAGACGACCCCCAAACGATATCCACCGAGTTGTACAGGAACCCAGCAGTCGAGGCTTGAAGTAGCAGAGCGTCATGTCATGCCATGCCGCAATTCCAACCATCTGACCATCCAATCCCTAGAACAACTCCGCAGTCCAAACGAGGTGGACCGTTGCACAAACCTCCCAAGATCCGTCTTCCAGGTGCTTAGGGTGTCACCAAGCACTTTGCCCTGTGTATTTACCAGTCATATCCAGTGGCTACTCACTGCTTTTCCTCTCGACTGGGGCTTCGCTGTCCTTTGTGCAAGCTGAGGAGGCCCATCCATTTACTTCAAGGACTTAGCTTCAAGCCATTCCGATTCTGGTGCAAGGAACGTGGTTTGGGGCATTTGTATGAGCGCCCGATTAGCCGTTTTTTGTTTTGTTTTAGAAAGATGTGTCTTGAACAGGGACGACCAGCAAACATGGTACGTGGCCCATGCGCATGGCCCGTGGGGGCAAACAACCGCCCTGGGTGGGCGTCAAATTCAAATCGCCAATACATCAGCGATTGTGTGGAGCCCATTGTGGCAACAGAAGCGGGACTGCCTCGTGGTGTCCTTGTCGATCCAGCTTTTTAAAGCAGTTCCGCCATTAGACGGAAGGAAGCGTTTGGACATTTTGGTCGCCACTTTTTTGCCCACATCTAGGAAAGCAAATACTGATGTCCTGGCTTCCACCGATGTCTCACTTCCTGTTTCTTGAAAGCGCTTCCCACTGTTTTGGCCGCTGCCCCCCCTTTAAGAACGTCCATCATTTCTGTTTTGCACGTGCTTGCATTTCACCTCCAAACTTGGATGTCTGTCAAACTAGGGGCACACTTTCAACTTGCAAGCGGCAACCTTCCGTTTGGTTTCCACTCTTTTGAGTGACGCTCGAAGCTCGGTGCAGGGGGGGCGCCCCATCGCGAGCTTTGTGCAAGTCCGGAACCCGGGCCTGACTCGGTAGTCCTTGTTTGTGATTTAAAGGAAGGGAGGCCAGGAAACCCTGTTGCGGCTAGCTCCCCTATCCAAAGAACCAGCCGAAATAGCGTCTTACCCAATTTCGTAGCTGGTACTTGCATTTCTAGGGGTCCTGCGTCTCAAAGTCAGCAAGCAAGGACGCTGAGTGTTGGGTTTTTCTCAACAGAACCAATGAGGAAAAGGGATCAACCTTGGTGGCCCTGAACTTTGACAGCCATCAAATTTTGCTGGATATGGGACCAACCTAGAGTCGGTATATATTTTCTGGTGGGACATATCACACGAGCTTTGGCCAAGAAGTCCAGCAGTCTACGGGAAACTTATGAAGTGTTCCACCAAAAACCTGGTGACTCACCAAATTCGCATCTGATCAAGAGAAAAAGCAACCCCAAAAACAACACCGCCCCAAAACAGTCCATTTTCCAAGAACCGGGTTTCGGGTTTTCTGGGGAAATTCCCTAATCCCGGGAACAGCCTCACGTAGCGCCCCCCCCCTTCCGACCCCGGCGGTGGTCTGCACAGTTTTGGTCGGGAACAGTCTCAGGCTCAGGGCCCGGAGGCCCTCGGCAACTGCGAGCCGGAGGCGGAGCATCGGCTCCTGCACGAGGCCTTCGATTTGTTTCGCTCTTGCGTCGCGTGGTTCGCCGGCGGAAATAGCGGGGCTGAACCCAAGGCCTAGGGTTCAGCCCATGGCAGGGACTGAAGGTTCCGGAAATTGGAGTGCGGCTGGGAGTACAAGGCCTGGGGAGAAAAGGTTCCAAAGGCAAGGGCCGAAGTTAGATATGACAAGGCGTTGGTAACAAATGGTTATATTAGTTATATTCCAAACCCCCCACTGCTTGCATGGTTGCATCCCAGGGGAAATGTTTGGATGTTGTGGTGGTTTTTCACTTTTCGGCCTCGGGCGACCCCCTTAAACCACCACTTAGAGTTTTGGTGAGGGGGCCACTTTAATGCAGTAACCCAGTAACCCAACAGAACGCAAGCTTCCTGTTTGAAGGTGTTCTTTTGCACAATAATGACGGGCTTCTTTTTAGTCAAGGTTGAGGGGTCTGGTGAATTGCCTATCATAGCCCAGCAAACCTGCAAGCCGTGGTAGCTCACAGGGTTTTTCTTGCATTAGTTGCCATCTTCAGATCAGGCGTATCGGCCGGCCTGGGTTCTGTTTGCTTGGGCCCGGTCGGTTCTAGCCGGCCTTCCCGCGGGACGGACGTTGATACGGCGATCAATGTGGAAAGGCGTGGGCCAAATTGGGCCAAGTGCACCCCCCCTCCAATCCTACCCACCAGGACAAAAACAATCACAAGGAAGCCGAGCAGAAGACCTGGAGCGCAAACAGTTTTTCGTGGGACATGTTGCAAAGGCAAGCATGCAGAACATGCAAACACCCAGCGTGCTTTATGCCCTCTCCGATTTGAAGTCGTCGATTGGATTTTGTGGAGGGGGATGTGAGCTGTCTAGATACCATCCAATCCACAAGTCAATAGGCGGGCGCCTCTTTTGTGTGTCTTACCTGTTATGAGCCCCCTGTAGAATTCATTCCGAGTTTTGGGGCACAGCCATATTGTTCGAGCATCGCCGTGTCTCCAAAGTCAAAGTCACAACTGTTGCCAAGGCCATAGTTGAGAATGAGGCTTTGGAATGCAACTTTCTGTATCAACAAACCAGTAGTCATGGGTGGCCTATCTTGGCCCCAAGTCATTTCCAGAACCTTCTCTTCAAAAAAGATGCTCCGAATACGTGCCCATTGCTTGATGCTCCCTTCTAAGTGTGAGGCTTGCCCATGCCCTCTGTACTCCAACACCAGGACATCAGCCATGAGGGCTCCTTTTTTGACACCCCTGATTTCCTGTCAGATGAGCACCATCCCCGGCATCAACGAGCGGATGCGATGCCGGGCCTTTAGATTTCCATCATTCCACCGCCTCGGTGGGGACAATGCAGGCTCACGAGCCAAATGCGAACACTGACGTGCCAACTTCTGGTGATGGATGTTTGGCGGAAATCCATTTGAGTGGGGACGGTTTGGCCGAACAAGGGTCAGGTTCAAAAAGTCTCCTAAAGCTGATCGGACGTGTTGTGAGAAACGGAGGTGGCAGACGATGGACCCAATGAGTTTCACGCGATGTGCGGCTGGTTGAGAGCAGGTTTGGCATAAACCTTCGTGTCCGACCGGATGAAAAGAGTCTTTCAAGTTGCCTCCACTCGTTCTTGAGAGGCCGAGGGATTCCGACTTCAATGATCCCAAGGAAAAGTTGCTTGCTTCCAAGCTTCCAAACTATATGTCATATGGTTTCCAAGGGCACCATCTTAACATGGGACATAATTTTGACAGGTTTCTTATGGACGCTTCCAAGCTTCTTGCGTCCAGGACTCGGACTTGACGCCGCACCGCGTGAGGCTTTCGGATCCAGTCCTCTTGGGACAAGGAGGCTGCCAAGTGCAAGAATGACCTTGAGGCGCGGTTTGCTTCCAGCGCTGGCTTCTTCAGCGCTGGAAATGGAGACTCTCTTTTGTGTTTAGGCGAGTGAACGGAAGCCCCAAAAGCATTTTTCGGCAATCAAGATAAAATCTGGTCTGGGAATGTTCTGCTTTGGCTCTGGTCAGTTTGGAGGACATGGGTGGACTCAACATGCGCAAAACCGAACCAGGGGGGCTCATGTCGGCGGGGATGGCTCACATGAGCTGACTAGATTGGTCGTCACTTGGCAAGGAGGGCGTTGGAAGATACATTTCTTCCACGGAACTCTGATCGGCTGAACATTTTCAAGGGTTGATAGGCTCAGCGAATCAGGCGCAAGCAGGAGGTTTTTTGGGAGGGTGTTATCGAGAAGCTCTTATTTGACCTGCTTTGACTCATTGGGTCACATGAAAAAGTGTCCGGGTCCGAACATGAGGGAGTGGCTTTCCTTTAGACCAACCCAAAAAACAGCCGAGAGCCTCCACAAACGACAGACCCATGCCATGGGCGTGGCTCAAAAACGAGTCGCGAGGTGCTGCAGTCAGGCCTCAAAGTGCGCCGACTGGGTAGCAGCTCGAATGACCCCAAAGAAAGCAATCCAGCTGCTGGTTTCCTTTAAGGGGAATCCCTGGGTTGCACCAGCCAGCGGAAATGGGTGTGTGTATTTTGTAGGGGACACATCCCCTCTTTGGGTTTTGAATGGAGACCAGTTCAGGACAGCCAGCCTGTTTTTTTTGGGTTTCCCTCCTCGGGAATCCCAAATTCGTTCCCTTCTGTACGCTGATTTGGAGCCAGGGAGCCATTAGCAACGCATTGACTGGGATTATCTGGGATTGGTGGAATAGCTGGCAGCTTTAAAATGGAATTTTCTACACTCCAAGAGCACTTGTTGGACTACTATATGATTGAATTTCCTCTTGGTTGAGGGGAAGTATAGGGAACCCTTTAACCACTGCTAGGAGTCTCTATCATGGATCCATTATTCAGTTGAGCTAAGACAAGTAGAATGAGGTTGTGGGGCATTGTGGGGTACTTGAAAACCACATTTAGTCATGATCACAAGGGAGCCAATTAAGGTCCAAGGACCATATGCTTCCAATCGCTGCGCTTGGCTGTGGTTGACATCGCTGGAGAGGTACTCACCACCCGCAAAGACGTGTTGCGGAAATTCTTCAGCCAGGTGCGAAGACATGTCGGGATTTCGACCCCAATGGCTGCCATTTTTTTAAAGACTAACCCTGTGGGAATTCTCTCAAATAACACGCTCAGATACTTGCCTCGTTGGTGAACGCATTGTTTGAGCCAAAGCCGATTCGAGCAGTGGTAGGCGACTGTCCCATGTGAGGAAAGCAAGAATCAGCTTGTGGAGGTTTTTGGTAGAGTCCTTTAGCTGAAAGGGGAGTGCATACCTGAGTTGGCAAGCTTGGCTTTGTCGTGATTTGAGCAAAGACCAGAACAATGTGAGCTTTGGCTCGACCGATAGCTTGGTAGGTAATTGGTATTTGTGAAAACGACTACGTGGGCCATTTTAGGAGTGGCTTGACTCCCAGGTTTAATCGGCCATAGTGTGGCACTATAAGCCTTGATAATATCTTGGTAGAACGAACACTGGATTCAGGAGGGTCGACCTGCTTTTGGCCCATGGCTACGTAGTTCAATCCTTAGACTAGCGCGCGCTTGTAACAAACTGCTTGGCTCAGATTAGATGGGCGTTCCTCACAATTGCAAAGAGAGCTGCGCAGCGCAATAACTGTGTGTGCAGGGGCAAACCGAATGGAGTTGGTACATACTCGGGTTGGTTGTCTAGGCAAACCAACTGGACACCAACCAGTTTGGCCTCAATACTTCGTTTAGCAAACCATTTGTTCTCCTTGCGCTCGGGCATATGAATCAGTCTGTTCTATATGTACAAGGGGGTGTGGTAGATTCTGTTTGAGGCATACCCTTCACGGAAAGCACGAGGTTATCTCACTAGACAGAGAAGCCCATGTCCGACTAGTTTTCCATTGTTTTTCCGTTTCCTTTCAGGGAGCAACCCACTGTTCTGCTTTCATGACAGCCCCCCAGACCCCCCCTCCCCCAAACAGAGAGCGGGGTTTTGGCTGCCTTTTCACCTGGGAAGCGGCACCAAAAAGGAGAACCAAGGCAGACACCTGCCTGGCCAGGCATTGAAGCTCGGCAATGAGCTGAACCAGGAGATCAGTCTGTTTGTTTGGTACCTGCAAAGTGAAGGGAAGGAACCCAAAAAGGTCCAACAAAGGAGGTTCCTCCAAGAATGCCGGGTTGGGGGCTGATCAAAAGGTCCTTTGCAAGAGGCTATTTCCCACTAAATGGGAACAGTTACCCAGTCATCTGGGGCCAGGAATATTGATCAACGTCCATGTGAAGTTGTAGGTATAGGGATGCCTCAGGCTTGTGAACTCTAGAGGATTGCCCAGATGTTTCAGGAACCCTTCAAACTTTGGGTTCCTCGCCTTTCCGGACCCCGTGTTCGGAAGTTGAGAAATGATAGTGATTGTCTTGGAGGGCCGGGGCCGGCACCGCTCATTGCTGCACCTCGCATGTGGATTTTGGCCACCAATCTTGCTTTGAATGAAGTCGCGAGCTATCTGTTGCCTCTCAATTTCCCAGGCGATTCCAAGGATTGACAAAGGTCCAAATGACTGTGGGTCAAGAATAGGTTCCCAATTTGGGAACCCTGGTAAATGAAACAAAGGACTAAAACCTGCGCTACGCTGGTGGTGTAATTTTGACCCATACCCAAATTATTGCGATTGTTGACATTGCGGGGGGTATTTGTGAGACTCCGCCATTGAAGGAGATGAATCTAGGCAAGCCTGCCCCGGCCTGCAGATTCCCAAAATTGCAGGCGAGCCAACAAAAATCGTTGGAAGCATGTTCGGCCGCCCTTGGTCACCGATTCAATTTCCCGCTGCAATGCACTAACCAAGGGCAGCTGTTTGCCTGGTATCATTCAGGATTGAAGACGTGCCTGGAATCCCTGAAGGGAATGCAACCATATATTTGTCGAAAATGGGCGCCACATTTCAAACCACCCCGCAAAAGTGAATGTAACCCAATACCGCCTCCCTCCCCCAAGAGAGAGGGGGTTCCCTTGAAGCATGGCTGGGGTTCCTGCTTCCCTTCATTCCCTCTCACCTCTAGCGCTCCCTCTGCCATCCCCAGTCCCCAGTTATGAAACTCCGGCAAACATCTATGGCATATGGGCCCTGCCTCAATCCAAAAACGTGTTGGCTCCTACACTCTTGAGTTCCGCTGTTTGGCTTTTCCTTCAAAACACAAGGCTTTGCTTGCTGGTGCGATTAGCAGGGAATGAGGGGATGACCCGGAAAAAATACATCCAACTGCTGGTATCTTAGTCTGATGATTGAAACAACATGTCCATGAACTAACTCACCAAGCTTTCCTGATTTGTTCCATTCTGCTAAACTCTTGGGTTCAACTGCTTGGTTTCCTTCCAGCCACGCTTTGGTTTCCATCTGAGAAACCGGTCGGCCAGGAGGCCGGCGGCCCCTTGGCGCCGTTCGGCTTCCGCTTGAGCTGCTTAGAGACCTTGGCCCACACCAAGCCCGGGGCCCCAAGACAGAACGGCGGCGTTTGTTTGCTTTTTTGTTGTTTGTTTTTTCTCGAGTTGATACCCTTCTGAAACCTGAGAAAGGAGACGTTTGTTTCTCAAAAAGTGGAGAAAACGAAGGGTCCACCTCAATGGCCCCTGGGGGAGGGGAAGTCGGACTTGTTCACCGACCGATGGCCATGGACGCCCCGCGATTCCCCGAATGGACCACTGGGATCATGAGCCCGATCGCTCCAGCTGCAAGGGTACCTCCCTCAGACGCTCCATTTGGATGCCATCACTCATCGCCCAGATTGAGGGCGATGAGCGAACTCTGGAAGTTGATTGCCGGCATTGTGGGGGCGACAATCCCAAGCTGCACCAAGATATGGCTCAACATTCCATCAGTTTCTATGTCTCAGCAGCAGCTTTCTTGGGGTCAAGATCCCCAACATCACCGGGCAGGGTAGCTAACAATGCCGTCAACATTGTCATCAATAGGCTAGGGGTCAACATGCAGCACCGGGTTGACCTGCCCCCGATCTGTCAACCAGATCAAGATTGACAATAGCTTTGATATCCATCGTTCTAAATTGGACAACCATGCACAGCCTTTCCTGCTCAAGAGTACCGTCTTCAATTTCTCTGATGCTAAACTGGCCGTAAAGATTCCATTGAAGCGGAACCATCCTTGAACGAAGATTGTTCAAGATA
Source organism: Effrenium voratum (assembly GCA_963377175.1). Classification (NCBI taxonomy): domain Eukaryota; class Dinophyceae; order Suessiales; family Symbiodiniaceae; genus Effrenium; species Effrenium voratum. Next base: position 429,759 of record CAUJNA010002057.1, on the reverse strand, counting down.
TGCTCGGCGCGAGGTCTCCTTGGCGCCCCAAGATCTCTCTGCTGCACCTTGTGTTGGGGCTGATGTCCGCAGAGGAGGCCGGGGTTCATTTCAGCTCCTGCAGGCCATTTGACTGGTCCGGGCGAACACATCATGGCTCAGGTGTTCGCAGATCTGCAGCAGACACCCAATGAGCTCCAGAATCATTTTTAGGCTACCGGTTTGCTTATTGGAGTTTTGGACATACACGACAAGAAGGTTGTTGTTGTTTTCTTTTTTTCTGGCTTCGCTATGTGGTCGTCAGCAGCAGTTTTTGTTGTGGGTTGTCGAAGGGAACGCAGTGTCCAGGTTCAAACCTTGCAGTTTGCTGATCAAACTGGCCAAATTGAACTGAGCTGGTTTGCACCGCTATGTGCCATCAGCTCCAAACCCGCAGTTTTAACCCCCGTTGAAAGGCTTTCCAACTTTGAATCAAAATGCGCCATGGCAAAGGCCGGGGATTGCGTGCCAATGGACAAAACTTTGATCTTCGCCTCCGCGCGGTGCCTCGCGCTGAGTGTCGTGTCCATAGGTGTTTTTTTTAGTCGTTTTGCCAGAAACATATGTGGCGATTCCTGGTTTACCCGGTGGTTCAATCAGCTACCAGGGCCATCCACTTCCCCTACAAGGACAACGGTCGCGTCGCGCTGAGTGTCGCTCGCGCGAGGTGGAGCGCCTGGCGGGGCTGCAGCACTTGGACCCCATCCGGGCGCACGGGCTGCTAGGCGCGGAAGGGAGCGGCATGGGGTCGAACCTAAGGGATACAAACGGTGTCCGTCCTAGGGGTCAAACCCCTAGGGGTACCCCCAGGAAAGCCCCTCAAGTGATCACTTCCCAAACCCACAGGCACCCAAGCAAGCGCAAAGGTTCGCCGAACCCTTGCCAGAGAACTCCCGGCCCTTTTTTCCCCGGGTGGCGACTCACCCGGAAAAGGACCGACCCGTTCGCAGGGAAGAGCTCCGGGGTCCAAGAGCGCTGCCGCGACCTGGTGACCTCAATGGCCAAGCTCCGACAGACCGCGCAGCAGGCCAGGACGAGAGCCAAGCAAGCCGAATAGCTACGAAGAATCGATCCAAACGAGTGGTGTCCTTTTTTGAGGGTGTATGGGTGTTTGCCTTTTCTTTTGGTGTTTCACAGTGTGTGTATGTTTTGTTAACGGAACGCCACAAGGCAAAGCGATCACCATTTGGGGGGCTTTAGACAGACCTATATAGAAGTATGTGTTAAATGAAAGTACGGGACCCGACAGATGTATTGTTTGCTTTTCTCGCGGACTGCCACGTTTTGCCTATGGCCACCTGGATGAAGTTTAACTTGGGCAGTGGCGTAGGGCCCAGCCAGACTTTCCTCTTGTCGTTGCTGCGAAGGACGAGAGGTTTCTCGATGTGTTGATTCAAGTTCTTGCCGTGGCGTGTGTTTCTTCCCAGCTTGGAGGTTTTGGGAGGTGAGGGTGGGCGGCTGATTTGTGTCATTTTGGCCTTAGGCCATACCTGGCACGAGCTCAAGCGCGGCGCGTGAGTCATGTTTCCACCCGGCGCCTCCAGCAAGGACTTTGTGTGAGAATAAAAGCATGGGATGTTGCATGGTGAGGTTGGTTTTCGTGCAAGTAATGTGGACAGTTTGCACCATGTGGTTTTCCACAGGAACTGCAATGGCTGGGAACGGTTCTATCTTTCTCGAGGTAAAAGGCAGTTCTGTCCTACCACTTGCCCAGGACCTGGGAATTAGCCGTACATGAACTTGCCGTGTAGCAACCCCGGGGGAAAAAGAACACAAAACAATCAACGCCTTCGTTGGCCCTGTTGGAAAAAAAGGCACCGCGAGGCGGACAAATCCCTCGGGCCTAAAACTTTCTCCAGGTGCCTCAGAAGCGCTCGGCCGACAAGGCTGGGGGCATCTTGGGGCCTGGTGCCACAGGCTATGTCCAGGCCTTCCAGTCAAGCCGGAAAGAAAAAGACCACGGATTCACGGATTTACGGATAGGGTGTAACGAGTTGTTTCGTAGGGTCGTTTGGGGCTAGCTGATGCTATCCGATTAGCAGCTTCAGCTTTGGAGCTTTTCAGCATATATGGCTTGAACCCAGGATGTGACTGCAGCACGCGCAGCTGTGACTGGACATTGCAACGGTCCCTCTTGGCCTCTTGGTGACACACTGGAAACGAGCCAAGGACTATCAACCCAAAGGCCACTCCCAACCAGCAAGGCCTTATTTGGCCTTACGGCGCATTCATCCCTAATCCTTTGGCAACAGGTCGTTGGACGGTTTGGTCCCTGGAAATTGCGCATGGGAAGGTGGAATGCGTCAAGTTGCACCGTTCAGGGCCAAGGTTCAGTATAGCCTGGGTTCAAATAATTACTTTCGAAGCTGGACTTCTGAATAGATGTCTTACATGTCTCCGGGTATGTTGGGTTATGTGCGGGATGTCCGGGTGCTGTTGGGAATGTTGGGATTGCCAGTGGGAGTGTCTCAGTCTTGGGGAAGCTGCTTTCAGCTGGGTTGTTGTGATGACAAACAGTACGAGTATCCGCCGGCCCCTGTGCGTTCAAAAGTTGCCTCGGATACTGGCTCACAACAATGTGAAAGGCGACACAGACATCCCGAGAATATGCATCGAACATTCAAATCAACAAGCCATGTGAATTACATCTATTTGTATTGAAGATATTACGGTGTCAAGTCATGTTGCCACCACGATGCAGCCACACAGCGAGTGTGTTGATGCTTTGCGTGCGCCGCCCGAGGTGTGGCCACAAGGGCGACTGCAACAGAAATCGCAAACTCAATCTGTGGTGCTTGCCATGTTGTGGCGAGAGCCGTTTGACATTTTCAGCGGCCGTGCGGACGAGCAATGCTTGCAAGCACGCGAGACAGTTGGAGCCAAGATCTGGGAGCAGGCATTCGGCCTAATATTCAACTGGCGTGCAGCTCAGAATTTTGCCAGCTGTACTGAGATCAACATGTTCTTAGACAGGAAGAAGCTGTTTAGCCTGTGACGGCCAGTGATTGTGGGCCTGTCCAGCCATTGGTTGACTGCAAACGGAAACTGGCTGTGCAGGCGCGGCACATTGCGGGCGCTCTTTGCTATGGGTTTGGACAGCCAGATTGCGTTTGCAGTGAAGAGATGGGCAGACAGGCCCACCGTCAAATTGATATTTGGCAGCTTAACGTCAGTCACGTTAGATTGCAGCAAGCTGATGCAGACTGAGCCCGAAGCCTTCTCCGACGGACTTGAACGTGAGCAGGCCAAGAGAGTCGTGCTCCCAATGAGACTCCTGAATGTAGCTTGCCGCTGAGGTTTTGTGGCCCATGGTTGTTCCCAATTGCATAGATGCAGAGGAGGGTTTTTGGACCATCTCTGACTCCGAAGTATCGTACGCATGATCATCTTAATCAAAGACCTGGTGCCCAGCAGATTGCTAGGATCCAAAGTGAGCATAGTTATCATAGACGAGTCTCAGGGTGCTCATGATGGCCGTGGATGCCGGACAGGGTTGCAGACCTGACCCGGAACTATCCAGAACTATTTGTACAGGATTGATCCCGCAAACGGTTTTCAATGTTGGCAGGGTGCAAAATTCAGGCGAGAACACCGGATCCGCCTTTTCAGGCCAGGAAGAACTAGAGTAATCATGCACACTAACGCCATGTTTCTGCCTCGCAGAGTTTTCCTTTTTGTCAAGACAACGCCTCGCAAGAAGTCGCGGCAATTTGGAGGCGGCTGACAGCTTCGAAGTCAAGAACCACCTTGCAGCCTTTGCCGTCGAGGCCCAAAGGGCATGGAAGAAGCTAGCCCTAGGCGCTTCCGTGCCCTTTGTACTTCAACGGCAATGCATGGCTTCATTGCAGGAGCTGTGGTGAACTGTCACGCGGCGCAGTACATAGAGAGCCATCTCTGACTCCGAAGTATCGTACGCATGATCATCTTAATCAAAGACCTGGTGCCCAGCAGATTGCTAGGATCCAAAGTGAGCATAGTTATCATAGACGAGTTCCAGGGTGCTTATGATGGCCGTGGATGCCGACAGGGCTGCAGACCTGACCCGGAACTATCCGGAACTATTTGTATAGGATTGGTCACGCAAACGGTTTTCAATGTTGGCAGGGTGTACAGCCTGTGAAACCACAGCCAACATTGCAAAATTCAGGCGAGAACACCGGATCCGCCTTTTCAGGCCAGGAAGAACTAGAGTAATCATGCGCACCAACGCCATGTTTCCGCCTCGCAGAGTTTTCCTTTTTGTCAAGACAACGCCTCGCAAGAAGTCGCGGCAATTGCAAGGCGGCTGACAGCTTCGAAGTCAAGAAACACCTTGCAGCCTTTGCCGTCGAGGCCCAAAGGGCATGGAAGACGCTCTCTAACTTTCAGAGTCAAAGGCGAGCGTGACGAGCGGCGAGCGGCAAGCGGCTTGGGCCCAACCCTCCTGGGTTCCGTGTGAATGTTCAAGGGAGTGATCAGGACCTGGCGCTGCATTACAGGGAAATCCATAGACACTGGCGTGAAAATGCAATGTAAAATCCCTCAAAACGAGCCATTCCTCCTTGAAGTTTTTGGTTTCCGTACCTCTGAGGAAACTTGCACTTTCAGGGGGCGATACATGTTGCCACGCCAAAGTTGTTGATTCCCATTCCCCTGGCCGCGTGCGTTTTCGGTTCTGTCAGGTGCCATTGAAGGAGGCCAGCGCGGGAATTTGTTGGTGCGTCCTCCGGTGTCCGTGTCTTGGCTTTTTTCCCCGAACCAGAGCCTTCGGATTTCCCTTGGTTTCCCTGCCTTTCTCCGGGGTTTCTCTTGGCTTCCCTTCGCAGAAGCCATTTGTCCACCGCGGAAATCTTGGGGATCTCCAGGGTTTGATCCATGGTTCCCCTGTGCCCCTTTAATCTTGATTGCTATTGGCTTGGATCTTTTGACTTATTCGTTGAAATCAGTCGGGTTTCCCATTGAGCCCAACAAACAATGCTGAAGACTTTCTGTAGAGGGGTCACCAGCAACCAAGTAATGAACACCTAGCTCAGGGGGCAGAAGAATGGCCGTCCTTTTTTCTTCGACCTACTTGTGGATTTGTCGGAGACAAGTTCTCCAGAGCGGTCGCCTGGACAAGGGCGAAAGTTGCGAGCTGAAGGAAATTGGCCGAGATAGGCTCCATGCAGATTTGGGTGCTAAATGGTCGATTTGCTCAAGTCTCCCTAGGCTGAAGGAAAGCAACAACTATGGATAATCCTGTGGCTCTCCAAGGGACGTTGATGCAGGCGGAAAGGGCTCCGAGCTGTTAACATCCGGAGGAGGTTCCGGTTGACCAAGTGATTTGACGGCATTCAGCCAGAAATCACCAGGCAAGCCCTTGAAAAAGCGAATTCCCAAGGCACCCCGGAACGTCATCAAACAACGCAAGCGGAAGGGGCAAAGTTTCAAGATATCGATACACGAAAACGAAGTCCTGCGGAGGTTGCGCTCAGGCTGGGGCCGGGTTTGTTTCTCCTGACTGTCTTTTAAACGAAATGGAGGGACCCCACTCTGGGGCCTCCTACACGTTTGTTCTGGGGCAATCGGCGGCCTCATGTTGGCTTGTGACCGGTTCCAAAGGTTTTGACCCAGACTTGTTTGGGATCGTTTTGGCGCAGCTTGTCAAAGTCGCAAGCCTTTGACACCAGCCCCAGGCTGGTGGAATCTGAGGTCTCAAAGGATTGCACTCATTGCCGGTTTCCCTCCATTTTACCCACCAAACCAAGTTGGAAACCACAAATCAGAATGGCCCCGACCGCTGTGACATCTCCCTCCAACCAATCCAAACAGGACCGAGAAGAGAACCACCACAGGACACCTTCCATGAATACCTCGACCAGTTCCTGGAGAGCCGCCGTGGCAAGGCCGCCGCCGCCAGCCGGCCACCCATGAACATGTCATGCAGAACCACGGTGCTTCAGGTTGAAAGTTGATGTGATCGGAATTTCCAACATGAAACGATGTGGATGTGTTCAAGTTCCAGCATTTCGCGATGCTTCTTCAAGCCATACTTCTCCTTCAACAGCAACAGACCGTGCATGCATGCACACCGTCAATGGCTGTCGCCCGTGTACAGTTCAAAGAGTGTTCAGTTTGTCATTTGTCCAGTGCTTGAATGTAGCTGTCGACCATCTAAAACTCCCCCAAGCGGCTCAGGCAATTTTAACCCGATCAGCTTCGGTTCAAGCCAGTGGATTCGTCATTGCCACAAAGGGCAACCTCATTGTAGGCAAGATGGCGCACCTGGGACACCCGTAGAAACTCCACGGGTTTACGACGAGTTCCGCGGGTTTATGCGGGTTTCCACAGGTTTGCCACGGGTTTTCTGCAGGAACTGCCCTTGTTGCTCGGCAAAGTTGCAAGATCCATCCAAACGCCAGCAAAACGTGACTGCTGGGCCTCATTGGAGCCCTATACCGTTTGAACTAGGATCATAATGGGTGTGAAACTATTTAGCCCCTCATACCCTTGAGATTCCATGAGAGCTCCCACAGCGACGGAACCTGGCTCTTGTTTGCAATGGAATGGCCTTCAGAGATGGACTAAATTCATGCTGGCGTTGGTTTGCGGTCCTGATTTCCTGTCATGGCCAAAGTCCATGTAGCCTGAATCACAAGGAACCTTGGCCCAAAAGGTCCTTCGTAAAATCGGGTCTTAGATGTTCCTTGTGGGATGAAGGGACATGTACTGCAAGCCCCGTAATGTGGAAGCATCTATTTGCCACAGTTCCAGGGATACCAGCTCGATCCACTTGGTGGGGAGTCGGATCGCTTTTGTTTGGACGGGATGGCATTTCACAGTGGGCATACAGGTTGAAGAAACCCCTGCTTGATGCTTGCGGTTTTTTTGCGGGGTGTACGGGGTGTGCACAAAAAGGCGAGCCCAAGCTTGCTTCTCAATTGCTTCTTTGACCGCCAAGAAGCATCTGCCCGTAAAACCTGAGACCTCCCTCCAAGCATCTAATTAAGCATGTAAACCCTAAGCCAAAAACTCTACAAACCGAAAGCCCTAAGAATATTAGACCTGGAGCATCTAAAGCTCTAACACGCCCAGAACCCGAAACCCCATATACCTCTCAACCCTCAACAACTGCAAGGCAAATGCACGAAGCTTTGTTCCTTTGCAAAAGCAAGACAAGGGAGTGACGGCCCTTCACGTATGTTGTGTCGGAGCCCTGAAAGGCTTTTGTTTGCGGTCGAATGGCGTATGTGGCCCGCTTTAACCCGTACGTTGGTGTTTGTTCGGTGGTTTGCCTAGCTTGCCCATATTTGGCCGTATACGACCCGTCCTTTGTCTATACAATGTTGCAACCTAGGCGAAGAAAAGCGTGTTTGGCCGTAGTCTGACCCCAAAAAGCAGCTTTTGGAGGTCCAGGTGTAGTATGAACATTGCACCATGGAGACACATGCATCTCACATGACCTGTTGAATCAACATCTAATGTTTTGATGTGTAGCCAATGTTTGAAGAGTAAACAAGGCAGCACTAAGAGAGAGAGGAACCAATTCCTATGGCCTCATCGACGCTGGCCAATTTCCGGCCAGGCCATTGCTTTGGCGGAATTTTGCTGCGAGGTCTTTCAGGGCTACAAGGCCCTGTGGCTGTGTCCTTTGGGGGTGGTATGCAGGGGCTCCTTTGATGCTTACCCCTTCCTCCCACTAACACAAGGCACACCTTGGGGGGAAGGGTACCTGGAGCATCAAAACCCCCTGCCCCACTGTTTTTTGTTTGAAAAAGCCTCCACTGAGGTTTCAGGGCTACACTCTTTGTGGACAATCCTTTGTAGCAACGTAGTCTTGGTCATGATCGAGTTACACTGGCAGAATCTGTTTGCTGAATTGTTTGCGTTCCCTCTTCCGTTTGCCAAGCTGGCAAGTTGTGAGAGGACCCTAAATAAAGGAATGTCACCGCTGTTCTTTTCATGAATTTATGAACGAAAGCATGGCTTTCATTCGGTTAGACCCTTAGCCTTCCAACTTGGGGATCTGTTTTCGCATCGGCGACACTCTTTTGTCACTTTAGCTTCAAATCGACAAGGCCACAGCTGGGGAAGTGGATTGGATAGAATACATTCTTGTTACAAAACAGAAAACATACGCCAGCAAGTTCTATGATTGAAGGGCAGTTGTCGGGCTTCATGACTCGAAGTCTAAGAACTGGCAGGATGTATCCTCGTTCCCTCGCAAACTTCTCAGAAGCTACTTGAGGTCGCAGCGGGAGATCGTCCTTGAAATCATTTGATTCGCGTTGGATAAAGCACCTTGGAAACACGAGGAAGCGGTTCACATGGATAATTGCCATCCATATTCTGTGCATATCCGTATGTATATGTGGGATATGTCTTTCCTGCACTTGTCCTTGTCAGGTCTGCAACTGTTGATATGTCTTGCTTTCAAGGCGGGGAGCTTTGACTGTGCACACCTCTGCCTTTCGTTGTGTCTTGTCTTGGTGAGTCCGAAATAGCAGACACCTCAGGCGGCCTTGGGGCGTCCTTTGGGTGGGCCCGTGGCATCCAAAGCCAAGTTAAGGAACTGCCCCTTGTGCTTTGTGTGCTTTCTGTCAATTTTGCTCTGGCGTGCACCTGGAATCCTGGAAAGGATGCGCCAGGGTTCAAGGTTCACTGTAGGCCTGGCCAAGGCAAAACGGGAAGGCAATTATATAGGTTTGTCTCGTTGGCTTCCTTTTGGTTTCCTAAGACCAACCAAACCGGGGGGGTGATTTGCAAAAGGACACTCCCATATTTTGGTCGTGGCCTGTTCCCAGGTTGAAATGGCGATGAGTATATCCTGACCAAAAGGGGGAAAGAAGCCAGAAATCAAAAGCTCAACGTTTCATCAGCGGCTCCCGACTCTGAAACCATCTCAAACTTCCGAATCTTTGTCCTGCGGAAGCGCAGAACGTTGTCGAGAGCAGGACCTGGCGATCTTCTTGGGCGAGCCGGCCAGGGACCTGGGGTTTTGGCTCAGCTTCCAACCCCAAGGGGGGTGGGGTGTCTTTCTTTTTGGGGGGGTGTGAACCGGATTCCAAGGGAAGACCACAAGCTTGTGGGCTCCCTTGTTTGAATAGGCACCGGCTACAAGATCCATGGAGCCAAGAAATGTGTTCACACGGATTCGGCCAAAGCGCCGCAATTGGAGGTGTCCGTTCGATGCACGTAGGGCATTTCCCAGATCATGAGCTCACTGGAGGCTTGAGTTATACCTGTTTCCCCATTTGGGTCTGGTTGTTGAGGGTACCCCGTTCTGGATTGTCTTTAAAGGGAAACCAAAAGGAAGCCCACCTTTTTCGAGGGGTCCCTAAGACAAAGACTGATCTGTGAGGAGGTCGGCATATGTTACTGTTGAGCGATGGGACTTTGAGTTGTTGCCCTGTGTCTTCGAAGAGAACTCATGACTGGTGAAACCGAGATGACACCAACAGATGTTGGGTCCCTTGTTTTATTCCCCGATATCACGCAAGCCACGCAGGAGTCTTTTGACCACGGATCAGAAAAGGATCGCCGAGTTGTGCTGTTTCTACTCCGCGGTAACCAGGATCCTCACTAAGCCAGCCACGAGACGTGCCGAAGAAGCGTGTTGACGCATGCGAGGCGTATTTTTACCCGCCTCCGGTGACCACTGAGAATATGGAGGAGAGATCGTCGCCTCGTCGCCGGCACTTGCCGCTGCAGTCAGACTCCGAGTTTTGCCACTGCGAACTAACGGAATGGACCCGAAAACTAGGTCCCCCAGTAGTGGGGGAG
>CAUJNA010002057.1:400000-415000 GCA_963377175.1 Effrenium voratum | reverse complement strand
CAAATACGTACACGTTTTTTTGTGTTTTGGTGGTGTTTCTGGTTCGTGACCAGGATCCTGGAGAAAGAAAGGAAAGCGGTGACGTTGATGTTCAAGGAAAGTGGCAAGGTCAGATGACCGAATGAGTTTGCGGTTCTGGACCAGTCGACTCGTGTCGGCCTAGGAGCTTTTTGCACTGGGTGGCTTTGTCGTAAGCACGCGTTGCTGTTGAAGGCGAAGCTGAATATCATCAGAGTTTAGACTTCCGAAAAGGGGTGGGTGTGGGCCAACATTGTTGAACATGGTCGTAAACATGGTCATAAACATGGTTGACAGAATGCACATGAACTGTTTCAACGAATTCCAACGACCATAGTTGACATTTCGTCAAGCCTTGGGTTCTGGGACCAACAAGGGACATGCGACACGTGTTTGGGCACTCTCTAGGAGGGAGCTTCGATTTGGCTTTCTCGGGAGGGCTCAAAAGGCTTCAACTATGATTCCAAGTGAGTTTTCTCCGGATGCTTGGCAATGCTTGGTGCGGCCCTTTCCAAAAAGGAAGTCTTGGCGGTGGCGGTGGGATGACAGGACCATGGTGGCTATGTGAACACCCTTCCCCTGACGGCTCAAAACACAAAGGTCAGGTGATCCACAATCAAAACCGCGGGTAAGTGAAGATTCAGGGACAATGTCAACCATGGCCGGAGATCTGATTTGTAAGAAATCGCAACATGCTTTTGAGTCGGTTTTAATTCCGATGGGTTTGATCAATTGACTTAGGCCTTCGGTTGGTTGGAAGCCAAGCCGCCCGCACTCAGACCTGCGTCGCCGGCTGTTGCCCGAGCCGGTCACGAAAGCTGACGCCAGGGCCGAAGAAAGCCCTGGCCGGGCGATGGCTGATGCGTGGATTGCTTTGTCTTTCTCTCCGCTTTTTGGAGGGGGCCCCTGAACATCAACCCACAACAAGGTTTCCTTGGAACACTTAAATCATGTTTGTCGATGCTTTTTTTTGTAAAACAACATGCAGATGGTTGTTTTGTACTTTTGCATTGTTTACTTCTTTGGACCTTGAATAGGTTGAACTGGGTTTGCTTCGGAAGCCTCGGACAATGGCGGCCCCAGCTGTTGTCAACCAACAAGGGGGTCACAAGTCCAACCTCTTGCCCTTGGATCACACCTGGGTTGCGGGAATAAGCGGGTTCGGGCTGCCCCAATTTCAATCGATACCACAGAAGAGGGCCCGTTTTAAGACGGGGAGACACAAGTAGATCACACCTCCCGATAGTACTTGCGACGCTCTCTTCATAAAGAAGCCCCAGGTGTGAGTCCGGGGTGTACGACAAAACCCCAGTCTTTGCGGTGAGGATGCCTGTGCAGTTTTTGGGGGAAAGGCAACTCTCGTGGCTCATGCGACAGCTCCTTCCCGCAAAAAGTGGAAGCTCGGTAAATTGCAGTGGATAAACTCACCAAAAGCAGGACCGCAGATGCACTTTGGGCGGATTCGTTTAAACCGCCCGTGGGTTCGCTTACTGAAAGACTTTTCAGCTTGCTCCCTAAAGTTGATCACCATCGAGGGCGAGCAAGCAACCCTCCCAGGACTGTGGACAACTTAGCTCTCCTGGGAGATTCCATGGAATCGCCTGTCGGAGGGCAATCACCAAGACGACATGAGCTGGTCGGGCGTGCGCTGATTATTGAGATTGGAATTCTTACACGGCTTCTTGCGCTTCCAGTTGTGGTGTCGGCGTTCCATCTTAGTTCGTGGATCGGCAAAAACATGGCGGCAAGGTGTTGGATTTGTCGGGGGCTCATCTCTCAATGAAGAGTCCACTGCCTGAGGCTGTGCTGATGACGCCTCCTGGATCTCCCAAGGAGCCGGCCTCAAGGGTATCGCTTGGCAACCCACAGGTACCTATAATTCCCCCGTGAATTTGGAAAAATAAAACGATTCCTCCGAGTGGAAGAGGCAATCAACATCTACCCCAAATCTGATCTGGGATGGTTCCCACATCGCCAAGCCCCAGACAAACAAACACGGGTTATAGATTCACTACAAATTTGCACATGGGCAAAGAGGTTCAGAGCTTTCTCACCCCGGATCGTTTTTTATTTGTCGCCAGCTGTTCCGTGCTCCAGTGTCACGGGAGCATACGGTTTGCTTTTGACCCCAGGTTCAGCGGATCTCTTGAGGTTTTCGCCAAAAAAACTCGGGTCAAAGGGCTACTTGGCTGGATGTGAGTACTTTTGGGCAGGTCCTTAAAGCACTTTTGGCAGAGTTCTCAAGTTAGCACCATCTCTTGTAGCCTCATGTCCCCTCCTCGGATTGCAGGCTGGGCCAACAGTTCGGAAGCTGAACCAAGAACCTCCTCGGCCGTCTCAAGTTGATAATTTTGAGAGTGACGAAAATATGGATGACGGTCTCAGCGCAAAGACAGGTGTGGATTTGTGCTGAACATCTTTGTGCGGGTTCCACCAAAGACTGCCATCAGACCAATCAACAACGTGTTTTTGTTCCCTCTCTTGGCTTTCCAATCATCTTGCTGGAGGACCCAGGGGTTTGGGAATGAACCGTGGGATTCCCTCAAAGGAAGCGATTGGGGAGTGCAAAGAGGTTCACGCCATTTCTCATTCTGAGAACCAGCGAGCGATTTTTGCCCCACCAACAGACTAGCCGTTTCTCCCGTGAAGCCCGGCCGGCTCTGATCCGAATCTTGACCCAAGATCCGCACCCTCTGGCCCCAACGCGGTGGGTTGTCCCATTTGACTTCCTTCTTGGGCTTCCCGGGCCGTGCTTCCTACATCGGACCCCTGCACCAATGGGACTTCACAAATACGGGCAGAACCCGAGCGCCTCATGCCTCAGCTGGGCTCGCGAGGTCCGCGGGGTGGCGTCGCCCTGCCGCGACCGCGCCGGAACCTGAATGGGCTTCAAAGAGATGTGATGATTTGAAATGTTGGGCTTGCCTGAGGCAAGAAACAAAAAAATGTTATTACCCGTTTGTCACTGCTCAGCGTCTGCGTTGTTGAGCGCTGCACGCATCATTTGATTTCTCCGCAGGCGAAAGGTGGGCCGGTTGAGCCAAGCTGGAAGGGGCAAGCGGCGGCTTGTGGGGAAGGCTTGCGGGAAGTCTTTGTTTGAGGTGGATGAGACAGTCACAGCCGCATAGACTTTGATCTTGCGGGTTTCCCTTCCAATTCAACAAAAGCCGCCTGTTTGCCCGATGCGCACAGGGCGGAGCCCAGCCTGGGTGTGTCCGTTTTAAGGGGACCCCCCAAAATGGTGGTGTTCCTTTTGGTTTCCCTTGAAACAGCCCCAAAAGCGTACCGCAAAAAATACAGCCCCATCTGTTATCAATTTGTCAGGGCTTTACCAGGCGACCCAGGACTTCTTGATGAAGATGGGGACATGAGTTCGGTCGTGCCAGTGTAAGTGTGTATGGGAACATCTGTGCTGTTTTTGTTTTTTTGGCCTAAGCAGCCAAAGCCAATCCCGCAAACTCTGCAAGTGATACGTGTTTTCTTAGAACCGAGAACCCCCCCCAAAAAAAAACATCCAACAAAAAAGAGAACCCCCCCCCCAAAAAAAAAAAGAAAGAAAGAAAGTTTTCTTAAAACAAAAAAACAACTTTTTGTGATATTGGCCTAAACCACCACCTGAAGCGGGGCGAGCCGAGCTTGATCGACCGTGCCGAGGGCCGGGCGTCCCCCAACGTCTCTGCCGTGTTGGCGGTGCAGAGGCCGCCTGGACGTGGGTTCCATGGGATTCTCGACGTGTTCAAAGGGAATCGACGGGGATTCCCAGGGGATTCTCACTTCAGCACTTTTCTTGGTGGCTCCTCCTTAGCCTTTTAGCCTTTCAGTGTTTAGTGGTAGTTTCCATTCTACCCTCCAAAAGTTAAACTTTAGCGAGGGATCTGAGGGCAGCCCAGAAGAGATTCTCACTTCAGCAAGTTTTGGTTTCCCCCGGTTTGGGTTCCCATTTATTGTTGGCCCCGAAAGGTTAAGCTTTGATCTCTGGGTCAAAGTTGGGCAGGGTGTTTGGACTTTTCGACTTGCAGACAAGCTTCCCAATGATCTTAGTTCCAGGTTTTGCAATTGAACACACCCACGGGTGATTTTCTGAGGGGCCACGATCCCTACATCGCCAAGAACAGTCTATGTTGTATCGAAGTGCACGTCAAGTCGCGCTCTCTAGCCTGCCAATGCACATGCCCCCACAGATCAGATGCATGAAGATAAGATGACAACTGACTGAACTCATGAAACAAAAACATATTTGTGTTTTCGGCAGTCAATAACGGATGCTAAAGCCCTGTCCTTCCTTTGACTGGTTCGCTCTTGGCAAGACTATTTAATCAACAAAAGCTCAATAGGAAGGGAATCCTTTGATAATCAGAGTGTCGTTTTCTGTCACCGATGTTTGGGATGGCATTTGCGACTCGGCTTGAGCGCATGGATCCAGACGTGTTTTTTTTGCAGGGAACCTCTGGTCTGGTGGGTTCCAACGGGAGGGTATGTTCTCTTGACTTGCAAAGGCTTCTCAAGCTGTGAGGGGCTCGCCAGGCTCTGCAAAACCCTGTTCAAAGCGTACTTTTCAGCCAGCTTTCGTCCCGGTCCCACGGGCAAAGCCCGTGTTTTTTTTGGGGGTTCTTCTTTTTTTCGGGCCCAAGCGGAGCCACTCACTGGGTGCCATCCGTGCGGCGTGCTTCGCTTCGCAGGCTGAAGAAGACGGCCACTCCAGAGGCGGGCCGCTTGAGGCGATACGTGTCTCAGGGAAGCCTCATTCCGGATGGCTTTCAATCCTTGGAGCTTCCTTTCAAAGCAAACCAAGGGGTATCCTCAAAAGACAAGCCCAGATCGCAATCCTTGATTGGGAAAGGCGGAAGGGCAGTTTTTCAGAGAAGTATTCTTTTTTCACAACCCCCATATACATAACAAGTTGCGACAGGAGTTCTCGCGTATAAATTTGGTGCCTACTTGATTAGCGCATCCGCATAAACGCTATGGCAAGGATTGGGTCCACCCAATCTCCTCAAGTGTCCCTCAGCTGGAGCTGGACATTCGGCCAACCTAGTGTGCTGCCAAAGTGCCGGTTCAGGCCACGGGGGTTTCCTCAAATTAGGGATTGCTTCTGGCTCATTTGCTCAGTGGCCCTTCGCCGGCCATATTGCTCATTGTTTCACAATGGTTGTTGTCTTCCCGCTAATTAGGAGGCCACGGTTATTCATTGTCATCCGGGCCCTCATTTCCTGGACGGGGGCGGCAGCCCCACTGCGCAGAACGTTGTTTTCCGGGTACGCCTCCCACCTGTCCCGACAAACAGCAAGCACTCACCTTGCTTAAAACGCGTGAGTGAAGGATTCGTATGAGTGCTGGATCCGGTAGTACATACTTGGCAGATGTCCCAGTTGCACCTGCAAGAAACATGGAAGTGCAAGTTCGACCGTTTGAAGACTAGCCCTTTCAGGCAAGAGGGCCTGTGCACCTGTTAAATTGAGGCAAGATTGGGAAAACATTGTTTCAACACACACACACACACGCACGCACGCACGCACACACACACACACACACACACACACACACACACACACACACACACACACACACACACACACACACACACACACACACACACACACACACACACACACACACACACACACACACACGCACACGCACACGCAAACGCACACGCACACGCACACGCACACGCACACGCACACGCACACGCACACGCACACGCACACGCACACGCACACGCACACGCACACGCACACGCACACGCACACGCACACGCACACGCACACGCACACGCACACGCACACGCTCGCACACGCACACGCACACGCACACGCACACGCACACGCACACGCACACGCACACGCACACGCACACGCACACGCACACGCACACGCACACGCACACGCACACGCACACGCACACGCACACGCACACGCACACGCACACGCACACGCACACACACACACACACACACACGCACACGCACACGCACACGCACACACGCACACACACACGCACACGCACACGCGAACGCACACACACGCACACACACACACACACACACACACACACACACACACACACACACACACACACACACACACACACACACACACACACACACACACACACACACACACACACACACACACACACACACACACACACACACACACACACACACACACACACACACACACACACGCACCTTGTGACATTGTGTGGAAATCATCGCAGGGGGATGCGCAGTCAGACGTGTCAGACTGGGAGCCTTGCGCTCAGAGTGCGTTTTCATCAGGCAGACAGACCTCTGGGGTTTCTTGGCCGCGTCCCTGTTTGGTTATTTTGGCTTTTCTGTGGGTGATCAACGTCAGAAACGGGAATCGGTGGTTTCCCCTCAACCTACCACTTATAGACTGACTTTGACGAAGAACATGTAATTTTGGCTTCTCTATATACGGGCCCAGCCGGTTTTTGCAGAAAGGTCTGCAGGAGGAGCGGATCCCATGAAGTTGACGTTCGTCCCAGTTTTTCACGCCTGAGGCCCAACTCAGAACCGCGGCCAGGCGGGAGCCGCTGTTCGTTGGCATGCGGTGGGTTCGCGTAGTTCCTCGTGGTGACCACCAAGCGAAAACAAACCAAGGGCGCATTCCTACAGGAAGACCGAAAAGGAAGCGGAAACGGTTTTTGTTGTTGGTGTGTTTTCGAGGAATACCCGGAACAGGACGAATTGAGCCTGCAGAGAGGGACCTTCGAACCGCGCCATGGTTGAGGATGCCAAGGGGTTTCTCAGAATGGCTTCTGATCCGGTCCGGTTAGAACATGATTGCCGAGTGCCACAAGTTGTTTGCCCTGAATTCAGCCTCCTCCCATTGGAAGATGCGCTCCGGTTTTGGGGGTTTGCCCACACGTTGGTTTTGAGAGTTTTTACTTCTAGCAGGCCCAGATGTTCTTTTCCTGAAAGAAGGGCAAACACTTGGCGTTTGGGTCATAATGTCTGCCAAACCACTTTCCAACCAAAAAAAATGCAAACCTTAGGGCATCCAAAGTCCACCACTGCCACATCCGCGAGCGGAGTGCACCAGGCGCCGAACACCGCGCCGACGCCGAAGCCAACGCCGCCCCCGCGGCCCCGCAGCCGGCGGCGCCAGTGCCGGCGATGCGGCAGCCGCGGCAAACGGCGCCCCCGGTGCTCGCGGTGCGGAAGCGGCGTTTGGCGCTGCCGAGGGAGCGGCCGATGCCCGGAACCCCACGAGGCATCGGTTTTAGATAGGAACCAGTGAAGGGGGCGGCTCCAGTTGGAACCTGCTGTGGGGGTCAGAGGAATCCACCGAGTTGGGGTCTCCAACTCCCTATTTTGACAAACGGAGCAATTGAGGAGCTGATTCCAAAAGACGTCCTTTGCTTTTTTCCGCACGGATTCTCGACCAGCCGAGGCCCACCACGCCTTCCAGCTCAACAGCATCCAGTCCCAAGTACTGGCTGGACCGACCCGGCGACCTGGGACGTGTTTTCGGCTTTCTCCGAGAAATCCGGACCTCAGGCTTTGTGGATTGACCATTCTAAGCCCTGACGTTTGCAAGTCAATTTCAAGTCGTCAGACCATCTTAAGTCAAGGAGCATCCTACAAAACCCGATCCTTGACACGTGCTGAGCAAGAGCTGTGTGCCTGATCGCTTCTGGCCCCCAGGGCGTGTTTATCGAGTTGCTCAAGTGGAAAACTCAACGTTAGGAAGCGACCTGCGGCGCGCCCCCCGTTCCACGTGGTTTGAAGAATCCTTCATTTGTTTGACCTGGTCGGATGGCTGATGGTCGACTTGTTCACTGGGGAGGTGTTCGGCGTGTGGATCTTAGCGAGAGTTACTCTTCAGCGGTGAGCAAGTCCTTGGTCTTCTGGGACCTCGTTTTAGCGGGTCCTTTCGAAAGGTTCGGTGAGCGACCTCACTTTCAGCGGCCTCAGCCTTGTTTGCGGCACTTGGCATGTTGTTCAAAACAATAGTGGGGCATGGCGTGTGACAGGTCTTGTTTTAATCAGCTTCAACATCCTAATTTTGACAGCGGTACGAAAATAGAGTATGTTTCAGGTGTTGCGAAACAGGTCTCTCCCTGACACTATGGAAAGCGACCTGCTTTTAGCGGGCCTCTTCGGAAGTACCTGATTTGAGCGGGTCTTTGGAAGACCAAGGAAGTGAGCATTCGAGATCGCACAAACAGAGTTTGCGACAGAGGCCTTATTGCCCTTTGCAGCAAGCTGACTGGCAGACGACATCAAACGACATGAGATTAGCTGCCAGAAAATATTGAGGTACTTGGAGGCAGGGGTTTTCTTTCTTGGTCAATTTGGTTGAAAATAGTCGTTGCAGTTTGGTTCCAAATGCCTGTGCCATCTGTTTTGCAAGGCTTCGAGATGTGCTTGAGCCGTTCACCGATTAGTGTTGACCCCTCAAGCAGCCCACCATTTGTGAAGCCCCCGATGGGGATGGCCCGATGATTTCTGGGGAGGTTTGTAGAGGGGTCATCTTTGCTGAAGACAAGCTACTCCTGAAAACCATGTTGGGGATAACCAGTTGATTGCCATGCTAGCCTTGTTTCGTAGGAGAACCCTAGGGTTCAACACCCAGTAAAAGCACGATTGACCCAAGTTAGATGATGAAACTCGTCATATGCAAACTCTGCTGGCTAGCCTCGGAACCCTCTGGAGCCGAATCTCCGGCACCCTCCCCGAAAGGTGCATCCCTTATCGCCTTTTATGGGGCCTATCGACCCCATAGCTTTCAGCTCGCAAAAGAACCAGAACGAAAAATCCACGAATGCACTCTTTGGTTGATCCCATGAACGTTCCACCTGGGTTTTCACTCGGTCTTCAGTTCGTTGGATGCACCCCCCGGTTGACACCTGAACCCGGCAGGACTCGCCTCGCGACTCCTCCAGGCGCTGGGCTTTTTCTGTTAGGCTCCCCTGGCAGGACCGGATCCATCCTGGTTGTGTAGGGAAAGGGAACCACAGAAACCTGGCTTCCTAGGGCTTGCCTGGGATCTGGGTGGGTGTGCTTCCAGGAGTCAGGTTTCGCTTCTGGGGTGGCGCGGATCAAAAGGGTAGAATAACATGGGGCGAGTAAAGACGTAAGGATTCAGAGCCTTTTGTCTGTTGGGAATTGATACCAAATCCCATCCCCAAAGTCGAATGTGTTGGTGGGAGGGGTAGGTAAAAGCCCTGGGTAGGAAGAGCTAGGCTTGCATGGTGGACTATGTCTTTGAAATGCGCAGAGGGCATTTGGCTTGATGCTTTTGAGAGGACTCTGCCACGGTTTTTGTTGGTTTCGGCTCCCGGACTTGGGGCAATGCCCGATTTTGAGTGGGTTTGTCTGGAACCCAATGAGTCGCTTACAACACTCCGGGCAAGACCCGACCCTCTTGGTTTGCACGGCCAAAACCGAGACGCGGTGCGCAGGTCGAGACTTCAGGCAAGCCGGATGGATTCGAATGCGATGCGACGGCAGTTGCGGCAATTGGTTGCTCCCGGTGTTTTTGAAGGCTCCATCAACCAACTTGGGTGTATGGGGCCCCTGAAAAACCCCCTGTTAATCAACCGGGGGGTCTACCTAGACCCGGGGTTCCCATTTAAGGGGAGCATTCATTGGGGGAATTGTGTCCGTCTGTCATGCAAGATGATCCTGCAAGATGCTTGAGGTTTAGGGATTGACAACAGTATCCCAAAAGTTGTTAACCTTTGAAAGGGATCGACGCACCACTATGTCAAGAGCAAAGCTCACCCCAGGCCGTTTTGTCTGATTTCATGCATGTGTCAATGGTAGACTTCTCACTTTCGTCCAGGGTTCTTCTTTTTTAAGATGGGGCCCACACAGAGTGGCTGTTGATTAACGACTCTTGGACGAACATATATCCTGGATTGTCCAGAGATCGGATGTTTCCTGTATGCTGGCTAGCATACCTTTCCAAGTTGAACTCGAGTTTTACATCGGCACTCTTGAGCTTCCATGAATCAATCTACATTCAACTCATGTTTGTGCGTGAATATGTTGGTCCAGTGGTGCTGGCAGTTCATGCTGTTCGGCTGTTGCTCCGGGGCTTTTTGGCTGCAGAGACGCTTCGGTGGCGGCACGAGCAACGGCTTTGCTTTAAGCTGCGCATGTCAAAACTTGGCGCCCAGCCATCCGGTTCCTTAGCTTTTTAGCCTTTGAGTGGTAAGTGGTTTTTCATTTAACCCACTAAAGTTTGACTTTCAGCGGGAGATCTCAGGGCAGCCCAGGAAAGGCACAGGCTTCTCGGCGTGTGGGACATGCTGAAGCCTTCGCAAGGACTCCTCGCCAGAGAGAACGGCCCAGCACTTGGAGCGAGACTCGTTTCGTTCGTCATATGGAGGCTCGGTGCTGCTTGACAGTGGCTTGTTTGCTTGTGATAGCCAGTGATCGTTCTTTTCTCAGGTGTGATTTGGGTGTTGAACAAAGGTGACTAGGCGAGGCAAGACTGAGCCAACCTTGCTGCCCCATTGGGGTTCCTTCATTTTCTCTTTTGACCAGCAAACAATCAACATTTGCTGGGAGTCTGAGTCTAGTCAAGTAGGTTTAATACACCAACAAGGTGTGCTGACTGGGCTTTCCCGCTATCCTTGCTTTGCTTTTATCGTTCTCGCGAGCACAACTTACATTCAAGCCTATTCAAGCTCGTTTTTTCAGGGACAAATAGGATCCGATTCTCAAGAAACATGGACTGACGGTCAGTTGCATAGCCTACTTTGCCTTGAGGTGCGAGTCGACAGTCGATGGCAGCTTTTTGCATGCCAACCGAACACGCAATCTGGCGGGCGGGCCGCATGCATGTTTGGTTTGGTTTTGTCTAAGAGGGCAAGTTGGCAGTATGGGGTAAGGGCGCTTCTGAGTTGATTTGGGTCATCTTAGGACATGGGGGGTACTCGGGGGACTCGGCCGTAGTGAGTGCTGTGTTGTTTTTTGTGGCCGAATTATTTCTGGTTTGACGGAGATGTTGGGGCTTTAGGCTTGCATCACCCTGCCGCTGCCGGCCACACCACGTGGAAGGCAGGGGGGAGGGGTGGAATCGCCCACTTTCAACACCTGAAAGTCGGTTTTCCAATCTCATATTTTCGGATGTCACAGGATTCAACGGCGGCCGTTCCAAGGCAATCCGCCGGATTGGGTGGGAAACGGGATGCCCTGTAATGCTTGTCCGAATAGGGGATGATGGAGAAGAGCGGAATTTTGTGGCTTGGGCAAAGGCCTCAGGGGAGGGGGCAATGAAATCCGTTGTTTGGCGTTGCCGCAGAGTTTTTTGGCGGTATTTGGTGGTTTTCCCAATGTAGGCCTCCATTTGTTGGTTACTCCCAGAAGGACGCAGAAAGAAAGAAGCCGCTGGCTCATCCACTCCAGCTTTGGGATGTACGAGCTCCGAGCTCGTTGGAGTTCTGGATGTCCAAAGCTCTCAACTCTTGGGGGCTTTCCCTAGAAAGGACGCCCTGTGGAAATCCGTGAGGCGGTTTGGTATGAAAAAGATCAGTCAGATTTTGTCTGCTGTTCTTGGTCTTTCCGTTGGTCTTTCGCTCTTTCTGGAACTCTCCCTGCTTTCTTTCCCTGAACTCCCTGCCATCTTTCGGTTTTGCTTCGTAGAGCCGCTTTCGCAGGTCCCTGCCATCCAGGGCCTGCACCGCAGGCGTGGTTTGGTTTTGTCTTCCTTTGGGGAAGGGTGGGCCCGATTAAAGTCAGGGCTTCTGAAACAAGCGCCAGCCATGCGCCATGAGCTCTGCCAACATTCCGGATGTCCCAACTTGGCCGGCCCATCTATGAAGCAGGTTTCCAACCATATCACGTCTTGGTGTTCATTTTCTACGTAGTACTATTTATCCCTGGAATATGTTCTCAGATCGGCGACGGAAGTGGCCGGAGTGACGCGAAGGTTGTCAAATCTTGCTCTATGCTTCGGGAGCAGGTAGCCGTCAATGCAAAAAATTGCCATTCGACCATGCACGGTTGCAGACACTTTGCCGAGGGTCAAAAATTGGTAGTTTGGTAAGTTGAACCAAGGACAAAACCTGCGCCCCTGGATTTGTTTTTTGACCCATGCCCACTGAATACATGCACTTTTGAGTTCGACTACTGCCATTTATGGACCTCGGCGTCAGCGCTCGTTGGCCAAATTACGCAAGCGGTATGCTCAGGTGGGGAGGACAGAAAGGCCTAGTTTCGGCCATGGAAATGGTTTTGTCCGTGAGGACCTGACCAGATAGCATGATCGCAGGGTTGAGCAGGTTCGCTTTGAAGAGAGCTTGCCACTTCGGGTCTCTGCGACTTTCAAACAACTGATTGAACTATGACTGCTTCCCGAACTGAACTCAGCTTTTGCCCTCTTGCCCTGGCCCCTCTTAGCGCTTTTGTTTCAGGGGGGGGGCGACTTGTCTCCAAAGTCCAGTTAAAAAATCATGCTGGTGGTCAAGCGGACCGTCAATCAATGTTACATCACATGTTCCTCTCCGGGAGATGCTCTGGATCCTGCAACGAGTCACACAATTTTGGCCCCAGAGTCACGGAACCCCAGAACCCCCCAGACCAGGGGTTTTCAACGCTTCTCTGTTGATCTGCCGGGGAGTACTGGTTCATGTTGGTGTGCTTGGAATTTCCCTGTCTATTGTCTTTCTGGGGGCAGTGTCCGGTTCATTGCCAGCGCCGGGCAAGCGTGCCGGTGTTTTTTGGCTCGAGGCTTGGAGATACAAGAGCAGACATGAGTAATGCGTGCTTTTGTCGTTGTGTGTGTGTGTGTGTTTTGAGAAATTACTCAAGGTATTTCACTCTTCTGCTGCTTTGATGAAGGATGCTTGCTTCGCCAAGCAGCACCCCGTTTCTGTGCGCAACCCAACAGATTACACGTTTTTAGAGTTGGTGAAAATATCCGACCCCCCACCCATGCGAGCAACCAGGTGGCATTAGGCCAATCTTGGCTTGCACTCAACCCTAGCACCTTGCATGGGCCGCTGAGCCGAATTTGGCCGACCATGAGCGTCGGATCAGACCTGTTGCTTGGGGGCCCAGGACTCCTCACGTCTCAACAGGTGTCGGGGTCAGCTGGCGATTGGTTTCTCTGTGTGGCTTCTGATGGTTTGTTGTATGGCGTTTGGTGTGCGGTTTGAAAACAGACTTAGCATGGCTTGCGTCTGCTTCAAGGAACCCCCTGATATGTCTTTCCTTCACGGACATGTTTCAAAAGGTCAGCTCAAATCGTGACATGATGCTCCCTGGATTGCAATCCCACCAGAACAATTTCATCGTATTCCCAAGTCCCGTGAATCCGTCTCAGCATTGCATTGCAACCATATTGGTTTCTTGACTGCGATTTGGGATGCACCCTGCCGCCCATAAATGGAACTGGACTGAGGGGTCCTGAGAGGAAAGTTGCTCCATCTTAGAGCTGTTTTAGCAGCACAGTCCCACAAAGCGGGCTTCAGGTCTATTTATTACTCATTGTTGCCCTTTATGTTTGTCAACAGCTCGCGCAAGGTTTCTTCTTGCCGGCTTTGGTTGCTTTTTGTCTAATCAGCTCAGCCGCAAAAACAGCAATGCGGCTAATTGTTGTTTTCTTTCCCTGCGACCCACAACAACACAAAGTAGAAAACATTCTAAACGGGCCGGGCCGTAATGGGCCAAACATGGTATGAATTGTGTGGCCCCCCCCCCCAAACATATGGTTTCTCCGTAAAAACACAAGAAAGGGGTACCCTCAAACAAGGGACAGACCCGTATTTTGCGTTTTCAGGTCATTGCTCTACTGGTGCATGCTGGCGGCCAATACCGTCGGCCCCGGCACGGTCATCGTTTGCGCCCGCGCGGGGGCGGAGTATCAGAGCCTCGGTTTTTCTTCCGAAGATCGGTGAATGAGAGAGCTCGCAGCAGATCTGATCTGATCAAAGGCTTGGTCTTTGGCCCCTATTTTGAGACACCGTTTCGGGGTTGCTCTCGCTGCCAGAGTTTTTGGACTTTGTTTTTGGGAAGATGAGTTTAGTGGATCACAACCAGTTTGGACTTTTCGGCCCATCAACTCAGGAAGTCAGTATCGGTACTTGTTCTTTGGGAAAGAAGACCGAAACTGAATACCCTGACCGAAATAGGGTCAGGATCCCAAAGTAATCTTGAATTTTCGGATAACTGTTCATTAGTTTGGGATGGGATGGGAAAGAGGCCGTGCCTAGAATTGTTGGACTTGCCCTTTACACTTCGTATGTTTTGTTCAGTTTGTAGTCGGAAAGCATTAAACAATTTACCGAAGAGATGACCATAATGCGATTTTGATTTTGTCACGTCATGGTCATCCAGAGCCCGGGACAAACAGGGCTTCATTGGGCCTCAGCGAAAGGTTTGCGAAATGAATGACAACGTTTGCAACGAAAGCTTTGGCCAACCAACTTGACTTGCAGGGAACGAAGAAAATCCGTACAAGCCGCGGGTTCATTCCCAAAGCCCTGGTCATTCCCAAGCACCAGGCTGTACATTCCTTTTTCTCCCGAAGCAGTCGGGATCCATGCGGCTGTTTTGGAATTCGCGACGCGCGAATTGTGAGGCTTGAGCTGGTGTGGGCACTAGTCTTTGCCTCCTTCTTGGCCTTCACGCTGCAGGCGGGAGAGACATGTGACGGAAGGCTTGGCGGGTGCGCTTGATTCAATCTTATGCCAAAGGAGGCATAGGTCACAAGGCCTGCTCGTGGTAGCATACATGGCACACCTGTGAACAAGCTACGCTTGTCCCAGGTGCACAATTTCACCACGATGCATGATACTCAACCCTTGATTTGAAAAGAGGTCGTAGATATTGTGTTGATGTTGCGCAACACTATTTTGAATGGATGTGCTGCATTGACAATGTTGTTCTGCGTGCTGTATCGATCGGTGTTGAATGAGGAGTGATAGGTATCTCATTCTCAAGTGGCAGCACAAGCAAATGCGAATTACCTGTCCTCACCGCCGCCTTTCGCACATCCTGGG
>CAUJNA010002057.1:375000-395000 GCA_963377175.1 Effrenium voratum | reverse complement strand
AGGATTCCCCCCCCTGACCTAGGCAAGCCTCAGCTACCGCGGGAAGAAGAACACAGAACTCTAGCGCAAGCGGTTGCCAGAAATGTGGGCCGTGGTTTTTGAGCAACCCATTTGGCGACAAATTCAAAGAAGGACACAGACCAGCACCGGAACGACAGTCCGGGCTGGAACTTGCCCACGTCCTGTCAGGCACTGCCCCAAAGGCCTGCTGGGCCTTTGCTGGAGCTGTGCAGCTCGGGAAGTAAGACAGGACTGGTCACATCGTATTTACGGAGTTTTCTCCAAAGGAAACTTGGTTACTAGAGCCTGTATGCGCCAGCAGTCCCCACTAATGCCTTTGCAATATTGGCATTGAATTCGCGATGGCAATACAGTCATGATGGCAGCTTGCCTGCTTGGCTTCTTTGACCAGCCAGTCAACGGGCTTCTGCCGGAAACCAAGTTTGAAGGAGATGAATCATTAGTCATGTGCTCCAGGCCTTCTATTTAGCATAGTGAACGGCACCGTTTATTTCTTGTGTTCGGGAGGCACTTTCCCTTTGAAAGGGTCAAAGAGGACAACCATATTGTATTCAGTATTTTCTCTACATAGCAATCTTGATTTTGTTCCAGACCTCCATTTTGGGGCTTCCCCTTCAATTCGGAGCCCTTTTTTCTACTCGGATTGTTTCAAGGTGTCCAGTTCCTGTGGTCTATGTCTGGTTGCCATTGGTTGGCTCAAAACCTACGGATACGTCTGAAGGGGCAACCCCCCCCCCTAACCTTGCCAGAAGCGAGCGGCACTTCCGGTCATTGAGCATGTGCAGCAGCGTGCGGCTTTCAAAGAGATAGGGGAATCAAGGCACCTCCTAGAAGCCCTGCTTGTTGCTTCCCAAGAGCTAGGTTAAGCCCTGCTTGGCAGGGTTTTGCTTAAACGACCTGGTCCTGGTCCTGGTTTTCTTCGGTTGGAAGCCAAGAGGAGGCTGTGCACACAATGGTTGCGCATGTAAAGAAGAGATGGCTCCGTGCCAAGGTATTGCGGCAACCTGCTCTACGAGTGCAACAACTTTGCGGGCGGCATTGACGCAGTCTTCTCCTTCCCAGGCCCGAGAAAACGCCCCGTGCGCTGCCCAGTTCGGGGTCCCCGTCACTCGATGACTGCCGCCTTTCAAATGCGGTCAATGAACACAATTACATGACAGTGAATTCCATCTTTGACTATCCTGATATGTTGGTTGCTTTGGCGTTTGTTTGAATGTGTGTATGGTCCACGCTGTCGCAGCATTGCTTGCATTTCCCATACTGGAAAGAGAGTTCGGGAAATGGTTATTGCAAAGTCCAATATCACAGGAATGTGTATCTCTGTTCCCATTTTGCGGACATCCAAAGGGCGTTCAACCACCGAGTCTGAAAGCTGAGAGCGCAAGCCGCTTTCAGAGCTTGGCACCAGAAACCAACGGCCCACCTCTTCTTGAAAGAGGTACCTACGGAAGGGATCTGCTTCTGATCCAGTGGCGAATCTTCAGGGAGCCCCAAAGATATGTGTTTTTTTCCCGAAAACATAGCAAAGGGTTCTTCCGCTGGGTTCACTTGAGTTGTTCTCATGAGAGTCATTACAAGGTGTCATTGCAAGGAATCATCATCATGAAAGTCATTGCAAGGAGTCATTGCAAGGAGTCATTGCAAGGAGTCATTGCAAGGAGTCATTGCAAGGAGTCATTGCAAGGAGTCATTGCAAGGAGTCATTGCAAGGAGTCATTGCAAGGAGTCATTGCAAGGAGTCATTGCAAGGAGTCATTGCAAGGAGTCATTGCAAGGAGTCATTGCAAGGAGTCATTGCAAGGAGTCATTGCAAGGAGTCATTGCAAGGAGTCATTGCAAGGAGTCATTGCAAGGAGTCATGGCAAGGATTGCGCTTGACTTGCCTTGCACTTGCAACTTGCACTTGACTCCTCCTTGCACTTGGCTCCTTGCACTTGGCTCCTTGCACTTGCAACTTGCACTTAACTCCGTGCACTTGCGACTTGCACCTGACTCCATGCACTTGGCTCCTTGCAACTTGCAATGGCTCTCATGACTCCTTGCAATGACTCCTTGCAATGACTCCTTGCAATGACTCCTTGCCATGACTCCTTGCAATGACTCCTTGCAATGACTCCTTGCAATGACTCCTTGAAACAAGCAAGGAGTCAAGTGCAAGTTGCAAGTGCAAGGAGTCAAGTGCAATTGACTTGCGAGGAGTTAAAATCTCTTCTTAGGGCGGCGGGGTAGTGCCGACGACACTACACGAAAATCGACCCTCTGCGGGGATCGGCGTGGTCGAGGTGCAAAAACCCATGGTTTTTTCCGATTTCCAACATGCCCGCGCGACCCTCTGCGAGGATCGGCGTGGTCGAGGTGCAAAAACCCATGGTTTTTTGCGATTTCTGCGGTGCTCGCGCAACCCTCTGCGGGGATCGGCGTGGTCGAGGTGCAAAAACCCATGGTTTTTTTTGCGATTTCCGCGGTGCCCGCGCAACCCTCTGCGGGGATCGGCGTGGTCGAGGTGCAAAAACTCGCGGTTTTTTGCGATTTCTGCGGGGCTCGCGCAACTCTCTGCGGGAATCGGCGTGGTCGACTTTTGTTGTTCGAACTGGTCCTCGGGAGTTGTCTCGTGGTTCGCGCGCCTGCTCCCGGAACCGGCGGGTCCCGGGTTCGATTCCTCCCTGGTCCGCGGGCGGGCGTCGCAAGATGCAACTTGCATTTTAAAGCAACTTGCGCAGAGCAACTTGCGCAGAGCAAGTTGCACAGAGCAACTTGCGCAGACCAACTTGCACCGACCAGTTTGCGCAGAGCGCCTTGCCTAGAGCAACTTGCGCAGAGCAACTTACGCAGAGCAACTTGCACAGAGCAACTTGCACAGAGCAGCTTGCACAGAGCAACTTGCAGGGAGCGCAATTTGCACAGAGCAACTTGCAGGGAGCCACTTGCAGGGACCAACTTGCCGGAGCAACTTGCGCGGAGCAACTTGCGCAGAGCAACTTGCACAGTGCAACTTGCGTAGAGCAACTTGCGCAGACCAACTTGCACCGACCAGTTTGCGCAGAGCACCTTGCCTGGTGCTGTCTCGCGCTTGCTTCACAAATGCTTCGTGTAGGGATGCAGCGTTGGGCCGACCTCGCTTGCGATGTTCTGCTTTCGGGCCAACCGTGGTCTAGTTTGCGGGGGGGGGGGTGGGCGGAAGGAGAATGTTGCTTGGGATGAGAGGATAGCTCATGGTTGGTTTTACGGTTCATGCCGTTTTGGGCGGGCATGACATGTTTTTGGACCCCCAAACGAAGCTCGCTGTCGTTTGAAAGGCAAAGTTCGTTTGCATCGCCAGGTATTGACGACCTGCCTGCGACGGCGGTCCGTATCGTCAGCTGCTTCCTCTATGCCATCGTTGCTGAGACCTTAGACCTGAGCTGACGACAATTCCTGGAGCTTCTTGACCCGTTTCCCTTGGGTGTTTCTCCTTGGGTGCCCATTTTTGCGGAACTCAAGAGCAACCAAACGGAAGAACACAATTGTGAGGCCTCTAAGAATGACACTCGTTTGCTTCCACAAGCTTGCTCTGCGCTTGGCTTAGAAAGAATGGAGCGCGGCTGCCAGCAAAAAAACCGCGGGGTTCGGCGAATGTTCCTTTGGCTTTGAGTGAGCATGTTGAGCACAAGGGATCCGTTCATTTCTCGCCTTGGCGTGCCAAGGGCGTGGGCACCGCTTTGGCATTTGATGCAACCGCCAACCATCAACCAGGCTGAAGGAGAAGTCATGGCCAGAGGTTCAAGGGAGCGTTGATGACTTTGGAGAGTTAAGGTCGTGGAGTCAGTCTCTGAATTCCAAGACCCTGTGTTCAGAGTCAATAAAGCAATGGCCTTGCAAGCCATAATTTAGACGAGGACGCTCCATGGTTATATCAACCCCGCTGGTTTCATAGTGGTTGGAACTCCGGGGGAAGAGTTGTCTTATTCTGTCGCACCTTAACCGAGGCCAACGTCTGAGCGCCGCTAGTGGGGGGAAGGGATGGCGGCGAGCCAGGTTTCCATGGTTTGAAAACCCCAAGGTAGACTTCAGGATCTATGCTTGATTTCATCCAACATCGCGCCACAGGAGTAACGGAAGGAACCCAAAAAGCCGTTCCCCCGACAAAAGCTTCCTTTGAGGATGATGGTTTTGGAGTTCCATTGCATATCCAAGGTAGTAGGCAATTATTTTTCTAGAAGGCCGTTCCTTCTCAAGCCGGGCTTAACATGGCACGACCAGACTAGGTCTTGGCGATCTTGTACGTGAACAAGGTGGAAGCTATTGGCGAGAGCTTGGGCGTGCTCATGATGGCCCGAGCCTCAGAACTCCATGCACTTCCCCCGCCCCCGCAACATGGCTAGCAGGGGATGGGATTTCCACTTGGATTGGCTGCTTTGGCACCTTTTAAGAGAAGCCCCTTGGAAGTATGGGTGGTGATAAAGCCCCTTGGATTGGTTGCTTTTAGCACGGATGACTTGTGGTGGTTCCCTGTTCGAGCGCTCGATGAGGGGCGCCCGTCCCTGCTGGCCTGCGCTCGGGAAAAAACGGCGAGGCGATGGTGGGATTGTTCCTGGCGGTGGCCATTACAGTGGGCTTTTCCATGCGCGGGCCTCAGTGACTGGCTCTGCCCAACCCACATCTGCGCTTGAACATGTGTCAGGGTTCTGAAAATTACTTATTCGGGTGGTTTACCTTCAATCCGCCATCTGGAGGGATTTTATTTTTTTGCGAGGGGGATGGTCCTAACCTGGACCTGGCTCAATGTAACAATGGCATTTTGGCAAACCGCCGCTCCGGATTGCCTTCAATCGTTCAGGGTTTACCATCCTACAACACCCTACTAACCAGGAAGATAGTTGAGGTAATCCAGGGCCCTATTCCCCAGTGAGCACCAGGCAGATAGGTCTAATCCTTCCCCCCCCCCAACCTCCCCCCACCCATGCCCCCAAAACCACCAACCCAAACGCAGGGCAGAGCTGCTGCTGGGTTTGCTGCCCAAACTCCCGGAGAAGTCCACTTTGCCGAACTCCACCGCTCCCTGTGACATGGTGCTCAGCCGGGGACCCAGGACCCTGCCGAAAAATTTGGCCTTTCCAGACCCGATATTTAGATGAAATTCCCTGGTTACACAATGGTTCTCTGAACCCAACCAATGTTTTGCTTAGAACCCTAAAAAATTGAGTTGGGTCTGGCTCCGCAACTTTGCTGGTTTTGCGCCGTCGCTGGTTTTGGCTGAATCCTTGGTGGAACCTTCTACATTCTAGCCTTTCTTGCTCCGGACGCCTTCGATATTTAAGATTGCCAAACACCAGAAGGTGTCACAACGTGCTTGATCCCTCCCAACAAATAGTCGGTGTTCCTTGCGCTTGAACAAGGTACCCTCAAAATGCAACGAGCCAGCTCACTTCATGGTTGTGGAAAAGTGGGTTTCAGACCAGTTTTTGTGATGGCAAGGTCATTCCCCTTTAGAGTGACAAAGCAGTCATGGGTCAACCACTGCGGTATTAGGAGAACGGATGACTTCAACAACCATGGATTGATGTGTTTGGCTGCCTTGGGTTGGAGTTTGGCTTTCTTTGGCGTTGGGCCTCGCTTTTGTTTGTTTTTCTTTCCGCGGACTTTGCGGGGACTGGGGGGTCAAGGGTTCAAGGGTTTCATGGTTCCGGGGTGTTGGGCTTGACGGAACCTTTGAGGTTTTGGACGCTGGGGGGTTTGAGGTTTGCTTTTTTGGGCGCTGAAGTGAAATTCGGTGATTGGCTTTGGTTGTTTTGGGTGCTGTTGGCCGGTGTTTCTTGGTTTTTGTGTGATCTAGTTGAACTAGTTGGCATTGATTCGCTTTGCTTGATCTCGCTGGCTTGGCTTCAATGAATACTTTGGTCTGGGCTTTTGGTCTTGGACATTCGTCCTTCTGGTTTTATCATTCTGGCGCACTTTCGGTCAAGACAGCCCATAAAGTGATCAGCCTTTATTCAGCCAGGCAGGCAAGACTTCAAGTATGGATTATGGTTACACATGTTTTGTTGGCCACTCTTTGGTGCAAAAAGCGGAGCAAATCCAAGAACATGGCTTTCCCATGCTCTTTTGTTTTGGTTCCCATTTTCCCCTCTTGCTGGCAGCGCAAGCAGGCGATCACATTGGTGTGGCTCAAACTTAAAGAGCCAGGGTTACGCGAGTTTTAGTCTTTGGTTCCATTTACCAAGGTGCCATTTTGGTACATTTATTTGAAGCACAGCCATATGTGTGTGTTAAGGCGAAAGGGCCGGCAGGGTCGCTCCGAGCCTCTAAACATTGCCAGAATTAGCTTATGTTGGGCGTCCATAATGTTGCCTTTCAACCGGCTTTTGGCAGGGTGTCTAGAGAGAAAGATGCAGAAAGTTGCATTGTTTTTTGTTTTTCCGATTCACTTCTTTTTAGAATAACCAACCATTTCTACCCCTTTTGACACTGGGAATCCCTCAGGATCCGTTTGGGAATCCTTGTGCCAAAGTGTTTCCAGTTGATGAATTCTTGTAGATTCTGCAGATCCTTCGGTTCTGTTGACCCTCCTATCATCCTTTGGTCAAATGGGGGTCCAAAAGGCCGCAAAGCGTGCCGGGGGGACCTGGTCCATGGAAGCCTTGGACCGGATTTTGATGCCTCAGGCTCCAGTTTTTGTCCAGGTCCTCACAAACAAATTCACTTGAACCCGTCCGACAAAGAACCAACCGCTGGCGAGCGAGAGCTCGACGCCTCGGCTGAGGTTTGGTGGGTACCACGGCCATCGGCTTCAACATCTTCCTGGGGGGCTCCATGGCCATCGGCAAGTCCCTGGCCACCTGCCGCCGCGGCATCGAGCCTTTGCCAGAAACGAACTCGTTGCCAGCGGTTTCGAGCCGGGGAGGAGGGGATGGGAGGCGTCTGGAAGGTCTGCTTTTGAGATGAAATTTAGTGGGTTGGATCTCTAGCCTTTAACCTGTTTTGCTTGAGCATGATTATTTCCCCCCGCAAAAAAGTTGGGCATAGCCATCAAGATAGGGCTTTACATGTGGAGGCACAGTGAATATGGACCAGAAACTACTACCTCACATTGCCAGACTTTCGCCCTCTTCCTTGCCGTCCTGTGCCCGCTTCATTTCAATTCCTTGACACGGTCGATGTGCCCCGAATTTCTCCATTTGTGTCGTCGTTGTCGTAAAGAGAACGAAACTGGGCGCGATCATCCACCTCAGGGGACAACAACTGCCTTGACTTGGGGTGCGTAGGTCATCAGCCTCGGGATCTTCTGACAACCGTGGATTCCGCACGGGAATTATGGCTATGTCCCACATGAGGAAGGTTGAGGGAATCACAGGCGGCTGAACCTTGGTCGGAGGGTTGAGCGATAGGCCAAGGAGGTGGCGGCACAAGTGGCTCGGCCGACTTGGGCCGATGACACGGTCTATTTGGCCGGGGCTCTGCTGGAGCGGCATTTGATCTGGAGCGTCTTGCCGTGAGTGCGGCTCAGAGCAAGGCACACACAGCTTTGGCGCGAAGCCCGGATTTTCGGCAGCTGGCTAGCTGCGCTGGCGTAGTCGCCTTGCATTGTCTTCAGCAGATCTATTTGGACACCCTGGTTGAACAGCGCAGCGCAGCTTGGGGGCCATGTGATATCTGCCAACCGGCCGCTCAGGCCCAGTTTTGTCCATGCTGCGTGAAGGGATCCAGCGTCTGCAACGGGCTGATTACTGCCAATGCCGAGAGTGTGTGTGTGTGTGTGTGTGTGGGTGTGGGTGTGTGTGTGTGTGTGTGTGTGTGTGTGTGTGTGTGTGTCTGTGTGTCTGTGTGTCTGTGTGTCTGTGTGTCTGTGTGTCTGTGTGTCTGTGTGTCTGTGTGTCTGTGTGTCTGTGTGTCTGTGTGTCTGTGTGTCTGTGTGTCTGTGTGTCTGTGTGTCTGTGTGTCTGTGTGTCTGTGTGTCTGTGTGTCTGTGTGTCTGTGTGTCTGTGTGTCTGTGTGTGTGTGTCTGTGTGTCTGTGTGTCTGTGTGTCTGTGTGTCTGTGTGTCTGTGTGTCTGTGTGTCTGTGTGTCTGTGTGTCTGTGTGTCTGTGTGTCTGTGTGTCTGTGTGTCTGTGTGTCTGTGTCTGTGTGTCTGTGTGTCTGTGTGTCTGTGTGTCTGTGTGTCTGTGTGTCTGTGTGTCTGTGTGTCTGTGTGTCTGTGTGTCTGTGTGTCTGTGTGTCTGTGTGTCTGTGTGTCTGTGTGTCTGTGTGTCTGTGTGTCTGTGTGTCTGTGTGTCTGTGTCTGTGTGTCTGTGTGTGTGTCTGTGTGTCTGTGTGTCTGTGTGTCTGTGTGTCTGTGTGTCTGTGTGTCTGTGTGTCTGTGTGTCTGTGTGTCTGTGTGTCTGTGTGTCTGTGTGTCTGTGTGTCTGTGTGTCTGTGTGTCTGTGTGTCTGTGTGTCTGTGTGTCTGTGTGTCTGTGTGTCTGTGTGTCTGTGTGTCTGTGTGTGTTGCGCTTGCAACGGGCCTCGGGTCGAAGATGGGCCTGATGGTGGTGTGTGATTACAGCCCCGGACGTGCCTGACTAGCCAGCGCGCCTCACGTGGCACCAGTTACTTCGGTCATGCTGCGCAGCTGCGGAGTGCTGACTGGCCACAAGAGGCACTGCCTCCCGCAGTACGCAAGGCGCTGTAGAGGCAGGCGCAGTGCCTCATCAATCTGCAGGGCTCCCACTTCGTGCCACGCGAGCTGTTGGACGAGTCAGGCTTTTAAGCAGCTGCAACACGTGGTTCCATCCCAGGTTTTCGAACCGCAGCGATCGGCAAACAACCAGGTCTCTGTTTTGAGTTTGGGTTGGCCCATATACTGCATGTGGAACCTACGGCTCACGCCTAAATGGCGGGGGCCGTCGCAGGTAGCGCAGAAAGGGGTGAATCAGCTTTGACGGTGGTGCGTATGGCTAAATGGCCAGCCTACTCATTTCAAGTAGGGTCCACTTCTGGTATGGGCTTGGCCACCAGATTTCCCAACTTTCGAGTTGGTAAGAACTCGAGTGGCTGGAGAATCGATGATGAGTTGCCCAAGTCCAGTTGTGCATGATGGCGGTGGGGTGAAACAGATCCAAGTGCAAAATGCGTGGGTATCCCAGGCTCAACAAGTCCCTCCTGTTTGCTGGTTCCCCTCCAAGTGAGGTACTGGCAATACTCTCGTGCTTGCGGGATGTAAGAGTCGCGCACATTGTGTTGGACAATCACGAAGCCCGGTAAAACGATAAGGTGCAAAAAAAAACGATAAGGTTTTTGGGTGTTTCCGTGTTGTGTGTGCTGGAAAACGATAGAGGAACTTAGCCACTCTACCCTAGCTTTCCCTTTGATGTCCCCGGCCATGGACAGCATACTTGTCTTTTACGTGGGAACATGTCTTGGACTCTACGTTGGAACACATTATTGCAGTTGATGAGCGCAGGCTAGCCAAACAAATTGAAGCAAGCAAACGCAAACGAAAAGCATGGAAGGAGCTTGCTGCTCGTGAGTCCGACGAAGAAAGCCCTTGAAGCCACCATGAGAGCTGATGGTCCAAAAATGCGCGAACCCCGGTAAAACGATGAGGTGCAAAAAAACGATATGGTTGAACATACATCTAATGCGTAAAACGATAAACTTTGACGCAAAACCGATAAGAAAACACATGTGCAGCCCATTTCAATTGAAGTTTTGCCGCGGCCTCAAGTGGTTGTGTTGCGCCTTTTCAGTGCTCTTGCATCGTACAAGCCGGCCGTTTCATGTTTCCCAACAAAGGTTGGGCCTACATTGTCATAGTGGGGTGGGCCTGTTTCGGTTGTCACCTGTCGGCCAAACAGTTCAGCCTTTTTCCCATCACCCAAGCCGGTACAGGCTTCCGCATCCAGGTACCGTTTTCCACGCGTTTTGGGCTCATGGGCCGAGGCCTTCTCGACGACTTCCACCTTCGTGGTGTCCTCGCTGATTCTCATCGTCGGCAGCGGGGCCTTCCAGCAGTCTCAGCCGGGACGCTGGCCATCGGAACTCGTGGGGTGTTTTTTTTTGTTCTCGCTGAAGAGGGAACCCTCTTCTCACTTTCCGAGTTCCTGATTTTGAGTTTGACCATTTTAGCGCTAAATGACAAAAAATGGACCTTGTTTGCCTGATTTTGAGTATGACCATTTTAGCGCTTCACACATGTCTTTTTAAAGTTTGTTTGGGCCACTCACTCGGGAAGTGGGTCTAAGCCCCACCAAAAAGAGTGCCCTAGGATGCACTGAAAAATCAGCCAAGGAAACCTCCTTCGAATTTGGCCCCCGCGTATCCTTCAAGCTCAGGGTGTGGGAAGAAGGTCGGTTTCTCTGACAAGGAACCCTTAAAAAGGATAATTGCTCTGTTGTTTTGTTGGCTGCTGAAAATAAATCAGTTCATGAGTGCATGGTGTTGGACAAGAAACCAGCATATGCACGAGGAGTTGGGAAGTAGCGGAGGGTCCCCAAAATTCAGTAGATTGTAAACGGTCTTAACCCAAGCCTCATGCGAGGCGGCCTTGACGCCTTGACACCATCCCGTATTCTTGTCGGTGAATGTTCGATGAACAAGCCTCATGCTCTCAAAGAGGTTGTGAATTGGAAGTGCCACATGTGTTTGCAACCAACAGGTTTCAATTGGACGTAGCAATCAGAACAGGGGTGACTTCCAACCAGTGGGGGTGATATACGTGTCTTGTTTCGATTTTCCGTTGCTTTCCCTTCGCAGAAAAGCAAGGTTCACTTGGACGTCGGATTCGCCTGGCCCAGCCTTTCGGCACGACACCTTTCTATCCCCAAGTCCCAATAAGGCCAGTCATGGCGTGGGGGAAGGGAGGGGGGGGTGCGCATGTATCCGAGGAGGTGAGTTCAGCATCCTTATGCTGGCCAAGTCCATCGAACGCCACTTCGGAGCAACAGGCCTGGAACCCAACAGCGGCACATTGGTCCTGGATATACCTGGCCCTGCTTTCTGCGCCAGCTGAACGCTGGCAAAGGCGTACGTCTGTATGTATTTGTTGATGAATATACTCCCCTCTCAACAGGGATATAGGTTTCAGATTGCACGCCCGTGTGGCATGTAGCATCCCCTGTTTCTCCTTCAAGTCCCCAAAGTTTCCATTCAGACTCGAGTTATGTTTTCTTTTGCAAAAGCCACATGGAGGTTTCTTCAAAATGGCGGACTTTTTTGGTTCATGGTAAATTGAAACCACGAGTTGAAATCCTGCTTTTTGTTTTGGTGGAGGAGGTCCCAACATATTTCAGGTGTCCCTTACTTGGAGGTTTGGATTGGTGCTTTAGGATTTGAACCCCTTGGGGTAGAGGGTAAATGTAAAGCCCCTGAACCACCAAACCAATCCAAACCACCAATATTGAGGTATGCTGAATATTGCGAACAAATGCCTTGGTTTGGTAAATGCCCCTCCACCACCAAACCACCGGGCTCCACTCGAAGCGGTGAGCCCACAGGCATGGCCGTGTTCGCGGCTGGATTCGTGGGAGCGGCTTTGAGCTCCATGCTGATGGCGGCCCGGCGAATGGATATGTGTTATTCGAAATGAACAACTGTTCTGAATAGAACACATCATAAATGATGAACTAGTTAGCATAGTTCTCAAACTGCAAATGTTCCGAATACAAAGTCGAATTTCAACCAAATATTACACTAGAATGATTAAGCTAAATCGATGAAATAAGGGGCAATACGTTCCCCGAGGTAGACTTCAAGGCAGGCGCGAATTCCCCGAAACTCACAGGTTGATGATTGTGGAAAATGTGGTTTTGGGTTGCCAGTTTTCTGAGTTTCCACACATTCGAATCCCTGTGATAAAGTAGTCATGGGACCGTTTTTGGTTTTCCCAGGGGTCAAAGGTTCACCTGAGATGTTTCGGACCTGACAAGTGATGGGATTGAACGGACTCATGAATTTGAGGAAACCAACCAAAAGGGGGTTTGATGCGAATGCTTTCAAGAAATACAGTTCCTTTTTTTGTGGGCTGTTTTTGTAGGCTTTGTGATATGTTGCACGAAGATTGCTATGTTGACCTGGGTTCCAAGCTTTTGGCACACGGCGCCTTCATGTCCCTCGCGTGTGGCGTGGCTTTGTTGCTGGTGTGCCGCTCGATTTGTGCCACACTTGTGCTGCATGATCGATTTCCACATTAATGTCCACGTAGGATTAACAAATGCACCTGTAATAAAGACAAATGGGGGGCCCAAAATTATTAATAAATGCACCTAGAATAAAGACAAGCACCCGCCACCCCTGCCCATTCTTATTTAGAAAAAACAAAAATCAAAAAAAGAAAAGGGAGAGGAAGGAGAGGAAGGAGAGGAGAGATAGCCAGGCAAATTCAAAAACAATCCCAGGTGATGCTGGTGAAGCTTGCTTCTTTCTTCCCAAAATCCAAACTGCAGACCTTCCCCAAACTCAAGTTTCCTTACATGTCTGTTGTTTAAAAACTGCCCACCGTCAAACCCACAAAGGGGGTAGCAAATTTTAAGCGGCGAGACTTTATTCCAGGGGCCCCTACAATAAAGTCTTGATGCATTGGCCCCCCTGAAAAATGCAACAGCTCCAGCAATACTAAATCAAATGGAAACTCAGTTCCAAATCTCAAAAGGAAGCTCCAGCAATACTAAATCAAATGGAAACTCAAGTCTGCCAATACTAAATCAAATGGAAACTCACTTGAACTGGATCTCAAGATGCTATTCCAGATGCCCCCATTGTTGGGGGGGGGGGACCCCCCTTTACTAATCCCGATTGGACATTATTGTCCTCCCCTTCCAATATCCCAACTCAATGTGCGGCAACCGTTGCGCAACGCCAAACAAGTTTGCCACCACATCCCCAGGTTGACCTTATTTGACCAATATTTTTGATGTTTGGAGGTTCGCCCGCTCTGTTCTTTGGGGTTTGGTCTATCGGTGTGTTCTGCATCCATGAGCGAAACCCTCACGGAGCCCACCGGGTCCCTTTGAGAGCCAAGAATCGTCGGAGCTGCAATCTGTCCGTGCTTCCACTTTTGTTTTTGGAAGACTTGAGCCCTGGAGCAGAACCTGGAGGGAATTGGGGTGTTCCCCCCAAGAGTGAAGAACTCGCTAAATCGGCGCACCTGCAAATCAAGCAGGAGTTGAGTAATCCTGGGTTGGCATTGTCAATTTCGGGGTTTAGGGGGAAACCAAAAAAGCCAAGGTCACTTTGAGGGTTTATGAGGGTTCCCCGGAGCCAACCCAATGTGGCTATGATTTATAGTCAAGAGATACCTCAAAAGTTGTTTCCGCATGAATCCCGAACATGAGGGCGCAGGGTGGGGCCGATTTCAATTGACCTCCGGGAAGATCCACTCAGGTAGTCATCGGCGTGCAAATTGTCGCCGAAGGTCTTCTCCTTGGTGACAAGGACGTCTCCTCAGACTCAGCCCTTTTTTGGTCGTAACCCCCGAAACAGGTCGACGCAGGTTGCGCCCCTTTCCGCATTTTCCGTGGTGCGATAGGGATGACAGGCAAGCGGACGCCTCCCAATGTGCATCAGCTTGTTGACAGCCTTCGGAAAATGAAGGCATGACACATCGTCTTAGGATACATATGCATGGATCGATGATTTGGGGTGCTCTGGTCCAAACCCTTCCCCCAGCTCGTCAGGACGAGAGTGGCGAGGCCAACAAGATGCCGCGGAAAACCTTTTGGGCCATAGCAACTTGGCTTTGCCGGACCGGGCCGGCGGGGAGTCCCGCTACCAAAGCACTACAGGTGGGTTTCTGCTACAAACCACTGACTGGAGAGGGGGGGGGCGGGTGATTTTTCGGTGTACCCCCGATCAAGTGTATACCCTGGGTAAAGTGGCTGTATTGGGCAACTATATCCGATTGGACCTGGGCGGTGTATCAAACGCCTTCTTAAAGCCCCTCGAGTTGTGAAATTCAATCACCTTGAATGCTGTTGGAGCTACTTCCCACCCACCCTACACAGATCACCTGCAGCCAACAATGTTCAACGTGAATTATGCCCTTAAGCAGTCTGTGCATGCCGTGACACACCAACTTTCAACTTCCTTTAGCTTTCCATTCATTCCTGACTGAAAGCTTTGGCTTTGACTGACTGATCCCCGAGTAACCAGCAATAAGTTCTTTGCAGCCACTCCTGTTTGTGCCACAAGCGAATGGCTGACAGGACAAGAAGGCCCTGCAGGATCACATTGACAAAACGTTGGGCATTGGTTGGAAGTTGGACGTCTTTTTCTGGATGACGGCCGTGAGCTGATTCCTTTTGGATTAACATGGAGTTGAATGATGCATTTTGTTCAGACAAGAGCTTCCTTTCTACTCCTTATGCTGGATTTCCTGAAATTATCATTTTGCGCCCCTTTGGGTTTAAATGCCCTGTTGGTGGTACTCCTTTGGTGCAAATCCTGTTGGTGGTTGTTCCCCCTTTGGTTTCCCTTTAAACCGCCCACCTTGTGGGTCACTGCGCCTCCCCCCCTGGCCCAGCCAGCCAGCCACCCACAGGCGCTGAGCATGGTGTCCATCGCCTCGGCGGTGATCTTGGCCAACCTGCCGCGGCCCACGGTGATCCTGGTGGCGCAGCTGTCCCTCAGCAGAACTGTCGCGTATTGCCAAGGGATGTTCGGACTTTAACTTTTTGCTCTTTTGTGGGTGTATCCGTATTAAACCACTAGACGTTAAAAACTTTTAGCAGGGGAGCAGAAAGCAACCGAGAGAACATGGGGGGTGTGGATTTTTCTTCCGGTTGGAAGCCGCTTTTGGAGTTGTTTGTTTTTTGGGGAAGCCCAAAGGAAAACCATAATTTTGAGGGGTTCCCTCAGAACATGGTTGTGTCGTTACTTAGGAGGAAGCCGCTTTTGGTTGTTTTGGTTGGGGGAAGCCCGAATAAAAACCATACTCTTAATATTTAAATGGCCATAGGTTCCCCAAATTGAACAAAAAGTCTCGAGGAACCTTTACAATGGTTGCCTAAAGACCAAAGGGAGCGGGTTCTCGTGGATTCGTTTTGGATTCTCTTCCAAGCCATTTGCTCTTCTGCAAACTAACCCAAAACCTTAAAAACGATCAACAAAGACCGAACCTCGCATGTTAGCAAAAACGACAAATGTTGGCATCCCCTTGATTTCCCTGGGCAACCAACCTCGTGTCCCCTCAAAATGACAAACCATCCAACACGGTGTGCTTCATGTTGAGACTCCATGTGCGGGTTCCCCGTGGTATCTTGCACCGTTTTGTGTGGTTGCCGGACATGTTCCATCGGGATCCGTCCTTATGCTGCCATGTATCGAGGGCCTAGTGAAGTACGAGCATGATACTTTGAACACACACACACACACAATCTTCTCCCAGGAAATTCATAGAACACCTTGCTTTGGGCGCCTAAAGGTAACATTACTAAAATTGTCCGGTATGTGATCTGCAACTTGGACTCTTGCAGATGTTCGAGTGGGCACTCCCTTTTCAGTTTAGCAATCTACGCCAGCCGCCAGCCAGCAGCTCTTCTTAGTACGAAGCATTCAGCAGGAACTTGATTTACTCGCTTGCGTTTAACATTGAGCCCCGAAAAGACTTCATATTCAAAGTAACCTTTGATTGGAGCTGGTCGTTTTTGCCTGAGGTTTAATGGCCTCCTGCTCCCGGTGTACAGCATTGCGCTGCTGATTTGCATCACAGACAGCCAGTTCATGGGCAAGGCGTGGTGTTCGGTTTGGGGCCGAGTTCTGATTCCGGGGGAGTCCTGGAGGAACTTGGATCCGGCTGCGGGTCCGCCTCCTTTGGGTTGTGCTTCCATTGGCCTTTGGGGAAATGCAGCTTTTTCTCTTGGGACGTGCACATGTTGTTACACATAGACTTACATATGTTGTAGTGGTACACATCGTTTGCTTTGGGGGTTCCTTGGGCTCATGGAGTCTGCAACGAAACCAAACCGGCACGTTGCAAAACCGGCACGGGCAGTAAGAGAAGATATTCAGCCAAGTTGTGTCCAACCTATGTGCCCGAAGCCACAAAGAAGCCTGGGACACATCCGTTGGCTGAGCGCAAATGTCGGATGGGTGTAATGCCTACGAGGGTTTGCACCTCTAAATGGGCTCCAAGACCAGTAGGCCGCTTTAAGATGGCACTGTTCAAGTGTTCAAAGAATGACCACACCTCAAGGGTGAATTTGGTCAGCGTCCTTTAGTTTCCCTTTTCCCTGGTTACCATGTTTTATCTCTTGTGCCGACCGAAATTTCGGTGCGAGCCGGGCAACATGACCGGCAAGGGGAGTGTACAACGACTCCTCTGAGAATTAGCGCGCTTGGAGCAACCCTGCAGTTTCCAGGGCCATGAAAACAATGGTGGTTATAACCGCCATTGGCTTGCCGCTTTTGGAGTTTCATGATCCAAAAGACTGTCCTTGACACTAACACGAATGGCCCGCCAACCCCGCGACGCAGGCGCCGCAGAGCCGATGTGCCAACCTCAGCCTGGTCAGCTCAGTCACAGCAACTTGGCCGCGTGGATGAAGCTATGTGGCCGTGAATTTTTTTGAGGGGTCCGTAACAGAGCCGCGGCGGACATTCGTTACAGACCTCGTAACAGACCTCCGTAACAAGACCCGCTGGCTCGTTACACACCCTCGTTACATACCCCTTGGCTGGT
This sequence comes from Effrenium voratum, assembly GCA_963377175.1. Taxonomy (NCBI): domain Eukaryota; class Dinophyceae; order Suessiales; family Symbiodiniaceae; genus Effrenium; species Effrenium voratum. The sequence continues at coordinate 378,353 of CAUJNA010002057.1, read as the reverse complement.
TGCATGCCCCTCGTTACATACCCCAATCCATGCACAGACTCTCAGTGATTTCCCATGGCTGGGCACCTGCAGATCAGACTTCTGCAGAGCACGCTATTGCTGAAGAGTCAACTTGCAGGGAGCTTGCCATTCCGATGAAAAGTTGAAACAGGGCCGCTATTGCTACTGTGCTTTGCTTTGTCTCGTTAATTACAGACCTCGTTACGCAGCCGCTACATACCTCGTTACAGACCCATCCCCAGCCCGGGCCCGCGAATCAAGCTGGAGCTGCGGAAGCGCGCTTTGCGTGCTGCGCTTTGCCTTGCCTCGTTGCAGACCACGTTACAGACCTTGCTGCAGACCTCGTTACATACCTCGTTGCAGACCCAAGCCCAGCCCCGGGCCAGCGACCCCCCTTTTTGCCATCGCTTGGTTTTTGGCAGTTGCAAATTTCTAAGGCGTGCTTCGCGTACTGCGCTTGTGCTGAAGAGGCGCGACTGTCAAGCTAGAGCTGCTGCTCTTCGTTGTTCTGCGCTACATTGTGCTACTGATACTGACGCTTGTCAAGAAATGTTTTCCCGTTACAAACCTGCGTAACAAGGACCTCCGTTACAGACTCCCTCTGTGTCTCTCTGTGTCTGTCTGTGTCTGTCTGTCTTTGTCTGTCTGTCTGTCTGTCTGTCTGTCTGTCCGGAAGCAGCGAGGATTCAAGGGGCGGCGCGGCAAAGTGCCCCGAATTCTCCTCTGGGTTGCACTCTGAGACATTTTTTATTTTTGCGGATTTTGCTTCACCCTTTTTGGCACTCAGCGCTGTTTGGCTGCGCCTCCGGAGGGACACAGAGGCCCACATGCACAACGCATAACGAATAAAGGAGCCAATCAAAGCAGATGATAGGCCCCAACTTTCTCAAATACTAGACAAGAATCTTTGAGAAAACTAATCTGCTCTCTTGGTGGCATGTTTGAGGGGAGGGGAGATAGCCGTTGCAGTATTGTGTGTTCCCATGAAGCGACATCAGTTTGTAGTGACCTTTGTCTAATGCTCAGCGCTCCCGTTGCGAAAGCAGGGCAAGGGCATAGAAATGTGAGTATTGCATTCTTGTCGACGGACGCCTTTCCCCCTAGCAACGTAGAGGCGCGTTGAACAAATCGACGCGTTTTTTTGCCCAAAAAGACGTTTGAGCTCCGCGCGCGGATCTGGCTCTGGCTCAGTGCGCCGCAGCACCACCGTGGGCGGTCCCTGTGGGCTTGCGCTGCGGGTGGCTTGCAACATAGACTCCCTTTTAGCCCCCATAGGTCCACAAGTTGTTTGTCGAGTTTGCTGCCCAAAAACCCAGCTCACTGCGCGCCTTGTCGGAGCTGCAAGACTGGTGTCGGCCTGATGAGGGCTGGGCCACTGTGACGTACGACGTCCCTTGGCAGCATTGCGTCATTCGCATCGCAAGGGGCTGCATTCTTGTTTGTGGAGACGTTTGTCAGGTACGCGCCCCGGTGGCCGTGGAGGCGAGCGACACCTGGCAGCCTGCCGTGGACCCTCGCACTCAGGATTCAGGAGGTGCTCGGGAACGAGCAGCTGCATGCCATGATCGTCATGCTTCAGAAAGCGGCTGCTTGGCGAAGGGACATTTGATTCTCGCTGGGCCAAACTTTTTGAAGGGCCGCTGTTTGGGGGGCTCAAGATACACACGCACACACGCACACACACACACACACACACACGCGACTTGGGGCAACAAAATGGCTAGCTCGTCTTCGCTGGTTACGCAAATGAGACGCGCCGCCGCAGAAGAAGACGCGTGGCATCGGCCTCTTTCGGAACGTAGGGCGCAGTCACTAGCGCGCGGCCATACAATTGCGCCTGCTTTCCGAAAGGTTTCACCTGCTCCAAAGCGCTTCTGTTCAGGGCGGACGCGTGCGGCAATAAGCTTCGTTCTTGACGCGTGGGGCAGCTCCTTTTTTCTTTCTTTGCGCGGTTCATACGCCTGGTTGTTTCAGGGTCTTTCGGAAGCAACGCTTGAGCGCCACGCCCCGCCGCTCCCGGGTAAGATCTGGTTGGACTTTCTAGTCCAGGCCTCGAAGTGCGGAGGCCAAGGTGTTTTCGTCATCGCGCGTTAGGGAAGCTGTGCTAGAAGCAGTGGGATGAAGCACGTGCCAGCACGGCGCACTCACGTTGCGCTAAGCGCTGGCCTACACAGCAATCTCTAGGAGCACCTCACATCATAGGCTTGGGCCGGGGTTATATATCTCACAAGCAGACGTCGCAGAAAAGAGCGCTGTGCATTTGCTTCGTTGCACCGACAAGCGCGCCCCTGCGCTGCAAAACAGGAGCAAACCCTACAGCCCAGAAGATCCCCAGAGTTGGTCTCTAACAACAAACCACTTCTGCGGCCCCCCCCGAGACCCGGCAGCAAAAATCAGCGCCACCCGTGTCCAACAAGTCTAGTCTAGCGCGAGGAACGCACTTGGGATGAACATCTACACAATGGCAGCAGCGGGCACCTTTTTTTGAGACGCAGCCTGTGCAAGCCAACTCTACAGACATGACAATGGCGCAGCTTAAAGGGATGGTTTCCAAAAGTTGGGTAAGCCCCTCGCAGCTTGGATGGATGCGCTATATATAAGCCCCCGTCAACAATAACGTTTACGCATTACCCAGCTAAGCTTGTCAGTCAGTAGCACGCCGGCAAGCTTCGATAGACCTGCCCCAAGGGAGAAACCTTGCGAGCAAAATGCCTTGCGGTAATACTTCACTTTGAAGCACTTAGCACACTTGGATGCCCTTACTTAGACATCCACTACTCACTAACATGTATTGTGGACATGTCTGAGCCTGCAGGATGCTCATAATTCGCTTGGTGTCAGCTGACGGAGCTTTTCGGAACCCGTAGGCTCATAGGTCAAAGAAGCTGGGCCACGGCCGCTTTACCTCCTTTTTGTAGCTGCCGAGACGCTGAGTGGTCTGGGAGCAGACATCGGTAAGGCAAAGGCTGTGTCGCGAACGGGGGGCGCGCAAGTGTCTTGACAGTTCGGAGTCGGCTTGCTGTCCAGGACTAAGTTTTGTTTGCGGAGTGGCCCTGGTGCGACGCAGTTGTGTTGACTGAGAGTCAAGGCTTCTGCGCATCGAAGCTCTTGCTTGTCATTGCAATTTTCTGCATTCGTGTTGCTTTTGCTCCGGGCCAACGAAAGCTCAGCGCAGCATGGCGCACACATGGGGCCACGCGTATGCCGACGCGGCTGTCCATGCGTCGGAGGCATGGCTCTTGCAGCAAGGGCAAAGACTTTGCGCAGGAGCTTAAGGCCTGCCTCACAGACAACCGTCGCGGGGCCTATGGCACGGATGCCTGCCGTTTGCTACAGATTGCTCGGGCATGGAT
>CAUJNA010002057.1:0-370000 GCA_963377175.1 Effrenium voratum | reverse complement strand
CTGGCTTTGGCTGACGATACCTTGCCGGATGCCAGCAGCCGATCACGTACTGGGTGGCACTTTTTTGGCTCAATTACTTTCAGAATCTCGAAGTCTGGCAGTGTTTTTGGGCTAGCCTGCCTGCCGGCCCTCAATGGAGCCCGCCTTCAAAAAGGCAAAGCTCGATCCGGCCCTGCTTCCTTGCAAGTCTGCCTGCCCAGCAGACAAGTTCTGGGTTGCTGTGGAGCAGCATGTCACTTGTTAGCAGTAACAACAAGTCCACATTGCTTGTTGGCTCTTGTCTGAAATCTCGGCTTCGGTCTAACGGCTTAGGTTCTGTCTGCCCTACCAGACGTGCTCAAGAAGCTCAAGATCACGGGCGCCAAGCAAGCGATGAATGACCTCAAGTCTTTAGAGGCAGTTTCTGCAGGCCAAGCAGATGTCCAGGAGTGTTCCGGATACAAGGAGCGCTGGAAGCCAGACAGCGCCAAGCATGCCCTGAAAAAGGAGGGGCTCTATGAGTCAGGATGCAATATGGTGCTCCTTGACTGCCAAGTCCTCCATTCCTTGTGATGTTCCGAGCTTGCAGGATGTCATTGACTAGTCTTTAAAGTTGTTCATTGCGACACAGACTTCGTCCGGGAAGTCGAGAGTAATCTTTCCCGGCACGGTCTTGGCATGTTGTGCGGCACTTCCCCTCAGGACAATGCCCTGCCGCACTGGCAGTTTGCTGTGAACGCCTGCCTTTCACACGTGTTCTTGGCGCCGGTAAGGTCCGCATGTTCCAGCTGTTGGGGGAACCCCCCCCCAACAAGGAGATCCGCCTGTTGCTGCAAGCAGGCTTATCCGCAACAAATCAACTGCACCTTCTTGAGCCTGGCAAGTCTGCCGCTGCGCTGATTGCCGTGAGCATGAAGGTGTCCGACGACCTGAAGCAGCTGAAAGCGACGACGGATTCGTTCCTGACTTTTACCAGGAAGTTGTACACTCTGGCCCTGCTCCCTGAAAAGTCTGCCGACAAACCCTTGACGAAACAGCTGGAGCTTTTGCAGCGCCTGCCGTATAAGAACTTGGCGTACAACGGCAACAAGATCGACAAGAACGTCATTGCGTCTGCCAAGTCGGTCATTACGCGTGCCGACCCAGATGCGGTGAGCTTCTTGACGCGCCTGACTCACGTCGCCGCGTGGTTTTTGGCAGCCTGCCACAGCATGCTCAGGAGGAAGTTTGCCACCGCGCACGAGATGACGGATGATGTGACAGAGAAGCACAGCAGAATTTCGTTTTGCCTGCATGAGATCTTCCAGTCCATCGTTTTCATCGTTTCTGCCCTTGCCAAATCAGTTTGCACCCCGGACTTTCAGAAAGTGCTGGGAGACAGAGCCAGAGAAGGTCATCACCCTGGACAGCTTGGCAGTGTCAGCGTCCATTACAGAGCTGGCGCGAGAACAGGGGCCTGTCCTTGAGTTCATGCTGGCATGCCTGTCGCGAGAACATGACTCCGACATACTCAAGCTGACCCAGGAAAAAGGCAGCGCCCTTAACATTCTTTCTTCCGACCTCAGCGTAGCCCATTCCCACGCGCTGGATTGCTTGTCCCAGATGCAGATCCAGACTGTCGAAGAAGCACCCCCTATGAACTTGAACCTCTTGGTGTTCGGGAAGAAGCCAGACCTTCTCCAGCAGGAGATGGAGCAGCTGAGCGCCGACCAAGTCACTGGCTCAGGAGGCGTGGATCGTGTCAGGTACTTGCTACATTGCCTACCTCTCCGCCAAGCCTGGCGGTTGCCCAGCTGACCGCCAAACACCGTGTGTTTTGCTTGTCTGCCGAAGTCTTTTGCGAAGCACTCGTGGGATCTGCGTCTCCGTGGCGTGGATTTGACACAGCATGCAAGGAGCAAGAGAAGCTGTTGAAGGAACGCCTGGCATGGATTTTGGAGAAGACTCAGAGACAAACAGATGTGGTTGTGGTGTCGGACGGCAGGAGCAATGCGTGCCAGAAACTCATTGAGGTTGAGCTGTCCAAGGATCATGGTCCTTTAAACGCAGCATGCCCGCGCTTCAAGTCGCACAGGTGGCTCTTGGATACGGCGTCCAGCGCGTGTCTGTGCGGTTTGGCGTGTCCCGCGACCAAGTCCGCATGCCCAGTCGGGAGGACAGGGAGAGAGCAACCCTCAACATACCGAACTTTTCAAATACTCGGCCCCGAGCATGTCTTGCAGGACAAATACCACGAGCCTGGCCGGTTGGCGAAGAAGCGCTCAGCTTGTCCGACGACGAAAAGGTCACTAGCCAGCAGAAGACGGAAGTTCTTGTGCCCACGAATGCAAAGCCTGCCGGGTGGACACACAGCAAAGTTCCTTGGCTGTGGCAGGAAACGATGAACAAGAATGCGTGGACTGCCGTGTTGAAGATGGTGAACGCCGGCTCCGTTATTAACCTCAGCCCCTCGCTTGTCCTTGTGCGCTGCATTGCTTGGCTTCAAACACAGGCTACACGGGCGTAGCTACCACGTCTGTCGTGGCCACTCCGTGGTCGACGGCGAAGCTTTGAAGCCACTTGCGCAGTTTAATTACGCAGCAGCTTTTGTTTTCAATACATGGAGTGCCATTATATCCCGCACAAGTGCCCCGCCGCTAAGGCTGATGACGGATCCGCGAAGCTGCCTGGCTTGCACGATGAGGGCCTGGCGGAGATCATCCGCGCGGCCTTCCCAGAAGTTGTGGCGGAGGATGAGAAGAAAGACAGCGAAGAAGAGAAGAAAGTGGAGGACAAGGAGGAGACCAGTGCTTGAACCAGCTGGTAGCCACAGTTTTGAGCCATTGAGCCTGCCGGCAAGATTGCATGTCGTGTATGCTGTGTTCGTATAAGCCACGCAGCACCAATGCGCATGAGCCACTGAGCCTGCCGGCAAGATTGCATCACGCATCACCAATGGCCAATGCGCGTGAGCCACTGAGCCTGCCGGCCAGACGCTTGTGGAAAAGATGCCACCAACTTGCAGTAGTGCTGTTAACAGTCATCAGCAGTTGCTTGTTGTTTGTCGTGTATCCAGCTCACTGAGCAACCGTTCAAATGTAAGCCATGTCTTTGCTGGACGAACGTTGATTCTGTTTGCCATGGCCAGGATTGACTCACCTCTGCCCCCCATGTTTTTGTTATGCGCAGGCTCCGTCTGCCCAGGCGCATTTTTGGCGAGGCCGGACCCCTGTTCCCACCGTGTCAGCTCTGACTCAACGCTGCGCAGCTTCTTGCGGCCACAGACAAAGGCTCCGAACACATGGCGCAGGCCCACACGCTACCAAGCGGATGGATCAGTACCGTTTAAGCGCTGGGGCTGCAGCTCATTTTCTGTTTTTATGGGCCGCGATGCGGGAAAAACGCGAAATGCGTGTGTTCGCGTAGCTCTTTTGGTACGTGCGTTGGGAGGGTCGGGATGTGCCTTGAAGAGGCCCGGCCTAAATACCCTTCTGACGACGTTTGGGGCTCTGGCAGTGCAGTCACAGTTCGCTCCAGGGACCCAGGCCCGTTTTGACAACCGCACCCCTGCGCATAACAAAACTCCGTTGTCCAGAAAACAGCAGAAAAGGCCAGGCGCTACGGTCTTATTTGCAGCGCGCTACCTGTTGTTTCGGATGTTGCAGCTGTGGTGTCTGTAATGATGTTTGCTGCTTCAGCGCAGCTACTTGACAGGAGTCCCGTGTTACTTGCGAAATTCAATTGGTTACCCGCTATCGTTATTCTTGGCTTGCAGCGGTGCAAAATCACAGTGTGTCTGCCGATTGTCGGTGCGCGTCAAGGTCCGGCGTCGGAAACTTGTCGGGACCCTAACGCTTCAAAACTAGGCAAACCGAGGGCCCGCGAGGGTCCGCGCGTTGGAAAGCCGTGGGAAGTGTCGGAAAGCTGTCAGAAACGTTGGGAAGCTGTTGGAAAGAAAGCCGCGGAAAGCCTTGTCGGAAAGCTGCAGAATGCCAGCACGAGTGAGAACGCCGTCGGAAAGCAGATGTCGGAAAGCCGTCGAGATCTCTGCTTTGCTGGGCTCAGGGCGCGCGCTTTCTTGTGCGATGTGTCCGTGGCAGCTGTGCCTTCTGTTTGGCAGCCAGGCCGGCGTGCGGGCCAATGGTCAGTGGTCACAGCGCTCAAGGGTGGGGTTTGCAGCCTAGTGGCCAGGGCCCTTATTGCAACGAGGCGTCGCGCTTCTATGGCCCCTCGCCCGTCTGCCTTTGACAGCCCCGACACGAACGCCCCGGTGATTTGAGTGCTCCATAACCATTGAGCTGATGCGCTGACACTGGCAAGACCACTGCGCCGTCACGGCGCTAGCCGAGCACACGCAGAGTTCGCGCACGAGTTGCAATCTATCGTGCCCCAAGCGTCGCCGCCGTCACGGCGCACACAAGCTGCAGCAGCCGCACTTGAGTAGCGCTCGTGGACGAGCGCTCGTAATGCGCAGCATGTGCGCATAGATTCTACGCCTAAGACAATCTTGATGTGTAGCGATCCTAGCTCAGACATCAATCCGAGTCCAGACATCTGCGCCACTGGAAGCGCCGCGCCGCAGCAGCTGCGACTCATGGTGCTTGAAGAGTATATAGCGTAGTGGTGTGACGAAACAGTTGTGACCTGTAGCGACCGTAGACAAGAGTCGGCGCTGTCACGGCGCACGCAAGCCGCAGCAGCCGCGTCTGAGTGCAGCGTGTCACACGCAACAGACATGACCCTGCTGGGCACTCATAGAATAGCGCTTGTAGTGCGGAGCTTCTGTACCTAAGACAGCCCTGACCTGCAGCGATCTAGCACAGACATCGGCGCCACTGGAGGCGCGCCGACGTGTCTCCATGGCGTTCGTAGAGCAGCGCTCGTGATGCGAAGCACGAAGCAGTGATGACCTGTAGCGATCGCAGACCAAAAGTCGGCGCTGTCACCGCGCACACAAGCCGCAGCAGCCCGTCTGAGAATAGCGTTTCGTGGACTCGCGCTCGTCACGCGCAACGTGTCACACGCAACAGAAACGACTCTGCTCACGACGAGCGCTATTCTATGAACGCCGCCAGACAGCCCTGACCTGCAGCGATCTAGCCCAGACATTGGCGCCACGACGCTGCAGCAGCTGCGTCTCCATGGCGTTCGTAGAATATAGCGCTCGTGATGCGAAGCACGAAGCGGTGGTGACCTGTAGCGATCGGCGCACGCAGGCCACAAAAGCCGCGTGTGAAAACAGCGCGTGCGCGCAAAATGGGTGTGGCGTGTAGCTCGACGAAATCACGAGCAACATACTCAAAGGCGCTGCGTCGGGGCGGCGCTCGTGCCGCACATAGAGAGAAAAAGTCAGCTGAGACAATCAGAGGTGTTGCTCTTTTCCAAAGGCCAAATTGAAGTCGCCTCGTAGGCGCTGCGTCGGGACGGCGCCCGTGACGCACATAGAGAGTATAGTCGGCGGAGACAATCAGAGGCAGTGTTTGTTGCTCTTTTCCAAAAGCGAAATTGAAGTCGCCTCGTGTCTCCGAGCTGTGTTTAGCAGCTGTTTTCCTCTACACTTTGGCTCTCGACTCGTTGACGGTTGGCCCATGTTTGCGTGTCCGCGAGCTTGCACTTCTCATATCAGGCCGCCTTTTCTGGGTGGTAGCTCGTTGGCCCAAGTGTCGAGTCGTACATGGCCCCCAGCCTGCAAGACAAAGCGTTTTTGTGCCTCGACTGGTCAGCCAAGCCCTGACTGGGGCCGTGACCAACACGTTGTCGGCCCATGATTGCACATGCCTGCTTTGGTAAGTTGTAAATTGTAAAGCCTGCCTTCGCATCGGCCTTCACGAGCATACGCTTTTATAGGTTCTATGCTGTCGTTCTTGCAACTGTCGCGTAGATGTCCAATGCTTCTGCCAGTATACTACAGTTTCGGTCTTTGAGGGGCTATTGACTTCCCCCGCCCACAGCTCAATTCAGGGCGAGCTTCACGCTACAAGTTGTTCCTTCGCGCGCGCGCAGCAAATGTGTATGAAAAGCGCTCGTAGTGCAGCGCTCTATATAACGCACGGCGTCCACACAACGAGGCGTCGCGCCCGAGTCGTGGCCTGCAGCGATCATAGCCCGAACAGCAGCGCTCCAACACAAACTGCGTCTCCATGGAGTTTCATAAAATAATTGTAGAACAGCACCCGCAAGAGGCGCAGCGTGTATACACCAGGCAGCCGTGGCCTGTGTGGATCGCAGGCCAGCCCTCGGCGACGTCACGGCGCACACAGGCCGCAACACTTGTGCCTCAAATGGCGCTCGTAACGCGCATGGTCGCAGCTTTGTCGGCGCAGTCATTGCATACGAGCGCCATATCGTCTTCATTGTATAGAGATTCTCACCCAGCCACTGGAGCGCGTCGTGGAGCACGCGCACCGCGCTGTTGTTATGGTCTGATTGCGCAGCTCTTGACAACGTGATGCACACAAGAGGCTGGCTCGTTTGGCTAGCGCGCTGCGCGTTGACGTCAATTGAGTTTCATGCGTTGCTCAGATATGTAACAGAAACCAACGTGCTGACGTGCGTGCGAATGCGACGTCCGACGCAGCTTTTTCGCGCGCAGTCTGCGAAACGCAGGCTTGCTATTCACTGTCACACTGTTGGGGCAGCTAGACACGAAGAAATGTCATGTCGACATTCCACACGTGGTCAACGCGCAGTGAGCCAATGCTGCTGCTGCTGGTTTGACAAAGCCGTGTTTGCTTTCAATACGCCTCTCACCGCTTGCGCGCCGGCAATCTGCACGTCCACCACGCCCAGCTGAACGCGATGCGCGCGCAGTCTTGTCTCGCTTTTGATTTTAATATGCTTTCCTGGCGCTGGAATGTTCTACATACAGTGTTGCTTCATTGCGTAAACGCCCAAGTCGTGCACACTCTACTGGACGGCCTTGTGGTGTCTTCCGGCGGGTCCCACCTTTCCATGTCGTCGCCGCGGCAGCGCCAGCTACGCGGCGACGGCACAGTCGTCGTCGCCGTGCCCGCGCACGCGGGCAGCTGCGCCGCAACGGCGCGCGCGTCGTCGCCGTGCCCGCGCACGCGGGCAGCTGCGCCGCAACGGCGCCCTCGTCGTCGCCGTGCCCGCGCAGACGGGCAGCTGCGCAGGGACGACGCAGTTGTTTTGGATCTTCTATGCATGCATTTAGGATTTGGACGCGCAGGAGCCGCCGCGTTCAACAACACGCGTGACTTCCGCGCAGAAGAATTGCCCGTCTTTTCAGATAGACTGGCGATCGTCGCCCAATTCGATGCAAACGGGGTTTGTGACTTTTTTTCAAGCCTCTAGCGTGGTGGTCCAGGGGTCAATGGACCACGGTCCAGTCTGCCGAGCAGACTGCCGATGCCAGGGGACGGCCAAAGGCCAAAGCAAAGGCCAAGGGGCAGGCAAAGGCCAAGGTTGTGCAGCTGAAAGGGCCTGCCAGCACTTCAGCCAAGGATGTGCTCTGGGATTTCTTCATGCAAACACGGAGCCTTCACCGTGTTTGCGAAGTTGAGAACAAGCACTTGCAGGCATTGCCTGCCGCCGGATCTTCAGCGTGAAAACATGAAGCAAGAGCGCAGCTAGGAACTTGCTAAGGCACACGTTGACTGTTGACTCAGCATTGGTTTTGGCTTCGTGCCAGATGTCAGCGCTTGCCGACTTACCCTGTCTGCAGCCGCTGAAAAGGGAATGCCGCCTTGCCAGCGAGCGGGGGCTGGGCGGGTGTTGGGCCTCAATTTCCTTAATATTTTTCGCCAATGGTCTGTGGCCAACCCAGTCCTTGAAATGAAACGCAATGGCAATCAAGCGCTTGTCTCTTGAAACGGGTCTGTCTCAAGACAAGGGAGCCCAGTTTGAAGGAAAAGGAAAGCACCCGCGCCCAGGGCTCCGATCTTTTTTGAGAGACGCCCTCTCAGGTGACTCTGATCTTGGCCTGGCGGGTGGTCCTCGAGAAATCCACGGCACTGCTTACTGCGATCACAGGCCACGGCGCTGCATGCCTTCGCCAAAAGGGGCGGGAGTGCCCTTTAAAGGTTGAGGCAAGCACATCCTCGGGCATGATGACCTCCACTTCTTCAATTGAGGCTCCCCATCCTTGTTAACACATCCTACTGAGCAGCCATAATTCTAGGGGTCCGACATTTGGGTCCTGTACGGTTGTTTAACGACCATATTTTGGTTGCCGAGCTGACTGACATTGAATCGGTGATGCCCAGAAAAGAGGAAGAGGCCCTGTGCAGCTCGCGCGCAAACGCTCGACCGCGCGGCGCCGAGCTTGCTCATTGCCCGCTTTGATCAAGCAGTCGGCACGATCTTTTTTTGACTATTGAAAAGCGCAAAAGCTGCGTAACGTGACCTGGATCGCAGGTTCTTTCAGGTTTCGCTGGACACGCCGCACGTTTTGGAGGGTGCAATGTTCATTTCTGTTCCTGAAGCGCGCCGTTGACTTGGGATTTCCCTACAAGTTGGGGGGCTGACTTTGCTGGCTTCAGACGCCGAGTTAAAGATGCAGCCGAATGCCGCTACACAAAGAACACAACACAGGCACACGCGCAAGCAACACACAGCAAGCTGAGCAAGCATGCTAGCTCCAAACTCCACAAGCAAGCGCCCAAAACTTGCAAACGTACGCCCAGAAACCACCAACCCTCAAGCTCCAACAACCCATTGATCCAAAAGCACGAACCTTGAAACCTCCCCAGCCACCCCAACCGCTTCCACAGGCGCGCAGACACCGCACCGCGTTTGGCTCCTGGGGGCGGCCTTCCTTTTGGGTTTCATCTCCATGGCAGTGGCCTGGCGCTACGCCCTGCGCACCGGTCAGGCGCAGGCGGACGGGGAAGGGGTTGCCGCGTGAAATGGGTTCCCTATGTTTCCCCTTGCGTTTTGCACTCTTCCTTTTGGAAGGCCCTTTGTGTTAGGGGAAAAATGGGGGGCCCTTTGGGCAGTTTGGGAGGGAAGGGTGGGAAGGCGCGGGGCAAGTTGTTGCGTTTGGTTCTTGGGATTCCCTGCGGGGTGCCTCAGGGAAACGATTGAGGCTTCGCAGGTCCCAGTGTCCAGGCGTCTTTACATGTCCAGGTCAAGCATGTCCCCAAGTCAAGGGTTGTTCCGAGCGTCGGGGACCGACACCCAAGCCTTCTGATTAGGTCTCAGCAGAAGATCGATGACATGGTTGTGGGAAACTTGGGTTGTAGGGCCGATTTATGACATGGTTGCAGGAAGCTTGGTGCACTTTCTGTGATTACGAGGCAAGTCATGAGGTTGACGCATATTGGTATGACAGAAGAGGAAGCCTGTTTTGTCACGCTCAAGCCCAAGGCCAAGCAATATGATACCTCATCCTCGGATGAAAGCAGCTTGGCAAGCAAGAGCCGTCTATTACCCCCCCCTTTGATCAGAAGGTTCCTGCGGGCTCCTCTTTTGGGGCGTTTCCGGCATGTTCCGTGGGCGATCAGCCTTCGATTTTGCCGCAGGCGCACAGGAATACTCTTGAGGAGGTGCCATTTTTTGCTTGCCTGTCAAAATGGAGCCCTTGAAAATTGAACTTTCTCAACTTGACCTTATTTTTCTGCTTTTCAGTTTTCTCATGAATACGCCTCAATTCCGAATCTGCCGGCGACCTGCATGCAGAGGGCGAAAAGGCGAATCTAGCAATATTGTTCAATCATATGCCCAACAGTTACCGTTATTTTTTGTTAGGTTCCCATTTCCGTCAAGATCCAAGGTTAATCTCTGATTAGGTGGACTTTTTGACTTAGCACGTCTCATGTTTACTTGGATGGCTTCAGGACGGGATTCGGGTCGTGCAAGTGTCAGGAATCCCCTTCTCAAAGGCACTTTTGGGTGGTGAGGGCGGCGCAAACTGGTTTTGGGATTGTCCCTTTCGGTTGGTCTGTTTTGCAATCGCTTCGTACTTCTGCGGGGGAGAGGGCTCCCTTTATGCCGTGGCAGCCCTGCGCGGCTGTTCAGGAAGCTGCTGCATAGGCAAGTGTGCGTAGGCATTTGCCTCAAACAAGCTTAAGAGTGGCGCCCGAGAAGAGTCTGAGGCACTCCGCGTAGGCGCTTGTCGCAGCGTGAGCTTGCGTGGTCTCGCGCAGGCCACGTAGGCGCCCTTCCATGGCTTTACGCGCCCGCGGAGGCTTCGCGTAGGCGGCCGGTGTATAGGGCCAACGCTTCCAAAAACCTAAGACCACGAAAAACATTCCTCGACACGGACCCGAGAAGCATCCCCAAACATACCCGCACAAACAAAGCATTCCCAAAGACAAGTCCCAAAAACATCCAAAGACACCCCCGCAAGCTCCTCCAAGACTACCCCCAACGTCATCCCCAAAGACATCTCGCAAGACCTGCCCAACACGTTCCTAGAAACCCTGCGAAGGACCTCCCAAAAGACAAGTTCAAAGACATGTGCGAGAGACAAATCATCAAAGAAGATTCAATACATCCCCAAAAGCCACCCTGCAAGACACCACACGACATCCTCCAAAGATATTCCAGCAACCCCCCCCCCAAAAGAAATCCGTAAACGGAGACCCCATAGATGCTGCTAAGGATATTCCCGCTGACGCTTCTAAAAGACACCCACAAAGACATCCCTCAAATCATACGAAGACCCCGTCCAAAGACACCGGCCCAACGTCATCCCCAAAGACATTGCCGCCACGAAACCTGCGCTCGCATGCTGCGCCTGCAACGCAAGCTGTGCGAAACGCTCTATGTGCTGCGTGTGGCAGGAAATTAGAACAAAGTGTTGCGCCTGCCACAAAATCTAGCCTTGACAACTTCACCGTGCGTATCCAAAATTAGCCCAGGACTGCTTCGCCAAACTAATTTCGACCGATTTGGACAAAACTTAGAAGCTCACGGAAACGAGCCAATTGTACAACAGGGCCAACGGAAATGACACTCGCACAAACGTTTGCGCGCGCATTCCGTGCAAGGAGGACACCGCAAATTCCAATGGCACGGCGAAGCACAAACACGTACCCTTGTCAAACACTGCCTGCGCAACGAAACGGCGCGCAGCGTCACTAAAGCTACAAAGTACCCCCAGGTGCAACAGAAAAGCAACAACACATTGAACGCAAGTCATACACATCGCCTGTTCTGAGCTTTCCCCAACGGCACTGTCTCATCGCCACATCACGGACGGTTGAGGACGGTTGCGAAATCTAGACAACTCATCGCGATCACCCCACCTGCAAACGGGAGCCCCTTGCTACTCATTCGGGAAAACTGTCCAGCTCGGCGCAGGTCATATTCCGTTTAGTCCATTTTGTAAGATCCTTTTAATATCCATTTTAGCTGTAATTACTAGACGTTATATATCCATGTTAAACCACAATAGTAGTAGTAGCAGTAGTAGTTTGGTGCATCAATATGTTTTTTGACTTATCAATACTAATACCAATCCATTCAAGCCAAAATCGAGGCCTGTCCAGTGTCTCCAGCAACCCCATCGGCAACGCCATGGAGGAGGGGGCCGCATGGAAGTGAGTCAATCGCCCGTGCCAGGACTGAGAGCTCGGCTCGAGTCCTTGGACCGAAACTTATTCCAATTTTGGCACAGGCCTCGGCTGAGAAATCGGAAGTGGATTCCTTTCTTGCCGGGCTTAGCTTCTGTGTTGCCGGAGTTCGGGGGTCAGAAACGAGTGCTGAGTGGGCAACTTATGAGTTCTATTCTTTTGAGAAGTGCTTGAGCTGGACCCTGTCAAAGAGAGAGCTTAGTGTACAACTATACACTAAGTACGAGGAAACAACGGGAGGGATGGAATTGGCCCACATCCAGATTCTGGGTGGGCCAGATTCTGGCCCTTCACTTGCTGAGCTTCGTTTGGCTGCCCGCGCTTCGCCAGCTTGCCGTGACGGCTTCTGTAAAGGTTCATCCCCCCTTGGGGGGATGTGGGGTAGCCTGGGTGACCCCAATCTATTGACTGAACTTTATGAAAAGGGACTGCAGAAATCCAGGGGGTCACCCGCCCGCCACCCCTTCTATTTTTGCATTTTTACCTGCCACCCGAGCGCAGCTTGTATCTTGGGACACAATCCAGGGTCCATGTACAGTGGAAACTAGTTGAACTAACCAATCCGCGATGATGTGGCAGCTTCACAAGTCAACCATCTCGCAAATCGCTTATTCTCTCCTGCAAACGAAGCACCAACAAAGGTTGCACTGACTGAACACATGGCAAATGCCCCCTCCCGTTTTTGAGGTACTGTGATAGGTGGTTACACAAGGAGGTACATTAAAACTGTTTGTTTCGTGCATTGTCATGAGCGTGAAATTGTGTCAGCCAGGATGATTGAGCCGCTTGCAAATTGCTCGCACATGCGCCATCATAGTTTCACCAATCCCATGGAAGGTGAGCAGCTTGCGGAAAACTGGCGCTACAACTGCTTAAGCGCTGTCAAGCATGCTGCATGCGCAGTTTCATGGAATAGGCAACCTTCCGTCCCTTGGTTCCAGAGATACAGCCAAGAACCCGATTACAAAGTTTGGGTTGTGACTAAATTCGGAGAAGCTAGTTTGCTAGTTGCATCAAGCTCGAGCGTCGTACACGAATCGTGACGGATTCCTCGCGTTTAAGCAGGCAGTGGCAGGGCTGTAATTGAGCCGTTTAAGGGCAGATTCGAGATCCTGACATTTTTCAGGTTCCCTAACCCCTTGAACTCCTGGAACATCGCTGTACCCTGCCGAGTTCTGGGGTCAGGGTGTATGGTCTAGATTTCCCTCGTTGCTGCATTGGAAGGGTTGAGCCAACCCTTTTGAGTATGTTTTACCCATTTTTCGAGCCACTGTTCGAGTTCTGTTTCATGAACGGGGCCAGTGTGGTTTGAACGAATTTCGCCCAGCGCTGGAATCAGGTCGACAATATCTCCTAAAGTGCCCCATCCCGCAGGTAGAGCGAAGGGATCCAAATAAATGTTGTTCGCTGTCCAGGAAGCCAAGATTTGGATGTTCCAACAGAAATATATACAACTTGCTTGGATGGGACATAGAATGGCCATGGCAAGCCATGTTTTCATGTGTTGACTGCGGTTCCGTGCAACTTGCTTGAACATGAACTCTGGCTAATTCATGGCAGGCTCACGGATTCAGGAGTTAGAACGAGCTCTGCATGCAGAGGTCCCTTACTTGCGGGTTTCTTTGTTCAGGTTGGTGAAATATTTGGTGTTGCGTGCGCAGATTCCTGCCTTTGTGGTCTAAATGTTGCCCCGTTTTGTTGCTCTTTTAGAGCGTTGGCTCTTTTTGTCTTAGCTTGGCGGGTTTTCAGCCGGAGATTCGAGGGTCAGTGCAGGTGAGAGCTCGTCATCTCTGAGTCTGCCTGGGCCTGACAGAAGGCAGGAGAGCACGTGTGATGCCAGACAGCACAGGCAAAGTGGATCTGATCTAATTGTCCTGCCACTCACCTGGTATGTGCGGCTTTGGAAAATAAGTTTCCTCTGTCACAATCGTTTGTATACTCGGTGGCTTGCAATCTGGATGGTAAATTCATTAGGACCAGGCATCATGTCCACGCAAAAAGACTCCTGCTCAGTCTTGACGCCACCTCACCAAGAGGACTTGTCCACTGAACACTCCATGATGCAGTTACTTTCTTTTGGGTTGGCGAATTATGGTGAATAAGGGTCATTTTGAGTGGTGAGTTACGGTCATTCACCTGGATTGCGTGTGGCCTTGCCAATGGTGACTCTCAAAGAAACCTTGCAGGAAGCCTTAACCGGTCAAGGAGGTTCCCACCCGAAGCTTTTGCCCCAAAGGATCGGAAAACGATGTCGGTCAAACAGCTGAACTCAGTCCGTTTTACCCCGCACACCAATCGCCTACCTCAACACACCAGGTGCCCAAACAGACAAAGCCAGCTTTAGTCTATGCGTGTCTTGCGCGTGTGTGTCGTTTGTCCTTTCACAGTTCCTTTCAATCGACAGCAATAACTTTGTAAACAAAATCATGTTGACCCCATATCAACCACCCCTTCTGAACATGGGGCTGTCCCTGGGTTTAGTGGGGAATCAGATCACTTTTGGAGGGGCCCCCACCCCCACATTGATAAGCTGGGGTTGATGAGTATGGGGTCAACATTACAGAAGGGCACGCCATGCGGGCTGCGTTTTTTGCAGGGTTGTGAAAACCACATAAACTGCACACAAAGACAAACAAAACAAGCAAAAACCACGAACAGCACAACAACAACAAAACCAAAACAACACAAAACTAGACAAGAAAACAAACCAAGAAAAAGGAACACAAAACAGGAAAAGCAAAAAAACAGAACACAAAACAAGAAAGCAAAAGCACAAACAAACATCCTGGTTCCCCATCTTTGGGGCTTCGGCCAGGCAGTCCATGCGGCTGAGCCTCTCCATGGTGGCGAACCGCTTGGAGTGCGCAGCCCCTCGCCTCAGTTTTGGTTCGAGCCATTCCACCGGAAAAAGACGCGCGGAGGATATGCCTTTGTTTTTTGTTGAACGTGTGTCATTTTTGTTTGAGGGTTACCCGTTTTTTGAGGGTTAGGATATGCGATATGGCTGTGGCTCAAAAAAGGTGGTACCATATTGTTTTCGCCGCTTGCACGGGAAAAAAAGAGACCAACACCTGCGTAACCCCAGCTCTTTAATTTTGAGCCACACCCATATGCAAATTTGAAGGTATGCCACTTTTTTGGAGGGTTAGGATATGCAAAGTTGAAGGTGTGTCACTTTTTTGGAGGGTTACCAAATTGCTTTTTCGACTGGTTTTGGTGTTTGGGCTTTGGGGGAGGTTTGGAAGGAGACCAAGCGGAAAACGGACACCGTGTTGTGGGCTCCAACTATTAAAGCCACCAATTGTGTGGCTCGATTTTTGCGGCTTGAGGTACTCTTTTTTTCTTCAGGTTGGTCAGGTAAAAGAAAAGGAGCGCGTAAATCCAGTTCGGGGGGGTTTCCATATTTTTCCGCCTTTCCATTGGGCCCAGTTGTGGTTTAGACGGCACTTTTCTGCTGGCTGGTTTAGATTCGATCGCTTTCCGCGTACCTCCAAGGGAGTCCACATAGAATATGATTTCCCTTCCTTGACTCCCGGGTGAACTTCCTTCGGCAGTGCTGTTTTCAGGGGGCCCCTTTCCAATAGGCTTAGAGACCCCCGCTAGCGACACCCCTTTTAGTGGGCCCCGAAGACCCGGGACCGGCTTGAATGATCGCGCAAACATATGAGCTCGTCCTCATTTGGTGATAGGGATGCGGGGGAAGGACATCTAAAGTTCAACCATGTTCTTGGCAGGAACCGCACTTTCACACCGTGCCTCATTTCCCAAGCAGGCCGCCGGATTTGGTGGAGAACCTCTAGCCTCAAAGTCTCTTCAAACCCAAAACGATCGGGAGCCCAAAGGGGCGACCAGATTGCCATTGTTCTTGCCCCTATGGACTTCGCCCCGGGCGCTTCAGTCCTGGCGGCAGGGTGACCTCATGTACCGGCTTAAACTTACCCCTTGTGTAGTCCTTTGAGGTTTGCCTTAAGGGGCACCTTCCAGGGGTGTGGTTCTGAAACCTTTGAATGCTGCATTCTTTTATATTCTTTTGTCCCAGTTTTTGAAGGTACTTGGCAGTGGGAAGGGATGCCACAACTATTAACTATTTGTTTGGGGGGGGGTGGGGCGCTGGGTGGGGGGGTGGGAATACAGGAACACCCTCAACAATTGTGGATGGACATAAATCCCCATATAAATGATATTCCCATGTCACTCGCGCTTGCTCCCTGCATTTGAGGCGTTGTCGCGCTTCGAGTCTGCATCAGAAGCAGGTGAAGGAGGCAGTTGGGGATAGTTTTCTTCGGGGGTTTTCTATGTCCAACAATCTTCAAAGTGGACAGTAGGGGTTGGAACTCTACCATCCTCCACTCCATGGTTGTTGAAAGAAGGATATATAGTGGTTCGGGGAGCATAAACCAGTTTGAAAGTGGATTAACAGCGTAGCGTGCGCGTACATGAATATCTGGAAAGGAGAAAGGAAGGATCCCTTTCTGGATCTTTGAAGCAAGCGGAACGCATGACCTCGACAGTCTTCCAACGGAGGTGCAGGTTTCCATTTGCCGCTTCCAGAGCCCACAACCCGTTTTGGTCCTTGTTTTTTTTTGGGGGGGGGAAGACCACGACATATGTCCACAACCTTCAAGGAGAGGGGTTGGGATTCCATGGCACCTGTGGAGTTCCAGGTCTGAGGCAGGGACTCGTAAAAGAGAAGAAGGGACGAGCGTGGAAAGAGAAAGAGGCGCATTCACCTTGTGACCCCGTGTTGGCCAACAGGGTATCCCTTGCCCGAAAAGTGTAGATTACTGCGGCGTCCTCTGCCCCCCTCGAGCAGAACGGCAACGGCAGGTGAATCGCGGCTGTGTATTTTATTTTGTTTTCTCGCCGCTGGTTCAGAGCCCGGGCCTGCCGGCGTGTCATAGGCATCAGCGGTTCCAAATGAAGGATGAAAGCCCGGCTAAGGCGGCAGCAGCATGTGTGTTTTTGCCTTCCGCGTTTTCTCTGTTTCCCCCCCCCCCGTGTTTTTTGCTTTGTCTGTTTATCTTCATAGATGTTAGAGTCCTGAGTGTTGGCAACCAAGTTGCGCTTCAGAATATGAAAGGTTCGCGATCAACACTTCCCTGATGATCGATTTGGGGTTATGGGAGACCAGATTGTTCCAGAGTGTATCTGAAGAAAGGAGGATTTGACCCTACATATTGCGTTGGGAAGGACGAAGCCCTACGGACTGAGAGACTGGCAGAACCGAAGCTACCCATGGTGGTGAGCGCGTCCCAAAGTGTCAAAGTCAATCCGCGTTCGGTTGCTGTGGCGTTCCTTTGGCCCGCAAGACATGGGTACCACAGGGACCCCCACATTACCATTCAGGCCAATGACGCCTCCCTTGCTCATCTTGTACCTTCAGCCTGAAAGCAAACGTATCGTCACCCCGAGTGTCAGACCAGGGGAGCCACTTGCCGGGCCAAGACCAGCCGGCGGGCGGGGGGGGGGTTGCTTCGGATCCGATGGCGCTATGACTGCGCGGGAGCGGCTGGCGCGGCGGCGCAAGGCGCGGGGCTTGATCAATATTCCGCCAAATGACCATGGCTATCTTGTCCCATGTGGTTGAAACATTGTCTTACTGGTTTTCCAATCAATGGTTATCACATGGTTGACATATCAAATCTTATTTCTGATTGTCCCACCAGTGGTCATCACATGTTTGTGGGACCTTTGCATCAATTTCCACATGGCTTCCCTAGGCTACCTGGCTTCAGACGCTGCCCGAAATACATGTCAGGGAAAAACCTACGTGGCCAGAGCTTGACCTAGACAACGTGATTGCCGTTTGTTCATGCGCGAAGCAACTTGAGCTTGCTGACAACCAATTGAGGATGAAACTGTAGAAGGGAATGGATGATACTTTGAACCAACACCTGCTTGTTCATGTACACACTTCCTTGAAGGCCGTAGTTCAATGGAAGTCTCTCATCTCAGGCGATGGAGCCGACGATGGAGCCGGTGACGCTTCACATCTACGACGTCATGGGGCACGACGCGGTGCAACAGCTGAATCGGCCGATCCCTTGGAGCGAAGAGCGGCTCAAGGAATTGAACCAAAGTCCTGGATCGCTGGGATGCTTCCACAAGAGGAGCCCAAAAAGGGGTTTGAACTCTTAAAGGGAGGGTTTTTTTGGTGGATTGTTTAGGGTTTCGTGTTCACACTGTTTGTTTTTTTGTTGTGAAAGGACTTTTTGATGTTAGGGTTTCTTAAAAAATAGGGCCCTCTCTCTGAGGGTTATTATGTTTCACTCCTTTTTGAGGGATATCCAAGTCAGCAACTGGCAGTGTTTCCCTTTACGCAATCACTTAGCGGGTGACTTCGATAAGGGTAAAGCAATGGGGCCAGTCTATATTTTGGCCGGGTTCGGTTTTGGTTTCCTCTCTAAACCATCCGCCCAGAACGCATCGTTCTGGAACCTGACTCAGCCCAGGGTGGGCTCCCAGCTTTGGCGCCGGGTGATCCTTTTTAATCAAGCCATGTCCTTTCCGTGAGGAAATGGTCTATAAGTCTCGCCTAAGTCTCCATTCCTTCGGCACTGGACCCTTTTCAGGTCCCCCAGTGCCCTTCTCTCCCCTCTTTTGGGGGCAGGGTTCCCCTACTAAAAAGACTACGAAACAAGTTGGTACCTATCTTTTAACCTCTCTACTGGAGGACCTAGCCAACGTTTGAGAATTCTCACGCCTCCGCTCCGCTAGGGTCTTCCGAGCGGTCGGCACTGGAGCCTTTCATGCAGGCGGGAAAGCCAAGGGAAGCGAGCGGTGCACGTCTTGGTGTCTGTTTGGGTTGGTTTAAAAGGATACCAACACGAACACCACTTTTTATTGGGTGGAGCCATTGGTTTTGACCCTTGCCAGCAGGTGTGCGTTTTTAATCACGATGGGAGCCTTTTGGGTTGCCTGCCAGGCTATGGCTCCAGAATTTCCGAGTTTGCTGTTGCTTCGGATGTCTAATCTCAAATCCATAAGGGTGCATCTTTTCTTGAGGCTACCATTTTTTAAGGTTTCAAAGGAGACGAGTTATTATGTATTGGAAAGTCAGGAGGAAAACCGAAGCCATCTTGCAGTTTTTGTTTAAAGAAAGACACACCCATGTTGGGCCCCTGGACTGGCAATCGGACGTCAGGGGTGGAGATCTACGGGCGGGAGTACAGCTTCGGCTACAACGAGGACCTGTGCTTTGGCCTTTGGATGAAATCCCGTTGCAATGTTTGTTCCGTCCGTTTACAGGGTGAAAGTAGACACAACTTCCTAGGGGATGATTAAAGCGAAGCTACGCAATTGTTTGATTGCTCGACTTTCAACTGTATCAAGAGAAAGGTACGCTCCCAAAGCGGCAAAGCGTTTGTGCTTGTCTGATCCTTTGTCTCCCCAACAGCGAGCCACATGTTTTGTGTTTCCATACCCGTTTTCTGTTGCAGCGGGAAAAAAAGAACGCTGTCAGCTTCCTAATTGGTGGTTTGGATTGGCTACTGTGGCTTGGAGGTCAGGGGGTGGTTTCCCATCACCCCTCTACAAGAACCAGCCCAAAAGCGAGGACGGGGGCACCGGAGTCTTCGAGTGTTCTCCGGCGCAGTGCAACGTCCACAGCTACCGGGAGGCGTTGCCCATGGGCGTCACAGCCAAAAGCCACGAAGAGGCGCGCCAGGGCCAGTGGAGACAGGGAACCGTGGCTTCCGCGTTTTCCTTGCTGGTTCACTAGGCAGAGAAATTAGGGAATGACCCGAAGAAGAAAAATAAACATGCCTTGTGGCTTCCTTTAAGGGGATACTCCCAAACCCGCCGTTGATTCCCTACTGAGAACCAGGCAGTTTTGGGGGAGGAAAAAAGAAAAAATGCCTTGAAGCGCATCCCACCTTAATTCCGCCCTAAACAGTGCATTCCACACCGCTGGGAAGCTGCCCTGAACAAGTAAATGCCCAAAGCGATGGAGAAAGATTCCCGAAACAGAAAGGACACCCTCATGTCCATGTTCAACAGCGGAGTCTGCTTCAGACTCCCTTCATACCTTCGATGGTCCACCCGACGGCTACGAGTCGTACCCTTGTTTAAGACCAGTTGAGAATGAGTTCTGGAATTCCATCATCCCATTATTACGGAGTTGAGCACTGCCAGACATCGGCGCCAAGCGCGAAAGTGCGAACATCTGCCATTGGTTTTTGGGGAGTTCAAGCCGATTCATAAATACCCCTGATTTAACTGTTGAGTCGGCAAACGCTAAACTTTGTTTAGTAGTTTTTTTAGTGTTTGTTTTTCTTTTTTATTGTTATGTTATACATATATATATATATTATTATATTGTTTATTTAGCTTTTTTAAGTAGGGCCCCAAGAACTTGATACTTGCTTCTGGCCCGTCAACTCGGGTCAATGTAAGACTGACTACGCAGGTTTTGGCGCTGATCCGCGAAATGGAGGCGGAGTGGCCGGGCAGCAGCCAGGGCCCCAGAAGAAAAGAAGACCGGACCCGGATGAACTTTGGTGCATTTTGCTTGGAGGTTAGGACTTTAACTTTTTGCCAACTAGGGTTTTCCGTATTAAGCCACTAAAAGTTGAAAACCTTTAGCAGGGGAGCAGAAAGCAACCGAGTAAATGTTTTGCTTTTTTTTTTCTGATTTTTTTGTTTGGGGTTTCCCATGTTTCAGCAGTCCCGAACATCTTCCCTCAAAGACACCCCGTGGAACCGTCGAGGCTACGAGCTGCTGCGCCGAAACTGCTGCAGCTTCTGCGAGGCGCTCTGCGAGCAGTTGGGCCACTCAGCCGCAGCTGGGCCATGGTCCCCAGGAGAAGGGGCGAAGGGACAGTTGTGGATCTGTCTCTTTGCGTTTGTTTTTTTTTGGGGGGGATTTTTTTTTATGGAACCCCCCCTTTTGGTTGGTTGGGTGTTGAAGCCACAAGGACCAGCGCAGGTCGGGGACTTGACCACAAATTCTGCCAGGGAAGGGAAAATTCTTCCGTTTGCTGAAATGAAGATTTGTTGTTTTCCCCTGTTGGTTTTTTTCAGGGAATCGATTTCACTACTGGAAATATGATTTTGCTGTTGTTTTTTTCTAGGGGGCTGAAGCAAATGGCAGAAGTGTGGGCCTGTCGTTCTTTTTTGGTTCTTCCCTTTGGTTGGATCTTTAAAGGGAAGCCAAAAGGGACAACCGAAGCACCCTATCCCTTGGGTTACGAAAGGATTTAGCACCCAATGGTGATTTTCAAGTTGGGATTGTGCCATTTTGGCATCCATGATTTTAAATGTGTTTACAACCTTTACATTCCAGATGTGGCTTCCATGATATGTTTTGGCATCCATGAGTATTGTGCCGTTCATCTCGACCACCGCAGGTCAGGGACTTGACCACCTCAAGTTCTGCCCAGGGAAACGGCGAAACAGAAGCAGAAGAACAGGAATGACAAGGACAGCAAGGCTATGCAAGGCTCAGGAAAGCAGGGCTGAAACCGTAGAACAACATGTTAAACACCAGAACCCAAAGGGCAAAACCAGGGCACAGTGAAGCAATTGACAAGGCCCACCAGGAAAGCATAGGGGCCAAAAAGTAATTTCCTGGGAAAGTCAAGGAAACACGAGAAGATCCGGAGACATCCGTTATACCAGGCAAAGCACGCGGGACAGTTCCCAAGGTGTCGGGTCCCTGCCGAGCTGGGCCGGAGCCCTGGATTCGGCCGGAAACGTTCATCCCGGTTGGTGGATCCGGGGAAGGGACATGGCCCGTGGTTCCCCGAAGGTCAAGGTCACTTAGTTTGAGCCGCCATTTACTACCCCCCCCCCCCCCCCGCAAAAAAGAAAGAAAGAAGCCATCCTCGAAGAACATGTTTGCTTTGTTTTCGAGTACGCTGAACTGTTTCGCAAGGCCCGTGCAGAGAGGTTGAACCTGAGATTTGTTTTGTCCTGTTGCCCAAGCCGACCTTTTCAACTGGTAGATGCTTAGTTTTTTTTTTTTTTTTTTTTTTTTTTTTTTAAATTTTCTTTCGGGGACCCCCAAACTGATGGTGTTCCTTGTGGTATTCCTTTAAACCACCAACAAAGGTGTACCCTAGCGCGGTGTTGAGTAGGCTTGACTCTTTTGGTCCAAATGATTCAGACCGGGTTCGCTAAAGGCGGACATGTTCATGGTCGGTCATTGCTCTACTCCCCAACTGCCTCGTGAGGCTTGGACAATCATGTGGGAGAGACGGACTCACTAAAGGTGCTGCAAGATCCAGAAGGCCTTCCTTATTGCTCATGTCCTTTGCAGCAAGCGCAAATATTCTCACCGGGGCTCGTCTATTTCTGTGCTTTCTCGATCCTCCCCAGTTCGATCGCTTCAGTGCTTTTCGATTCCCCCCCCCCCCCAAAACGGCAAGGGTTTCCTTGTCGTTTCCCTTTTTGCTACCATCCAAACCGGGGTGATTCCCATCGCCTCACAACAAGAAAACAAACACGTGGTGTTTTGCTTTTGGACAAATTGGAAGGCACCCAGCTGGGGGCGCTGGGCTGAGAAGGGGTGGGACGGTTTGAGGTCACTAACCTGGCGGCCACGGGCGCCCTGCTGGACGAGAGCTGGCGTCAGGTGGCCAAGGCTGGCGTGAAGTTTCGGGCATCGGAGCCCCCCTTTGAGGGGCGGGCTCTGTGTGTCCCGTGGAAAACCACAGACACCCCAAATGGGTGCAATCATTGATAAGGGGACCCTCAGGTGTGGGGAATTTATGTGCTGAGGCCATCTCTGCGCCCCACCCCCTCTCCCCCCCCGCGGCTCCTCGCAGCTCCCAAGCCGCGAGGGGGAGCATTGGGACCTCAAGGCGGACCAGATGGCCTCAGCCCTGGCTTCCGAAGTGCTGGGAAGGGCATACAGTCCCCTGAAGGTTGGGCTGTCAGGGGTCCTGCGGAAGAACACTTTTTCATTTGGGGGGCTGGCTGGCTTGAGCATCACTTTTTGGCTTCCCTCAGTGCCAATAATATGGAGCCTGGCTGGATCTGGAAGCGCATGTCTCTGTGACCGCTCGGGATCATTTCGGGGGACGGGAGGGGTGTTTTGATGCGCTCAGCTCGCCCTTTCCAACCGAGTGTCCTTGTCGGTGATCCTTTTGCAGCATTCCCACCCGACGAGTCATCTTGCGCTGGCACTTTCTGCCTTTGCTTCACAGGAACTTGGAGGATCCAAAAATTCAAGGACCACTCTTGGGATGGTGTCTAGACTAGAAGGGAAACCCGGAGCCCAAATCGGGGCGCTTTCTTTTGCCGAGCCTCTTGGGCCCACAAAAGGCGCATCATCGCCTCATGAGTACATTTCCCCATCGTTTTCCTTGGCGAGAACTTCATGTATACCAACTCTTATGACTTCCAGTTTTGGAGTGAGGATAGCTAACCGTTGGTTTCCGGGCCCTTTTGTTCCAAGTGACTCTTTGCTGGCGGTGATGCGTGCAAGTACTTTCAATGGCGTTGTGCATAAATCCAGCAATGTTCAGTGGGGCCGTGCCTGTTGCGCGCCCCAAACTGGCGAG
This sequence comes from Effrenium voratum, assembly GCA_963377175.1. Classification (NCBI taxonomy): domain Eukaryota; class Dinophyceae; order Suessiales; family Symbiodiniaceae; genus Effrenium; species Effrenium voratum. Next base: position 347,001 of record CAUJNA010002057.1, on the reverse strand, counting down.
CCCACATTTGGGTTCTCAACATAGGGGTCCCCTGAAATGGTGGGTGGGTTTTCTTTTGGTGTTCCTTTGAATAGCAACCGAGTCCGACACATCTGAGAGACTCCCATTTCAAGTGTTTCCAATGGCCAAGGTGGAGGATTTGGGATCCTGGGCGCGGGCGACTGCAGAGCAGGCAGGAGAGAAGGGCAAGCCTTGGCGTGGTTTCCCTTGGATTGTGGGCTACTCGCTCCCTGGGTTCTTGGACGTCGTACAATCGTTTGCTCTGTGGTTCCCACCCATCCCCTTAGCTTGTTAGCTTTTTAGTGTTTTCTGGGGATTTCCATTTAACCCACTAAAGGTTAAACTTTTAGCGGGGATCTGCGGACAGCCCAGTTTGGAAGACCATTTTGGTGCTACATGGGATGTACAGACTTGTATTGGCCCGTGAGGCGAAACTGGGTGCAGCTAAGGTCTGGGGCAAAAAGAAAATACACACCCAATGCCCAAGAATGGAAAGAAGCATTGGTTTCCTCAGATGGAGTTCACTCATGTCCAGTGAAATCATTTTGTTCAAAAGGACACTCAGGTGGAAAACCTTGAGTACAAATATCTGGGGCCCTTCTCATCTAAATTGGGTCCTTGCCAATAATGCGGGGTGAGCCCCAACTAGAATAAACTGGTTGGTTCATTCTCAGGTTCCATCAAGGGTGGACCGAACCAAACAACTACATGTTCGGCTTAATATCCGATGAGTCCCAGAAGGAATGCGGAACATACACAGAATCATCATATAGCCTTGTTCCCACGCGCCATGGCGCCTGACCTTTGTGAGGAAGGGTGTCTGTTCAAAATTCCAACATTGGGGAACCTCCAGAATCAGGTTCCCTCTGTTTTGCCTTCCTTGGGGTATTGATGAATACAATAATTCTGGTTGGTTTTCATGGATGTGTACCATATTAGCTTAAAATGCAGTCTAAATCAACATAAATAAATATATCGTTTATATATTTGTTTAAGCAAATATAGCAATCAGTTATACTTGGATGGGTACCAATCGAAAGGTAAAAGTCTACCTGGCGCTTTGTGACCCGCCAAGCTTAGGTGCAGGCGCTGGACGAGCAGCATGGGCTGTCTGAGCAGGCCGCGCTGTGGGCGCACCTGGCGCAGATGCAGGCGCGGCGCTCAAGTGACCTGGTTGTTGTAGGGAGTAAATGGGAATGCACCACCGAACACCTCACGGCCAATCCAGCAACAGTTTCAAGGCCTTTAACTGTCAACACCCAAGTTCAACCATTTACTCAAGCCACTTGTTGAATCACCTTCAATAGCTTGCCATTAGCTTTGGTTTTAAGCCCTAAATCAATACCTGTGCGTCCAGTTACCACTATACTAGGTATCCAGGGATCCTTAGCTCTATGTTTTACATCATGGTTTCCCTTGGTTACCTACTACAGTAACCATCGGAAACAATTGTTGTTGGTATGTACCGTTGGGGCATCGAACCATCCCAGGGTTTACTCGGTGCTGCGAACCTTCCATTTGCTTAAGCCATTTTTTCCCGTGGGGTTAATGGGAATTTATCACTTCTGGAAATATGTTGTTTTTCCAGGCTGAAGCAAATGGAAGGAACGGATTTCGTCCGCAGCTTTGGGCTTGAAGGGCGCCTGGCGCCAGGTCCAAGCCCTGGACGAGCAGCACCAGCTCAGCGCGCGGGCCGCCGAGCTGGCGGAACAGGAGCCGCGTCCCCCACGTGCCTCCCATTTGGGTGTTCCTCTTTTTGTAAGGGACGTTTTGTTTGTGTTGGTTTTGAAGGGAAGGCAACCCAGCACTATTGGAAGTCCCCCTAAAAGCAGGCACCCAGTGTTTTGGGTTGGCTCAGAGGAGAACCAAAAGGAATCCATTTTGGGGCTGGCTGTCAGGGCTTTCATTTTTCGAGGATGTACTTGCAGGATTCTATGTTGGCAAACATATACTTGTGGAGGGCAACACAAAAACTGACTACCTGACAGGATCCGCTTCACTTGGGGCTGGGCAGGACCCCCCCATCCAGCCAACACAATTAAATGGTTGGATTTTGAGCAGACCACCAAAAGAGGGGTTGACTCAACCAACCAGCCATCCCCAGCCCCTTCAGAATGAATGGTTTACGCAGATTCCCCCGTTGACCCAGACATCCACCCGCCTTCCAGCCACGCGGCCAGGCGAGCGCGGAGTTGTCGTTGAGCGAGCGCGCCGCAGAGGTGGCCGAGCTGGCCAACCGCCAGGCGCGAGCGGTGCCGCGATGCGGCGATACGGCCAAGGCGCCCAACAGTTCAGAGGGTAGACCCCCAGCTAGGTGCGCTTTTACCGTTTCCTTTTTGGGGGAGGGTTGCCCTACTAAAATAGACGACTGAAAAAGTTGGTACCCTTATTTCAACCGCTCTACTGGAGGACCTAGATACCCTCTCCGGGATCTTCTAATTATATGACCCCACCCTTTTCGGGCAACAAAACCGGCTCTGGTCAAAAGAAGAAGGTCCAGCCCTAATGTCCATGTGTGCATCCCGAAATATGAGTGAAGAATAAGGGGTCATGTTGAGCTCGGATCCAAGTAGAACCATGTAGAACCCGTCCAAATAAAAGGGGGAGTGGGGGGCCCCTCCAAAAGTGGTCCAAATCCCGTGCCACTAAAAGAGGACACCCAATCAACCAGGGGTTCTGCTCAGATCTGGGTTTCCCGTTGCTCCCAACCGTGGCTGGGGCCTCCTCAATTGCGATTTCATAATTTCGGGTAAGGTTACTTAGTCCGCAGACTAAATCGCCAAGCAGAAATGAGTGCAGCCGCCCTTGTTGTTCTTGCACGGAGTTGAATAGACCTTTTCAACACCACGTTTTGGATGGCGACTCCGGTGGTCAAGTGTTCTGCCTCTTCTATGGCAAGCTGGGATACTCGCTCCCTGAGTTCATGGACTTTAACCTTTTGGGGAAGATGATTTTGGTGGTAACCAATCAGTTCAGGCTTAAGAGGACAACAACGAGCGAACACCCATGATGAGATCCTTACTTCGTGATGTCTTGTTTCAGACTTCGGATGATCGCACACATTGCAGCTTTGCCATGTGTCCCACTGGCCTGACATAGACGACATGCGAGCCGGATATGTTGCGCGAAGGCCAAGGAGTTCCTCAGTTTGGCGGTGAGTTCGTGCTAAACTTAGGTCCCCCAGTAGTGCCCTGTTACCCTTTAGGGGGAGGGTTCCCCTACTAAGATAGACTACAGCAAAAAAGGGGTTCCCTTATTCTAAATCTCTCTACTGGAGGACCCAGAAATCTTTGATATGCGCCAAGACTACGTACCTTTTCGTGCAGTCCTAAACCATGCCCAAGTCTGGCCCAGGTTTGGAAGGGCTGGAGTTTAAAGTGTGGTGCCAGAAAGCGTGTGGTATCCACCAGTCATGACCATTCCTTTACACACACTCAGGGGCAAGCAAAAAGACAGGAATTCAGCCGGCTTGAGGTTTAACTCGGCATTTGGCGGGGATTCTTCTTGGGATTGATGAATCCGAAGTTTACCATCGAATGGAACTGGGGGGTACCTTACCTGTGCCGTGCGCGTAGAAGTCAGGTTTAAGACTTAAACCTCAACCCCCCCTACAAAAAGGAAAAAGCAAAACAAAGCCAAAAACTGCAGATTAAATAAGCAAGAATACAATAAAGAGTGACTGCAACATAGGCCCTATGCCCTGTGCGTGCACCTCAGGCGGAGTCGCTGGCAGCAGCCGGGAGTGTGAACTACGAGGAAGCGCGGCAGCTTGACGCAAAACGTGGTGATCAAATTGCGCTTTACTGCCAAGGGTCTCAAACCAGGTGACGCAAATGTGCATATTTTTGCTGAAGATCAAATGGTGTGACTTGGATATTCGACCTGCTGTGTAATCTACGGATCTCTACACATGTGGGTGTGCCTTTTTTGGAGGGTACCCCCTGTTTTGGTTAAAATGGGGTTGCATCCAAGCATTGTGTCCCTTTTGGAACTCGCTAGGAAATCAGGACCCCCCAAAAATGGGCTCGCATGGGACAAGGCTCGCCGTAGAGTTTTCGGGCAGTTGACGTTGCATTTCCCTACCAACAGATGTTCGGAAACACGAAGCAGAGGCGAAGCAGAGGGCCAGGCTTGCACATAGTTCTAGCGTGTGCAAGATGAATCTGGAACGGAAGGACCTTGCATGGGTTGAACACTGGGCTTGCCTTTTGACTCCCTCATGGAAATGACAATTCTGCCCACAAAAACGTTGAAAACCTGCGCTTGGAGAATGGGTTCGTGGGCCACCAGTTTTCCCTTCAGACACCCTCAGACTCCTTCCAATGCAGGTTTTGGAGACTTGGGGTTCGTGTGCGACTGGAAAATATGTCTCGGTTTTTGTTTTTTTTCTTTCGAGGGAGGGTAAAACGAGTGGTTCCGGGCTTCATGAAGGGCTAATCAGCTGATCCGTACCAGTGGGTGCCGCTTTTCCAGGCGCTTTGGTGAGAGACAACATGGCTAGTCGAGCGTTGGCTTGGGGAGGACATGGGGGCCCATCCAAATGTATCATAAAAAATGAGGGCCCCACCCAAATTTCCCATGTCATTTGGGGCAACAAGTAATGTGTCCAGTTCTCAAGATATGTTGGACGTTTTTGCGACGCGCCATTTGGCGCTGAGGCGAAGTCTGCTGTCGGTGGCCGCGCAGCTCACAGAATGGACGCAACCGCAGCTTGGACGGAATCTGCCTGCTCCAACTGACTGGGGACTTTGGCTGGGCTGTGTCATCCTCATGCCGGATGGTGGTTCTTTTTGTTGTAGTGGTGTTCTCACTGGGTGCGAGCGTATTCAACATCTTGCGGGGAATCAGACTCCCGCTGCATAAATATGGTTGTGTCCGGCTTGACCTTTTACCGAGTTGCTTGGAACCTCAAAGCAGGCACCGAAGCGCAGGTGGACCGACATGCTGTCTGGGTGAATTATAACGACCTCGCACGAACTCCCCCCACATGATGGTTTATGTGGGGAATAGCCCCCAGACCACCTTATTTTAGATTGGTTAAATATTGTAATTCACCCAGATGCTGTTCAGTCCTCTTGTTTTCCTGTGAGAAGGATATTATTGAAGTCATTGCGCCCCATTGAACTTCAGCGGTTTCCTGTGGCAAGCCCTCAGTGACAAGAGGCAACCTGAAGCTTGTTTCATCGGCGCAGGTCGGTGGATAGCTCCTTGGCTGAAGGGGATGGCGCCAGAGTTGAGCCAAATCGGTTTGAACAACCTGGGTATCACTTAGAAGGCACACTAATAGCTTGTTTGAAGTTTTGGGGGATTCAAATACGTTGGAGCAGGTGGTCGGCCCGGGATTTCCGTTTTGCACGGGGTGTGGTGAAGCCTTCGTCTGAGGCTTGTTGTGACCCTCCTGGCCTTGCCGCGCAGTTGCGTCCTCGAAGGGCCCACATTCAAAAAGCACACGGAGAGCGAGACCTCGGAGTCCGCGCTTGGCTTGTAGCCTCTTGCCCAACACCTCTCCCTGGGCGAGCCATAGGCTCTGGAACCAAGCCGGCGACATGCTGGTCACGAGTTTCCAACGAGCAGATCTTGAGATCTCGCCCCCTGCACGAGACCCGCAGCACCCAACAGCGGGACGGCCGCTTTCCAGATCAAACCCGTGCGGCGAACAAAACAAGCTCGTCACGGGGTTGTGGGTGTGTTTTGTTCGACCAGGTCTTCCATCAAACATCTCCTATTATTTTGTCGGGGGTGGTATCATACTGTACCGCCCCCGCCCCCAAATAGGGAAGTTGGAATCGGGAGTGCTGCAGCACCATTGAAGCTGTCGGTCAACGATCTTACGAATCTGGCGGCTCAACAAGTAGAAGCGCCTTTTGGTTGCTGTGTGAAGGGTCGCCAGAAAGCCAGCGACCTTTGTACTCTGCAGATGAACGTGTAACTCAGCCCCCCAAAAAGGAGATGTCTCTAACATTCGTGGCTTTCTGGGCTCCATGTTAACCTGCAGGCTGCAGGAGCGTATCACAAGCCAAAGCCTTGTTCCAAAGCCGCAGGCGACTCCAGATCGAGAGCCTCCGATGATAGTCCTTGGCCCTGGAGATGTGCACAGTCACACGCGAGTTTGGCCTGATACAGGAATGACGACCATGGTTGCGGAGAAGTAGGTTTCTGGTTGCCATTTTGTGTACCAATGAAAGTCCCCCCTAGAATGACAAAGTCGATACAGTGGATGCTCTGCATAATTGCAAGTAGGTGAACAATGGACATCCTGCAAGTAGCCGCAATTGTCCTGAGTCTGAGGTTCGCTGGAAAGGGGATTGATCGTATCTATGGTGTCGGCCACTGCTATGCCGCTTTCGGCCGCTGAGGCCCCGTTTGGGTCTCTTGCAGCTCATCCCCTTGCCAAAGAAGGCGGAGGGGTTTTGGCCGGGTTTGTCGCGAGCGGATGGGATGTGTGTGTGTGTGTGATTCGCTTGCCACAGAAGGCCAAGGAAGTTCTAACCTCTCTACTCAAGAACCTAGTAGGCTTTGATTGCATCCTCATGTCCCAGAGTTTTCGGGGACTTCCTTTGGTCAGTGTTTCAAGGGAAGCCAAGAGGACAGAAACTTGTTCACCGACATGTTTAAGGAGTTGTGGGACACCCGTACATGCATCAGCAGTCAGCCAATACAAGAATTATGTTCTAAAACAGCCGATCCCAGCGGGAAACTTGCCCAGCAAAGGGTAATCCCCCCTGTGCATGATCTCGCGGTGAAATCTTACTTCCCAAGTTGCTGGACTGTATACTGTTGGGAAAAATGCATCAAGTTTGTATGTGTTTCTGACCAATCTATTCCGGAGGGGAGAAACCCGGTGATCCCATTTCTGTTTAAAATGGCAATGGGTATCTAAGGGAACCCCCCGTTTGAAAGCTGTTAGGACAATTGATGATTACCAAGTGGTATAGTGGTAGTGTCGACTGCAGATTGATCCACTCGGACTGATGGGAGGAGGTTCTCCACAAGCTGAAGGGTTGCCTCTATGGGAAACTCCCCCAATCAAAATCCAGCAGGTTGCGAATCCTGGGTTCCCATTTGGTGATCCGCAGGGTCTTGTTTGGGACTACCTCATTGGAAACAAGGGTTGCCCAATCGAAAGTGCAGCTTTACTCTCGGGGGTATGCCAAACTGGTCCCCGAAAAAGAGCTGGTCAAAAGGGCCAAACCTGGGGTAGACGAAGGTTACTTATGGAGGTCTCTTGCAAATTCCAAATCTTGATTTCGGCGTGTGAAATGCAAGTAATGCAGAGTCACGGGTGAATCACCATTGTTGTAGCAGCGATGGTTTTAGGGCTGGTTCAGGGTTAGGCTTAATTGAGGTCTGGTTCGGGGTAGGCTGAGACAAGCAGTATCCTGAAGGGGACCAGGGGTTGGTTGTAACATGTTGTAACCTTGCTGGTGCTTAGGGAATGTGGGCATATGCCCAGGAATTGGTCCCCTTAAAGGAAACCACCAGTCCTCGCATAACGGCTTTTAACCCTTGGTTGGTGGTTTGGATTGGTGGCTTGGATTTGGATTTGAACCTCTGACCTTTGTAGATGGTAAATGAGAAGCCACCCCAAAGCGCCAATCCAAACCACCAAGCCATCGGGCTCCAAACCACCGAGAGGGAAGCTGATTCCCTTCCCTACCTTAAGCAACTTGGGCGCGCGTCCAGTGTGGACACCAGCTCCACCGACAGCACCTGGGAGACGGCCCGGAGTTGCCCTTTGGACGGCGATTTTTGGCGTCGGGTCGGTTTGTGGTCAAAAGGCGGCGTGGGTCGGCTTGTTTGGGGGTAGGTACCCTGGTTTGTAAACTTGGTTTGGAGGGAAAAGGCAAAAAACCACGCCACATTTGTCTTTTTGGTACCCTCAAATGCAAAAGGGCACGGCACAGTCGATTTTTGGGAGGAGATCCTTTCCCCTCGACTTGAAGACACGGTTCCCTTCGCGTTCATCTCTTTTGCCATGTGGTTGCGGTTGGTCTCAAACGCACCTCCAAGAAGAGGCCAACCGAGAGAAAGGGGTTGCACTTGACCTTGAAGCTTTCTGGCCAATCCCCCGCCGGCTAACCAAATGTCAGACAATTTTTTTTTGCAATTTTCAACTTGCTAGCAAGTAGCTTGGTGTGTTTGAAGGCGGTCGCGCACCAACCCAGTGATCTCCTTGCTTTTGCATTTTCACCGCGATCACATGTTCCGAGCGAGCTCCAAGCCACCAATCCAAGCACCACATGCATTGGGAAGCTGATAAGAGGACATGACTGGTAAATTGGTACATTGGTACATATGTTGCCCTTTTTTGGGGCAAATGGAAGGTGATGTCAGTGAGGCATGTGTGGCACGTCACTTGGGGCACGCAGGTAAGAATGGTGTCATTCCCCTAATGAGAAATTCCCGGCTGCTTTTTGAGCTCTACCATTCAGGTCGGCCGGCTTGCAAAGGGAGCTTCATGACAGTGAACCGTTTGGGTGGGTCTCTAAAGCGAATGTTCACCAGACTGAAAACGCCAATTGCCACTTGCATGAGCAGTGTTACCACAGAGCTTGCCCTTGCATTAACAAGATCCACACATGGACTCAGAAGTTCGAATGTTTGCCATGAAACGTGACGCAACATGAACCAAGGGTCTATGCCTCTACAAAAGCGATCACGCCTTTGGGTCGAAGGTTGGTGTTGGATGCTTATGCGTTCCTTTGCAGGGGGCAAGTTTCCGCCCCGCGACGTTGGAGCACCCAGGCTGGACACAGCCAATTGGGCCAGAGGCGACTTGCCGGAACTGCGCTCCGTCATCAAAAACCATCCAGGCATCTTTTCAGTGGGCAAGAGCCGCCTTTTTGTGATTTATCAGGTCTGCACGCCTGAGATCTTGATTGCTCGTTGGTTGAATCTTTAGCGGTATCGTTGGAGCATGTGCGGTTTCTTTTGTCGTGTGGCCTTTGTTCGGTTGTTCTGAATGGACACCAAAGCGCGAGTGCGCTCATTTTGCGGGTTGCCCATCCCCAATTTGAGAAGCCCAGGTCGTGTGTTCTTCAACGCAAGTCGGGCTCTTGCAAGGGGATTTGGACTCATCACTCATTTTCTTGAGCCCAGGGAACATGCGAACACACCACTGCTGATTTCCTGACGCAGCCCATAGGCTCTTCATTTCCATTGCAAGTTACCAGGGCCTTCGCCTGAAGGCAACAATGCATGGCCACCTGTGGATCGATACATCGCCCTGAGGTCTTTCAGAACGAATTCGGATTTTACAGAACACCTGGAAAAGGCGATCAATGCGTGGCTGGGTTTTGCGGGAAACGGGTCGACCCACGCGAGCGTTCAGCCAGGCGAACGCATCGATGACCGCCGAGCTGAAGGCTCGGGAAAGCGGAAGGGTGTTTGTTCCTTCTAGAGCAGCAGCACTTCACAGAGGGAACCAAGGGGCGTATCTCCAAAGGGGACTTCTCTAAGAATAATGTGTGGGTTTGTGTTTGTTTGTTTGAAGTTTGTTGGTTTGTTTGATTTGTGACGGGGGCCGTCTCAATCTGTGCAATATCTCCAGCATCAGCTACTGTACAAAACAAGGTGCCCCTGCAACGCTCGGTAAATGTTCAGTAGCACAGTATGAGAAGCGCAGGAATTGTGCGCATGTTTGCTGTGGATCGGCGTTGGCTCCATTTTGCTGTTGCGATGTTCGGGGAAGTAAGGTGAACCCTCTCGATATCCACGCGCAGATCCAGCTGCAGTTGAAGATCGGCATTTGTGCGCCTTGAAGCCACAATTTGATGCAATAGGGAAGTCATGTTGGGCAAATGACTTGGGGATGATTTGTTGCGACAGAAGGGGCCTTAGGATGAAAGTTCCTTGCGGATCTTTCGTTGGGGGTCCCCCTCACCCCCCCAGTCAGAATCCGCCAGCATATGCAACCAGGTCCCCAGTTCTGCCCTTGTCTCCCCTTTTTTGGGGGAGGGGTTCCCCTACTAAAATAGGCTACAGAAAAAAGTTGATACCCTTCTTCTAACCTCTCTTCTGGACGACCTAGACTCTACCGCTCAGCTGGTCAGCTTGCTCGATAACTTCAGCTCAGCCAGGTGCATCGAAGAAGCCATTCCAGAGAGCCTGGAGCCAGGAGACAGAAAGATCGAAGCAACGGTAAGCGTGGCTTCATGAGCAAAGATGTCCTTGTTGGTGGTTTTGGTAGAAAAATAGATGGCGATTCCTGGTTCACCTGGTGGTTTAATCATCTACCCGGCCTAAAAAGACGCCTATGTTCATAAGACTGTAGTTGGGCGCAGGGTTCCACTATTTGACAACCCTAGGAAAGACTCAAAAGGGGTAGTCATTGCTCCAACAGGAGAGCCCTTGGGTTTAAGTCCATCTTGGGGCAGTCAAGAAATGGAGGGTGTGTGTTGTTTGAGGGTCCCCTTTTGGGACTTGGCTAAGAGAAGCCAAAGGGAAAACCGAAGCGTTGCCTGATATGGGAATATATATTATAATATATATATACTCCTAACCAGGTCGTGTTTTGAGAAAGGCGTTATACTGTTCTCGCTACTGGAATGCTTTAGGGGGTAGTGCAAATTTCCAAAGACAATCAACAAACACATCCCCAACTGAGCCCTTACCCCAGACTTCCGGTGCCTCTATTCCTCTTCTAAGGGAGATGGGGTCTCCTTACCCAAACAGGTGCCCTTCTTCCCATGGTCAAAACGAGTCTTTCTCAGCGCAGATGTTTGCAGCTTCTCCTGGTGGTTGCCATCATTTAGTTTACTGTTCTTGCATCCACTCGGTTGTCCTTGTAGACCCCTTCGAATGAACATTCTTATTCTTGAAAACCCTTGAAGAGGGTGTGCAACTTGATTTCCAGCCAAAAAAGGAAGTGGGAAGGCAACACATCCCTCACTCCCCCTTCCAACATGACAGATCCCAACGAGCATTCCGCAACAAAACCGCTGGAAAAACACATACACATATCATATCATATTTCGGAGTTATTTGGGGTGCCTTGCCACCCTCGGGTCCTCCTGGATCTTGGGCCTCCGCGGCCCGAGGCTGTCCACGCCGTTGGCCAAGACCGCGCGCCATGGATTCGGCCTCTCGCCTGCCGGGACGCCCGCCGAGCTTTGGGTGTGCGGGGAACTTTAACAGTTGGCCCAAGTGTTTTTCTACCTTGTGGGTCGCTTTAGCCCCAGAGTTCGTTTTTGGACAGCATGTGGCGCGGATTGATCTCCTTATCCGTGTGGAAGGAGTTGTGGGTCGCTGGTTGCAACCGGGAAGCAGGGCCCCAATATAGGGAAAGCTTGTCAGAGCCGCATCTGGGTCACTTCATGTAAGGTTTGCAGTGGTTGCGTGTTTGGCCAGCCGCAAGTTGCGAAAGGTCATGACCCTGGGAACGCTTCAAGATCTTCGAAGGGGGAGACCCGCCGAAATTCTGGGAACTCTTTCCGGTGAATCCGGTGAGGTGGCGGAGCCTGGCGAGACGCCCTACAAGGAGAGCGCCAGCAGAGGCGCGCCTGCATGCGAAACGTACGGCCAGAGCGGAGTATGGCTCCTGCTTGAGAGAAACCTGGCAGCCAGTGGGTCGGATAGGGCTATGGAAAATAAAACAACCAGGTGTTTTACAACTTGACGCTGCATGGTGGAAGCTTTCGCTTTCGATTCCCCCACCATATATATCCACAATTGGTGGTTTGGATTGGCGGTTTAGAGGTCAGGCTCCGTTTCCCTGGCCATGCAACACTTTGGTTTTTGCGAATCAATGGAGGCTGCATGGGCTTCTTTCTTGGAACCTTTTGCGGCGTGGTGTCATGGGAGGGTGAACGCTTTCGGAAAGGCTCACATCAGCCTGTTAGAGCTCACCTTGACAATGCAGGGTTGCTCATCCACTCTGGAACTACTGAGTACTGGTAGAAAGTTTGTTGCCGGCAAGATTCCATGTCCTTGAGGAGGCCTTATTGAAAGCCCACCCCAAATAAAGGCTCCCTTTTTGGAAAAAGGCCGAGTTTCTCATCCGCCAAATGGCACTCGTGGATTTCCCGGGCTGTCAAACATCACCTTCCGGTCCGGGAGGTGGGTGGTGATGAACCGCTCTATCGTTGGCCACACAAACAATGTAATAGTGTTTGTCACATTTACCCTCTGAATGGGTCAAATATCAGTATATCAGCCCTCCACGGATTGTGGGGATGTCTGACATGAGGAGGTTTCACCTTGTGGATTTCTGCGATTTGGGCTTGCAGGCCCGACGTCCGCCAGCAGCCCAGCTTTGATGGGTGGCCATGTGACAACACTCCAAGGTAGACGTAGATCCTTTCTGGGGTGGTTGATTCCAACCATTTGGGTATCTGCATGTATTTGCATGTATCTGCATGTATCTGCATGCATCTGGATGCATCTGGATGCATCTGGATCCCGGATCAAACATGAAATCTCTGGCATAGGCTGCAGTGGGAAGTCGCAAGGGGTGGGTGTAGGATCCTTAGAGAAGGAAGATCAGGCCTCGGCCGGGAACCTGGGGCAAAGAGAAACCCTGACAAGTGTAAAAAGCAATCCAGCCACAACCGCGTTCATTGACCCGGTTTGGCTGGATCTCTGCTTGCATGTCTGGGGTCTTCCGCCGTATGTGTCAACGTCTTTTAGAATGTGCAGGGCGGCTCCATGTGACGGACAGCATTTGCCCCCCCATGATTAATGTAGAAGGAGGTGCACATCAAGGACCCCCTCTTTGCAGATGTTGAATCGCGTCCCTTCTTTAAAAAAGGACAACACGCGTATCGAGCTTGACTGGCAGTTGGGAGGATTGCTGTTTCTCGGAGTCCTTTCGTTGCAAGTGAGTTTCATGCTGTGGGTAGAAATGGAACATCATATAGAACTTGTTCATCTTTTTTTTGACCGGGGGCCTTCGTTGTTAGTTTTCAGAGGCATGAACCCTGGTTCGCCAAGTTCTGCTGCATTTGGCTCGTTGGACCTGCAATCTGGAACCACAATTTCAATCTCTAGCTTTTGCACTGTGTGGAAGGAAATTGGGGGGCTCGATCATGTTCAGTTGCCCAGGACCCCAATTGAGGAACCCTTAGAAACTGTCTCCCGGGCTTCAAGGGACTTTGAGCTGAAACCGTACCAGCTATAACTGGTTGCTTGGAACTCAGTTGTCCTTCAAGTGCTTCGCCCAAAGAACGTTAGGTACTGTGTAATCAAACTTTGAGCGACCCCCCCGGCGTTCTCCCATCCCAGCGTTTGAGGCTTGTGACCTTGCGACTTATCAGGTTGACTGTGGGTTGTCATTTCGGAATCTTTGCTTGTGGCATGTCATTCCGTCGTTTCTTGTTTTGGTTATGGTCAGTTTGATGGCCTCCAACAAAAGATGACCTTGGTTGCTAGCATACCAGGTCTTGGCTTCTTTTTGTTGGATCTCATAGCCTTGCCTTTTGGATCAGCTGCATATTTTCCTGCCAACCAGCAATTTCCCATAGACCTCCCAGTATGGGGGGGATGGATAAGCTCTACGGCCGTACGGATTTGAACAGATCCCCCTCGCGCACCCAGTCTATGCCTTTGAGGTCCGCTCAGAGACTTCTGCAGGCCGGGGGACCCAACCCTTAAAGCTAAGGAAGCGGCAGCTACAAACAGAACGTCACCTGACAGCGAATCTGAATTGGTGTTTAAAGATTTTTTTCAGCTGAAGGTTGTGCAAACCATGACCCCTCTGTATGTTGCACGGCGACGTGGGTGCCCCCTGCCGTTCGGATCAAATAGAAGCTCTAGCCGATGTTGAAGGAGATAACCGAATAGACCATGTTTCTGCCGCAAAGCCAGCTCACCTTGATGGAGGTTATTTAGTTGATTCCTTCTTCCAGGTGTTGGAGTTATCGTACATCGCAGTTGCGGATGTTGGCAACTTTTAAGGTCGGGTGTATTTGTAAAACAGCGGTTCATACATGTCGTGCGGGACATCCCACCGAGTTGCCAGGACTCGACAAAAATCGATACAGTCAAGTCATGCCTTTTTGTTGCCATCCCTTTCCGTCCGCTCGTCTTGCGGCGGCCTCTTTAAACATATGGGGACTGCAACTTGGGTTTCTACATTTGGGGCCGCCGAGATTTTCCGAAAGGCAGTCGTTGGAGAATTTCCACTTTCCCAAGAGCTCCGAGCCTCGAAAAGAGGATCAGCATCCCTTAAGGGAAAACAGTCGGTCGGCGGTGTGGGTCTCCCTGGACCAAATGGGTGTGCATGAAAATTCGAGAGCTAGGGTTTCGCAGGTTTTAGTCTTGGGTTCCATTTACGAAGGTGCCATGTTGGCACATCTTTCAGAGCCGCGGCCAAATGTCTGGCACTCGCGCGCATTTGCTCGAGGTGGGAAGACATCGCCTCCTACTGCCAGAAGGCCGGTCTTCGAAATAGGTGGCTATGGGTCACTTGGAGTGATTAGGCTTTGAGGGGATCTCAGAAATACTTTTGGGGGCCAGTTCCTGTATACAAACATTGGGTCGCTTCCAGAGGGTAAGTTTGCGGATGGTTCGCAACTGTTCAGACCACCTGATCCTCGTCCTGTTGGAGAAATGTCAACAGGGTTGAGTTGGTTTGGTTGCAACAGAATGCGGATAAGCCAAAAAACGGGTTTGGATTGGTTTGGCCCCCGGGTAGGCAACCATCTCCTTCATTTGGCCTCGAGCCACGGGGCAAGATAAGAACTCCGAGGTTAATATGAACAGCTTGCTCCATGCAGGTGATGTTGTCCATGTGGAATCCTCGTGCGGAGAAATGTTTTCTGGGATCACCAAAGAGTGTGTTGATACTTCAAGCATATAGACAATTTGGAGTATTGTTTATTGCCTCCTTTGGAACCATCGAAGAGTCATTCGATATTATGCTTTGTCCAGCCAAGTGGGAACCCAGGGTCACAACACTTATTCAGGGATCCATTGCTTGCTTCAGAACCCCCCAAGGTCTTGGGAAATGATGTTTGCTGGATAGGACGCTGAGGGAAGATATTAGGGACTTCTTCTTTTTTTGCGCACAAAGTCCTGGCTCATCCTGGCTCCATTTGGATAGTCTTGTTGAGTAGGGTTTCCACGTCTTACCCATGATGCAGTTTCCTTTTTTGCTCCATTGCTAATTTTATCTTGGTGAATCCACCCAACGAACCAACTGACACTTTTCAGTGGCAAATGACGGTTTCTGGGTCATTGAATGGGAACTATATCATTCAACAGATTGGAAAGGCGTAGCTTCGCAAAAAGTACGTGAGAGGTGTACGGCAATATGTTGGCAGTGTACTGTTGCTTTCGGGAGGACATACGGTAGCAACTCGAATTCCCACGGTAGTTTTCGAGTCCGGGCCACAACTTTCTTAGGGCAACATTCTTGCTTTTTGCTCTTGTTATCCCATTTTGGAATAGCCAAGAAAAACAGAAGCTACATAGCCCAAGGAATCCTGCCATCTTTAGACATGTTGAGGTGAGGCCAGCTGCTCCCAGCTGCCCTTCCCCTTGTGTTGTTTTTTCCGCTGAGCCAGGCTGCAGTTCGGCCGCAGCCCGCGGAAGTGAGGGCCAGGTCTGAGGCTCAGGATTGGGAGTTGACGAAACGACTGGAACTCGGAGGGAACTTTGTAATGAACAACTCTTTTAACGGGAACTACCTTAGATTCGATACTTTTTCGCAGCCCAAACGTGCCTCGCTATTCCAAAGTTCGCCCAGTGGTAGGTAAAGGTAGAACTTGCTCACTTGGGTATGGCTCAAAATTGAACGAGCCAGGGGTTACGCAGGTTTTAGTCTTTGTTTCCATACACCAAGGTGCCATTTTGGTACCACTGTTTTGAGTCACAGTCATTTGGTGAGGCCGAGGGAAATGTTAGCATGTCACAACTTTGGCTGGAAGTTGAGGCGAAGGGGAGTTTTTTTTCAGTGTTTTTTCATGTTTTCCTTTTTTTTAGATAAATCAGTCCGAGTGACTTTGGCTAAATCTGTCATAGTGATTTCGGGTCTCTGTTTGTTGCTCACCATGAACGAACAGGTTCCATGTGATTTTTGGAGCTGCAAGACTGAGGTCGATTGCAGATGCCGTGACCATTTCCAGTTCTAAAGTATCTAGCCAAACAACACAATCTGGGTGCTCAGTAGGGCCTGGAAAAAATGCAGCCGTCCATCCTTTTTTCAAAGTCCCAGTTGCAAGACCGCAGTGGGGTAGTGGGAAAGGGGATCCCTTTTTGGGGAAGTTCAACAGCACCCAGGGCGCGACATCTAGGCCTCCCTTCTCCAAAGGCTCGGACTTGTTGATTTCACACCCAAAGACATTTGGCCGTGGGTCGAAATTAATGGTACCATTTTGGGGTAGGTGCACCACCCATTTTAATTTTAGAACCTATTTTGGTGGGGATTGGGATGTTTATTGGGGGTAATGAGATTTTGACCCATTTTGTCTTGAAAGGGCTCCGAGGGGGTGGTGTCCAATGATTAACACCCAACGCTATGGCTAGCACCGAGAGTGCCGTGATTGCGGCACTCGCTGGTCGAATCCGTAGCCTCAAGCAGCCCTACCAAAACCTGTGGACCAAATTTAGCACCTCGCCAATGTCTATGTTCCTCGCGTTGGTTCGGAATTGACCCATGAACTTAGGGCGTGCCTATCAGCAACTCATAGGCTGTTGACCAGCTTCTCAACTCTTAGGCTGTTCACTAGCCTCTCAGCTGTTGGATCAGTCAGCCGCTAACAAGCGGATGAAGCTTTGCACAGGTCAGTTTGCCCGTTGTTCCTGAGGCGATCGCTTTCGGGCTTCGTTGTACCTGCCAAATGTCGACGAGAGCTGAGGGAATCTGCACCAAAGACTTGGTAACTATACAGGTAGGGGGCATGTTGGGCTTGCAGTTCCAATAAGCTGAAGAAGAATTACATCAAGTTGATTAGTTGACTGCTTAAGTATACTTGCTTAGTTTCTTGAGCTGCATTCTCGCAAGCTTTCGGTGAAAATTCATTCAATTATGAGGCGCTGCCACGAACGTGGCAGGCCATCGAATTGATAGCACCGAGCTTTCGGTGTCATCACCCGGGGGCTGGCTGTTGCCAGACGACCCTTGTGCAGATCCGAAACCGATTCGACGAACATATCCGAGGCCAGATGGATGTGGGTCAATATTAAACCACTAGGGGACCGCGGGTGTTCGTCCATGTTTCCATTTACCAAGGTCCCATTCTGAGTACGCTACATTTGACCCACGGCCAGGTCCTCACCAAAATGGCAGAGTGCCCGACCTCCGAACCTCTCAGCCCAAGCCACGACATCAACACACTCCAAAATGGGTGCTTGTGAATATAGCGTTTGCTCTTGGCTCTTTGGTTTCCAACCTTCCAACGTGGAAAATGATTGAAACCTTCCGACCCCCAACAAGCAAGCAGTGAATTGCTGTGCAAGGGAACCAAGGACATCCCTCCCCCCCTCTGCTCACGTTGCCTGCAACAGGGTTGCAACATCTTGATCACTTGTCTCGAGTTGGCTGGCCAAGTGGCTAGCTCTCAGCTTCGGAAGAACACCTCTGCAACAGTTGGTTTCATAAACGCACAAACTTATCTGACGAGGGTATTGGTTTGGGTCTTCTGTGTGTGTGTGTGTGCGCGCGTTAAGATCGTCACGAGAGATTGTATGTTGTCCTCTCCCCTATCGGTGTTTATTTTAGGACTGATTGGCGTTTGTGCAGTCTTGGAAATAGGTTTCGTAAGTGGATGTTCAACAGCATTTTGTGCTGGTATACCCCTGCCCCCCCCCCCTCAGAAAAGGGAGAAGTGAAATGAGTCAGGCTCTGTCATGAAGTTGACAAGTATAAGTTGATTGGTTGCTTCACGTTTGTGCAAGCGCAACTTGTGAAGTTTGTCAGCTTACTCCACCCCAAAACCGCTATAGGCTATGCGGGCCCCGTAACCAGCGCCCAAAACCCCTTTTGAGTCTAAGCGAAGCCTATACAATCCTAAAACATTTGGTAGACTTCGTCCAATGGTTTTTTGCACGCACTGGTGTTTGCTCATCAAGCTGCCAACGGATCGCAATGGGCGCGGCAAGGGCCGGCAATGCCCCCCCAATTCGCGCAAGCAAAAAAATCCGCCAGCTGCTCGCTTCCGGGCTTGGGTCCATTTCCAGCTTTCTTGATTTTGGGATGGTGGGGTCCGACGGACTTTTTGGGATGGTTGACCTACTGCCAAACTGGCAAGGTTCGGTTCAAAATACAAGGCTTGCTTTGGACCTCACCCTGAGTTAAACGGAGTTTCAGGGTGTTTGCACTTGGACACACCCTGTCCACCACTTAAACAAATTGGGCCATCTTGGGCCGCAATTGTTCTCGATTTGTATCTGATGGCTTACCTTTGAGGGGCCCTTGACAACGCTGCCGCGGATCTTCCTGTTGCCTAGCCACGATCCTTTTGTTTGTAGGACCAGATTTATATAGGCCCGCTGTTTTTAATCAGCACCCAAAACCTCTCAAAGCCATTTGCATAGGTTCAAACTAGTTTCATGTCTTTTTGAAACCATATTCGTAGAACCAGCCACCGGGTTTTGAGCGCCGCTCACTTAGCAAACTTGAAAGTCGAGCCGCGCAGCTCCTCTTTCAAACTCAGGTAGAAGGTTAGGGGACAAGTCCCTTGCCTAGGTGGGGAGGCTCATTTGACGCCAGTTTGAGTTTGATGATGGGTATGGCTTCCCCATTTGGATATATATGCAGACTCGTTGGTTTCCCACGAGTGAATCAGGGAAACCTAGAGGAGCTCGCTTTGAAAAATGCCGTGCTTGTCCGCTGTTTCCAATTCGACCAGTCGAACCGCCATGATCGGATGGAGCACAAATGCAAGTGATCGCTTTGTTGTTTGAGCACAAGAGCCTGCCCCCCTCTCCCAACTGTTCAGTGGCACCCGTTGTCCTTGCTCATTCGGGGTGCAGGAGTTCCCTTGAAGACTGGCCACCCCCAAATTTGGTTCCAATATTTTTTCTCGATCAAAAGGGTGAACCAGTGCAACTGAACCCCCAGCTTTCAGAAAGTAGTGCTTTCAATGGGGCTCCCTATAGCACTGCAGCTGCATCCGCCAGCTGTGCAGGCTGGATTGGGTCGGGGTGCCCCCCGAAAGAGACCTGTTGATCTCCAATCCTGGCCGAGGACTTGTCACTGGGACGGAAAGACATTTGTTGGACCAGAATACCCTTCTGGGCGACACTTGCAGGGAGCAAGTGAGGCAGGTGGTTTGAATATGACCTGTTGGGGCCGCGGTCGGAAGGTTTCCTTTAGGGGGGTCATAACCAATCGGACTGGCACTTTGTTTACTAAGATAGACGGCATATACCCAGTTGGCTAGTCTGAGATGAGCAAAGCAGGAAATACCACCGAGCAAACAGTTCGTGCGCCCAGTGAATAGGGCCTACCCAGACAAGGAGAATGGGGCCTTCTGAAGACAACAAAAGAGTAGTATCATATTTTATTCAGAGCCAGGAAATCACTATGTGCATTTGGAGGACGCATCTCAACGATCGAATATGATTTAACTACAGGGACCGGCTTCTATCGGGGCAAACAGGGGGGGAATGAATAGCATATTGTTGCAGTGCTATTCGGTTTCTTTTTCGTTGAGACGTGGACATCCAAATTCAGGACCAATAGATCCATCAAGTGCAGTTAGATGTTACTGTTTGCGCAGAAAGTCTTGGTGAGCTTCCTATTGGCAGACCATGCATTTCAGTCCGTAAAATATTTCCTTGCGCAAGGGGTGCGCTTTGCAGTGGCTTGCCTGTGATTAGGGATTAGGGTTGGCCCAATTGTCCAGCCCAGAAACACCAGAACGGGGGATGAAGCTGGTCAGGAATTTGAGCAAAAGGGGATGGATACCACCTGTCAGCGCTCCCCAGAAAAAGAAAAAAACAAAAACCAGGTCCCGCCATGTGATTGGAACTCGGGAAGTCTCACTTCCTGAGTTCCTGGACTTGAAACTTACATAGAAGAACAAAACAACAACAAAACACAACCGTTTGGACTTTTTTGGCCAATCCGCTTCGGAAGCGAGGGGAGGGTTTGCGTATCACATCAAAGCCCCAGAGTTGCGGCAAGCCACGCGTGCGAGGCGCTTGGCTGCCAGGTTCGGGGAGGCCGGGAGGCACATCGCTGGCAATCGAAAGATGTGGGTTACTGATTCAGCAAGGGGCCCCCCAAACAAAGTTGGGGGTTCCAACGGCGAACAGTTTCTGATTGATTGGGTGCTGACACGAGCTGACCATCTTTAAAATGGTCTTCATGTTTGTTCAAGGCCCGAGAAGTGCGAACAGAGGGCCAGTCGGCCAGTCCACTCAGGTCGGAATAAGATCGTAGTGAAAGGCTGTGATTCTGGGACCCAGTTGGGGCCTAAACCGAAGCCATTTTTGGGCTTCCCTGACCTCAAAGATAAACTTATACGTGGCTTTGTCTTTATTGAGGGGGTGTTTATTTGGTTTCAAAGAGGTCTTGCCCAGACAGGGCGAGCCATTTGGGGCGCTGACTTGAGGTTCAAAGCACTCGGGTAGAAACAGGTTGCAACATGTGTTTGAACAACCACACCCGAAGAGTCTCTTCAGGTAAACCAAAACGGAGTTCCCTATTGAACATGCGGGCCTACCCCCCAAACACCTCACATGAGGTTTTTGGCTTCTAGGCTTTAGGCTTTGGGCTTTTAGGTTTGTTTTGTTTCCGCAAGGGACCATAGGTGTCCTTTTTGGTTGTTTCGCTAGAAAAATCGATGGCGAGCCCTGGTCTACCTGGTGGTTTAATCATCTACCAGGGCCATCTGCCATCTATTTCTCCTATGCAAGGGACTGGCCGACAGTGCGCCTTGACCCGCAGCCGCTTGGATCCCGAAGTGCATGGCGGCGAAGGGCACTGAATCGGCCGCTCAGCCAGTGCTGGGCAGGCGCGCGCCCCACGGATTCTTCCATTTGCTCAATATTTTATATTCTCCCTTGTTGGTTTTAAAGGAAATCGATCACTACTGGAAATATCCTTCCATTTTTTCCAGGGGGCTTCAGCAAATGGAAGGATTTGTTGGAATTCCTCATTTCCTATGGCTATCAGCTTTACGCTAACCAAAAAGGGTGCTATAAGGGCCTAGGTTGTGGCGTACCTAAGCTCTCTTATCGGCATAGGACAATGTCAGCAGCTAGGTATTGGGCCCCAGATATCATCGGGACACCCGGCCGTTTTCTGGTTGTATCAGGCTCTTCCGATTTGTGTGGCAGAAAAGTCGGTGTGCTCGGAAGCTTTGGGTTTAGGTCGCCTGAAATCAAAACATGAGCGTCTTGTTTTGAGGCTTGGTACCCGTGGTTCAAGGGAAAATCAAGCA
This sequence comes from Effrenium voratum, assembly GCA_963377175.1. Classification (NCBI taxonomy): domain Eukaryota; class Dinophyceae; order Suessiales; family Symbiodiniaceae; genus Effrenium; species Effrenium voratum. The sequence continues at coordinate 325,672 of CAUJNA010002057.1, read as the reverse complement.
GAACCCGCACCCCTCATGTAAAGCCTGGCCATGCACATCAAGGTTACTCGATCACATTGCCGATGCGGTGGATGCCCTAAATATGTCGGTGTATAGCAGTACGGGATTTACCTGAATTCACCATGGATTTGTGGTTGGTTTGCTTGCGTCTTTTAGGCCATCCGTCGCATCAAAGCGACAAGCCAGGCAAATGACAATAGATCTCGAGAGTGTGAAGGAGCTCACGCAGAGTCGAGCATTTGAGCTGGGCATTGGCTTCGTGATTTGCTGCAACATGGTGCCGCACGGCGTAGATACTGGCGGGAAGTTGCTGGTTTTTTGCCTGGAACTAGCCTACGACCCCCAACAGAAAACATTGGAAGCAACACTATGGCGCGCTGTGCGTGGTTTGTGCTCGTTTGCTCAGCCAAGGGAAGCAGTGGAAAGAAGCAATATATTGTTTCACAACTGAACCAATCCTCCGACACTCCGCAAACATGTGATTCCGGAAGGTCACATATGGACGAGCTGTCTTGACGACCCGGCCATCTGCCCAAGGCTTTGACAGGTAGGGGGCATCCGGCTTGTGGAGTTGGCTTGGGGTCTTGGCCTCTGGATAAGAAAAGCCAGAGCACGGGCATTTGGTCCAAGCTAAGCTGAAAAGCTCCACTACTTGTCTATTTCCCAACTGCATCCGAGGCTTGCCTGTTTGGTAAGGTCTGAGGACACCTGTGTTTTGGAATGCTCTTCTCGACCTCTAGGCCTTGGGGTCAGCTCTGCCGGAATTCATTGTTCTTTTTTGGCTTGGTTTGTCAACTCGGCCGCACTGTTTCAGGCCTTTGACTCAACGCGGGAACCGATGAGTTCAGGCCAAGTTGCCACAAACAACACCTGAGGTCGCTTCGCCCAAAACAGCCATGGGTTTTGGTTCTTCGCTTAGGCTGGTGGTCATCGAGACGGACGCAAACGCAGTGGGGGACTTGACTGTCGAGATCCGCGTCGCAGGCCGCTTGGGCAATGGAATCGATCCGTGGTCTTTGACCGCAGCCCACCGGCAATGTTGGACCCTCTTTACAGGACCCCCCCTCCCCCTGAACAGTGCAACCAGTCAGCCAGACCCTCTTTGGCGGAAATCCGAGGGTTCTGGGAGGGACAGTACTTACTTTAGTATTGCCAATTCTACTTCAATATTGCCAACGCCCTCTTTCAGATTCCCAGTACTTACTTTAGTATTGCCAATTCTACTTAGTAACAGACAACCCTCAGTTGGTGGTCTGCATTGGTAGTAACAGACAACCCTCAGTTGGTGGTCTGCATTGGTGGTTTTCGGTTTGGGTCCTTGACAACCAAATGGGAACCCAAACCACTAAACCAAACCACAACTTGACGAAAGTCGACTGTACCTTCTGGATTAAATAAGGTGCTATGTTCCCGACAAGCTTTGGATGATGGGTTGTGGCCAGATTTGCTGTCGGGGTCGGAGACTGCAGTTTTTGTCTGGACTTCAACCCCGTCTCTTCTGGATTATGGGTCCAAACCGGTTGGGGGTCGACAAAACCCTTTGACCATGTTTGAGAAACTGTTGCAACCCCCTCCTTTTCGATTCCCTTTCAAAGGAGGGCTTGGTTAGTTTGCTCGCTGGTATCCCTCTCTACGTCTATATATATATATATACACATAGTATGTATGTATTGATTTATGGTTGCTATTGGCACGTAGATTCGTAGGTGCAACGTCGGTACTGCGCGTGGCATACCACTTCCAAAGCTGGTAGAGCCAACTTTCCGTGATGTTAACCTAAGAAACCAAGCCTTTGTCATGAGAATCAGCCACTTGGTATCACGACCCCGGGCTTCCCACCTTGGTGCATTGCATAGTTTTCAGATCTGTTTCATGAACCGTCATAGTCCGCAAGGCCGGTGCTTCCTGGCAATCTACTGCCTGGAAGCCGTGGTGAAAATCTACGCGTTGCGCCTGGCATACTTCTGCCGCCCAGCTCAGGGGCTGTACACCATCATGGGTTGGTGCATTTTTGAGGGAGCCCTTTTTCAACGGGAACACCGCCAATGTGAGGATCCCCTATTTTGGGACAAACATGAAATTAGATGTTTGGACTAGTCCGGATCAGACGAATCAGAGCTCCTCTTTGAGCGGGGAGGTTAATGTACATGAGGAACTGATCTTCTTGGTAGTGCCCTTGCTGTTGGGGGAGGACATGCGTGGACAACCCCAACAAAACCAAAACCAGGGGACACTCCAATGTCCCATGTTCTCTTGGGAACAAGCCATACTGTGGACAAAATCCCGCGATAGTGCTGAATGAAACCTCATTATGAATACTTGGTTGGTAAACCACCAAACTACCAGCAGTACCACCAAACCACCACACCACCAAGCCACCAAGCCACCAAACCACCAAACCACCAAACCACCAAACCACCAAACCACCAAACCACCAAACCACCAAACCACCAAACCACCCCTCACCCCACCAAAATGGATGTTGCACCCCTAGTCTCAGGGGCTCGCAGGCTTGCGTCCTTGCGATGAAAGGTGATGCCTGGAACCTCCTCGACTTCTCGCTGATTTGCCTGGACCGAGACGGATTCGCTTGGATTCGCTTGCCACCGTGCCCCACTTCTTTCGGGGATCCCTGGATTTCTCCTTCAAAAGGTGCAATTACTGGTGGGTTTCCATTGAAACTGCCACTTTTGGAGGTTCCAGCAGGGGACATGGAGGAAGCCCTGATTTTTGGTCTGCTGGTTGCCGGATGTTTGCTCACCGAGATCCGATCTTCCACTGACTGGTCGATGCGTGGCTTCTTGCATTTGCACAATTGAGCCAGGCGTGTTGCACAGGTCCCATGCAAATTGCTAGGCCCAATCAAGAAAAAGGAGCCCTTTGATCCAAATGAGTTTGCCCAAGTGAAACCAATGCACCACCAAGATGTGGGGTGGTTAGAGCCAACTTGTTAGTCCGTTAATCCAATGAGGACAGTGTTTCTCGGCGTGGCCTTGTCGTTTGAAGTACGTTAATTCATGCGCATCCGTAATATGCGTGTTTGATGCCTCGCACCCCCAGCAAAAAAGAAAGGAAGAAAGGAAGAAGGAAAGAAAGAAGGAAAGAAAGAAGGAAAGAAGGAAAGAAGGAAAGAAGGAAAGAAGGAAAGAAGGAAAGAAGGAAAGAAAGAAAGAAAGAAAGAAAGAAAGAAAGAAAGAAAGAAAGAAAGAAAGAAAGAAAGGAAGGAAGGAAGGAAGAAAGGAAGGAAGAAAGAAAGAAAGAAAGAAAGAAGACACAAAGCAACCAAAAGAGAAAACAACACACCCGGCCGTTTGTTTCCTCCAGGATATGGCGCTTACCTTCCTGGAGGCAGGTTGCTTTGGATCACCCCCCCCGAACCGGCCCAGTGCTTCCCGGGATGGCTTTCCCACAGCCAGGTTCAAGATCCCAAGAATCAGCAAGTGAGTGAGACGTATAGCCAAACCCCCAACAACCGGCACATCATGGATGAACTTCTATTTTAGAGCGAGCTCACCGGGGGCATAGCGAGCTCGCCATGAAAAAGGTCCTTTACTTGGGGATCCCTTAAATCTGCTTTTGGCATTTTAGGGAGCAACATGCAGATTGTTTCCTTTTAAAGGCAACGGTACCGTCAAAACGCTTAGCCAGTGGATCGATCTGACAGGTCTTCGGGATGACGGACTGGAACACCTTCTCCATCTCCGGCGCCCGGATCTTCCGCCTCGCCAGGCTTTTTTTTTTGGAAAGTCACCACGGGATCGCAACCGGGGTGAAGGCATCGAAAACCTGTATCGGGAGGTCCATGCCTTTCATTTTCAGTTGAATTAGTATAAATATAGTGTCTTGTCAGGTTTCTTCATCGTTTAGAAGAGGGCACCTGGAAGTCCCTTTCTTGTTCCACTTCCCCCAGGGGGAACTTTTGGACCCCGCCTGTCTTTTGCTCTTAAGCTTCCTGCATGGTGCTCTTTCTTTTCATTCAGTAGTCGTGGTCCCTTTCACCTCGGAGGCGTAGTCACGGCCCCCAAGCATTGCCTGGGTATGACTCCCCATTGTTCCCTCATCGCTGCTTCAAGAGTCCCGACCGCAGAAAGCTAAGTGTCGCGCTTCCTTGGTCTAGGGTCGATTAGATACCCCGCAAGCACGGGCTGGTCATGAGTGAACTGTGTCAGAGTGCTTCATCTAGTACCAGGTCTGAATCTTCGTCGGTGTAACGACGGGTTCTTGGAGAATCAGAGATCTCACCCTCCGATTCTTCCTGATCTTCTTGTAGTTCCTCAGAGCATTCTTCGTGTTTTCCAGGTTTGTCTGGTTGCGCCCGTGCTTGTTGGGAATGGTCCCGGAACCTCAAGTAAAGCCAGTATCCCAGTTCTGCCTTCTTCAGAAGCCCAGTCGCTTCCTTGCTCCATATGCTTTGGGCGTTCTCCCCGAGTTCGGGCAACTTGAGCTCACACAACCAACAGCACAACTGATACGCCCTGTACGGATCGCGTATCGCGTGTCGCAGGTTGGGGCGGGTCTTCCGGCTCGTCAAGCAGTTCTGGGAGCTGAAGATGCTGCTGCTCAGCTTCGCCGCGGCGGTCAGGTCCATCCTCTGGGGCATGGGCCGCCAGGATTCGACATTGCATCCAGCTTCTGGGTGGGCCCACAACACAAAAAAATACCGGCCCAAGGAATGAATTGACAGACCAAAGGCTTACCTTTGGCATCTGCTAGCTCTGCTGGTTTTCCTTCACTTTGTTGAAAGGCGAGCTTGTTGGCAAGGGGTCTAACGTCCTTCACTAAGTTAGGCACGTAGGTTGCCAGGCTTCCAGGCTTAGGGCCAATCAGGGCGCACAGCGCCCTTGCCTCACCTTGCATATTGCCCAAACTAAAATTGAAAATTTGAGATTTGTTTCTTCAGCCACCTTTCTCTTTTTGTTTTGTTAAGGCATGGTGCTGGCAATGCTGGCCATTTGGTCGATCCTGGCGGTTCAGCTCATCCACCCGGTGAACGTGGCAGTGTGGGAAGGTCGGGAGGAGGAGTGCGAGCGCTGCGCTCACGCCTTCCGCGCCTCGGCGAACTGAGGCGAACGGACCAATTAGGACCCAAAGACTCGGAAGGGATAGTCAGGCCCGTTTTTGGGCCAAGAAAAGCCAAGTTGAAGAAACCTTGACGAGACACATGGGTGTTCTTTGAGGGTACCTTTTTTTTTGGTCGAAAGACTGAAATACTCGCTGTCTGAAAATTCTGGACTATACACTTGCTGTCAATGAGTCCATGAGCATTTTAGCGAGCACAAAGTGGACGGACCAACCGATCAGGACATGACACTCAAAGCCGGAGGTGTATTTGAGTGGTAAGAGCAGTTCGACTGGCAATTCCTGTTTTTTTTTGGATGCGGAGCTGCATGTTGTTGTTCCACCTTGGGGAGAGCATGGGAGAACAAAGCAGGCTCCCTAAACCGCGGGAGTTTTGGGGAGAGCGTGCGGTACTTGGTTGAACCTGCCCAGGCATGGGACTCGACTGCCAACCACTTCGGACTTTTTGGTATAGAAGTGATGAACGGTTGGGTACTGGGCTTGGCCTAAAGGCCTAAAGCTTAAGGTTTTTGTCAGATGAACCACGGGTAAAGATTTGGGGCAGCCGATGGCAAGGATCGGTTTGGGAGTCCCATGTCACGCTCTTCCAGACGATGATTGTGGGAGATGAGTGGGGCACATATGCCACCCCGATCATCGACAGGCGCGTGTCCGCAAGTGTTCCGCGCAGACATGGTTACGTCTCTGCACCAGCGTTTTGGACAGTGGCCCATCAAATTTGGGACTGGTCATTTGCGCATGACACAGGGCGTTGTTGTACTTTCGCATCCGTTAAATTAGGGCTTGTGGCCGATTTAGGGTGGCCCCTTTTCCTAGAAGCAGCTGCTTGCAAACACCTGCTATGCGTCTGCCCAAGATCGGCATGCTAGTGGCGCTGCCGGATCTCGGCATGGATGATTCTCTCGCGACAGGGAAGGGTGTTCCTCTCTGTTTCTTGGAGCTAAAGCTGACAGTTTCAAGTGACTTGAAGGAGATTCATCCCTCTCCCCAAATTGAAGGATCAAATGCGATTGGAGGCCTGGCTCCTCTTCTGTCCCCAGATAGGCTTGCCCCTTTCCGACAAGAAAAGGGGGAGCCCCAATTAGCCACTGCCTATTGTTGAATTGGTATTGGCGACGTTGGATTTGGAAAGCATGTTTCTATTATATGGGGCATGGCCATTCTGGATGAGTGTTTTTTGTTCCTGGGCCGTTCATGTGACTTCCTGATGCCCTTCACAGTCAAAGCCCATCATATCTCACGAAAGCATTGCTGAATCTGTTCTACCTAAGCTTCGCTAGCAATCCTTGGGTGTTGGGCCAACACAGCTTGGTCCGGAAGAATGGAGTCTTTGCACTGCTGTCATTCTACACATATCATACATTCTAATATTGTTAAGATACATGCATCCCAATAAATCTGGAATGCTGCTTTGTACAATCAAGGCCTTGAGCCTTAGTACAGGAGTAGTTGGATACATCATTGCGCTGAAACAAAAGATTACAGCGCTTCGCTTTACACTTCAGGCATCTAGGTTACAACAGTAACAGTTGCTCCGAGTTTAACATGGTAGCGGCGCAGTGATCCCTGGTACACGATCCACGACCACAACCCTGGGTGAGCTCCGACATACACCCACAGGTTCAGGTACACAGTATAACATGGCACAGCAACAGCAGCAACAGGAACAACAACAGTTGGAAGGAATCCACCGATACAAGATATCACCACCACGGTTCACAGGAGAAGACAACACCTTCGAGGAATGGAAGTACATGATGACAGCATACCTAGGATTACAAGACCCAGCATACAACAGACGCTAAAACAGTCAGAGCAATCAACAGGACAAATTTCAAACGACCAACTTGAGAACGCCGCACCTTCACAAGCAGTAGCAGAGCAATGGGTACAACTGAGCAACAATCTACACTACCTTTTGGTGAGCACATGCGATGAACCAACATCTACAATTTGCAGGCAAAACACGCAAACATGGCGGCTGATACATGCAAGGTACTCCATACCACTTGGTACAAGGAGCATTGGGTACCTTACACGGCTGCTAACACCACAACTTGATGAACAGAAGTTCGAAGAGAGCTTCACAACATGGGAATTTCAACTCTCAAGGTACGAACAAGACAACAACACACTACTGCCAGATGCAGTCAAGGTTGCAATTCTGCTCAACGAAGCAAAAGGAGCACTACAGCAACATCTACAGCTGCAAGCAGGAAACATCACAACATATGCACAGATCAGATCAATGGTGATCGAGCACTACAGAGCGACAGCATCATTCACCAGGCTACAAGCAATCACATCAAGCAACAACAGCCAAGGACCAGCACCGATGGACATAGGAGCAACATGGTACAACAAAGGTAAAGGAAAGAAAGGCAAGCGCGAGGGCAAAGGAAAGCGCAACAAAGGCAAAGGCAATGGCAGCTACGGGAACAACTACGGCTACTCCAACTACAAAGGAGGAAAAGGCAAGTACAATCAACAACCGGTTGGACAATGAAATCTGTTCAAAGGACAACAAGGATATGGCAAAGGAAAAGGATACAGCAACAAAGGAAAAGGCAAAGGATACTACAACAACCAACAAGCAGGAAAAGGAGCAAAAGGAAAACAAGCAACAAATGTTTGCTACAGATGTGGACAACCAGGACACATGGCCAAACAACGCAGAGATCTACAACTGTGACACAGGAACTTTCGACACCAATGACCAGACAGATGACTGGTACAACCAGGCACACTACGACAACAACTGGTACCACCAAGATCAGTCACAGATGCACCAACTGGCGCTACCACAACCACCACAGGTAGCAGATTCATCAGCAGTGCCTATCTCAGGACTACGTGAAGTAACCGTCGCCATGGTTGGCACAACACAACGACCACTAGAAGACAACAAATGGGTCAGTCTCATGATTGACAGCGGTGCGGCTACACATGTATGCCCACTATGGTTCGCATCACAATTTCCACTACACCAACTAGCACGTGGCGCAGGACCACAACTGCGAACGGTGACCAGCCAGCGCATCAAGCTTCATGGGGACAGATGGGTTTGCATGACAAACCACAGCGGACAACAGATTGTCATACCATTTTACGCTTGTGAGGTTAAACATCTAATTCTTTCGGTTACAAGGCTGGTGGAACAAGGTTTCCAACTTACACTGGATGACAACCCAGCGCATCCAAGGCTTCAACAGCACATTGGAGAACAGAAATGCCCTGTTCTTCCTACAAGCAGAAATCACAACATTGCCAAAAGGAACAAAGCTACAGATACACAACACAGAACAAGGACAGATTGGCATGATAGCACCGACCACAGCGCTTACACCACAAGGTCCTGCAGATACAGGATACGCAGGAGACTACTGGCAGTTCAACGCACAAGGAGAACTTGTCAGAGCACACAGGCAATACAGGAAGACACTTTTCACACCATCAAGAACACAGTGTCCAATTCCAGCAGAGCAACTAGAGGATGACAGGAACAAGGACGGCGCAACAAATACCTTGGAGGACAAGTATCAAACAACAGAAGATCCAAACAAAGCACAACCACAGATGTGGAAAGGTGAGACAGCCTTCAGGATCAAGAAAGCCACAAGTTGCCAGAAACGTTACAGCAACAGTTTACAACAAAGACACAGCCAAGGAGCGAGCCACAGAGGATCACGCCACAAGTGATTCACCACAACCCTCGAACGAGGTTGAGAGAGAAATCAACACCACCAACGCTACAGGAGTCAGCAGCACCACACACCACCAAAGGTGCAGCTGGACAAGGAATTCCACATCCTTCAGAAGTACATCCTGGAGGAGACTACTGGTACAGAGAAGGCCCATACTGGAAGAGAGTACATGTTGAGCCTAGAACAGCGTTTTACATACCAGAGCAGACGCACGACGGGCCAGACATCAAACGACTCATACCTTGGAGACAGACCAAGGTACCAGTTGGAGGAGAAAGACAACACACGAGATTGATAGAAGATGAATGGACAACTCAGCCGCAAAGACATCAGACAAGCCTTGGACAGGCTGGACAAACTTTGGGGAACATCAGGAGTTCCCAACACAACTTGAGTCAGATGATGAGGAACAACAACAAGGCGCAAAAGCAAAAGCAGTACAAGCACCCAAGCAACCAACACCACAGGAGATACTCGAGCACAACGTGACACATCTCCCTTACAGGAGTTGGTGTCCAATATTTGTACAAGCAGGAGCCAGACAGAACAATCGTCCAAAGCAACATAGCAAGCTTCCAACCATACAGCTTGACTTCGGCAACATCAAAGGCTTTGATGATAGCAATGTACACCCAATTCTCACAGCAATTGACATCCAGTCAGGGATGATCATGGCACTACAGCTGACAGACAAGAGAATGCTTTTCGACTAATTGAATGTGGAAGGACAACACACACGAAACTACAATCAGATCAGGAACACTTCCTGACAGCGCTCACAACAGCAGTGGCCAACAAGAATGGCAACATCACCACAAGGAACTCAGGAGCATACAGTTCACAATCACAAGGTGGAGTAGAGCGAGCGCACAGAACACTGTTTGCGCAAGTCAGAACACTCAAGGCACAGATCAGACAAAACTACAACAGAGAAATTTCAATGAATTACCCACTCATGCCTTGGATAGTTCGACACAGCGCATACATCATGAACAGGTATGCAGTTCACGGCAATGGATGCACAAGCTACTTCAACAGGTGGAACAGGGAGCAACATACACCACTTTGCGAGTTTGGTGAGACAGTGCAATACATGCTACCAACAAGGTTCTAGAACGGGATCTGGCTTGGCAAGGACACAACCACAGGCGAATCCCTTCTTGGGATCTACAACAAGATTGTCAGAGCAAGGACAATCAGAAGGCAGATTACGCCTCACAAACACAATCAGCAACTACTGGACTGTGTACACACAGGTCCATGGAAGACACCAGCCTCAGCACTGCGCGCACCAACTCTCGCAACACCACTGACAATGCCAGCTACAAGCAAGGCACCACCATCACAGAAAGATGCAACAACTAGCACAGCAGCAGAAGGCAAGAGACAGAGCGCCAGGCGATCAGCCAACAAAGCAGAAGAGAACAACAGAGCCAACATCACCAATGGCCGCCTACATCACCCACAAGAAGGAGATGACACCATAGCAGAAGGTAGTACAGGCAAGCAACTGCGCACCACAGCAGAAAGACAAGCGCTTGAGCGACCTACAACATCTGTTACAGATTTCAGTCCATGGAACACGCCATGTGCATGTGAAACACACTCTGTGTTGTGAGCAGTTTGTCCTTGAATAACTTGGACGATCGGATGGATTTAGGCTCTAAGCAGTGTGGTGGAAAATAGATGGGCGCTTCGAACCTTTGCGGTTTCTGTTTTATGGTAGCGGAGTCACTTCTGGTAGGTGGTTAGTGATTCGGTGGTTGAGCCCCATTTTTTCCTTTGTGGCAGTGCGACTGTGGAATTGTCCTAAGTTGCTGACCTATGGCTTTTACAGAGCAGGCTGGATTTGAGGAGCGGATCAGATCTACCTTGCAAGAGGCCTATGTGCAATATGACCAGAGGCTGGAGACAGCTTTGCGTGCAGCGGCTATGAGTGCTAGAGCAGCGGAGGCTGCCGTGGAAGGAGGACGCGGTAGTTCAGACTCTTGGGCAAGATATCTCAAGGGTCCTGAGGTATGGAAACCTCAAAACAGGGAAGAAGAGTTGACGCAATGGCAAGACTTCAAGTTTCAGCTGATAAAATTGGCTATCAGCCATGGACACAGGATTTGTGGAAGAGATCAAGGCGGTCTCTGACGGCTTGGATGAGGAGAGAGAGATTTCAGGCATGCAGGAGGACACTCGCGACCGCGCTTACAAGCTGTTCAGTGTCTTGTGCAGTTTGCTGAGGGGACGGCCCTTGGCTTTGATCAAGCAGTTTGAAATCAGTCGGAACGGGTATGAATCCCTTCGGGTTCTTTTCAAGGAGATGGAGCCCCACCAGCGCATGAGGTCGCTTGCTCTTGCCCGTGAGCTATCGAATTATTCCAATTTCGACAAATCCAAGACTTTGCATGAGCAGTTGATTGCATATGAGGATTTGGTCAGGCAGTATGAGTCTTGCAGTGGTCTTGTTACAGTGAGTATTTGAAGCTTTCCACGATTTTAAACAATACGCCGGAGCCTTTGAGATCGCAGTTGCAACTCCGCATTTCTGCTACTACAACGTATGCGCAATTGAGAGAAATGGTGCTTCAGTTTGAGGAACTCAACACGCGATGGGTTGGTTCAACAAGCATGCCAGCTTCAGGAAATCCATACAGTTCAGATGGACCTGCGCCTATGGATGTTGGAGGATTGGTAAGGGGGAAAAGGAGCAGGTGGCAAAAAGGGAGATGGCAAAGGAAAGAAAGGAGGAAAAGGAAAGTTCCCCAAAGGAGGGAAAGGAGGTGGAAAGTCTTTTGGTGGAAAGAAAGGAGAAGGAAAGGGCAAGAAAGGAAAAGGATATTCTAGCCCAAACCCAAAAGGAGGAAAAGGGAAAGGCAAAGGAGATTCGAGCAAAACAGATGTTTGCAACTACTGTGGAGGCCGAGGACATTGGAAGAATGAATGCTGGAAGCGCCAAGCAGACAACAAAGCTTACGCTCGAACTGTTCCAGACATGTCCCAACAGGCCCCAGCAGACAGTTCCAGGGCGTCCACTGTCGATAGTGACTCAACATGGAGAACTGGTGGTAGTGTGAGGCGAGTTCGGTTAACCACACCCCCTTGGCTTTGCACCACTGAGATTTTCGATCTTACCGAAGAGGGCGATGCAGATTTTCATGGAGAAGATGAGGGTGTGTTTATGATCACAGAGACTTCTGGTTGCAAACCTGAGCATTTTGATTTGACGTACAGTGACATGGATGGGCTGTGGAACATCTTTCCTTCCTTACATGAGTTTGATTTGACAGATGATTTCCCAGAGTCGTGCGATTTGCAAACAATCAGTTCAGGTGTGGTTCCTGAGTGCGTGATCTTGGACTCGGGAGCCGATTGCAGTGTTGCGCCACCCAGTTTTAGTGCATGTGGATCTCGGTCTTCAGGTCGACAGCCAGTGTTGCATGATGCTCAAGGAGGTTTGATCAGTTCGAGTGGAGCCCGCACTTGCACCCTCACTTGCAACACGCTAGGTGGTGAACGCATTGCTTTCAAAGAAACCTTCGTCATTGGGAATGTCAAAAGTCCCTTGGTCAGTTTGGGGAAGCTTGTGAAGCAGGGCTGGCAGGTTTCTCATGTTGATGGCTCTGCTTGCCTTTCCAATGGCCGGCATCATATCCCGATTGGAATGAAGAAGAATACCCTGGTTATGGATGTCCATGTTCGTGCAGTTGGAGCCGAAGAAGAAAAAGACTATGAGCCAGATGTATTTGGTCGTGGTATTCTTTCTGAAGGCCTTGATCAGATTTCTGAGTATCCTGGATGGCATGTGTTGAAAGGTGATATTCTTGCATTTGTGGATCCCGTTGCAGAGAATTATCATGGTGGAGATGGTATTGCGGAAGATGAGCAATTTCCAGGCCGGGTTACTCTGCTGGTCGAGGGCAAGGATTGTCAAGTTCTGGAAAACGATCCAAACTATTTGGGAAAGGATGAACCCCAAGGACTTACCAAATATTGCATTGATTTGCGGCTTCCGTGTCACACGCTCACTCTTTTCTTTCAAGATGGACCTCCTCGCGATCCCTTGACTTATAAGTATGAGATTGAGCAGGACTTATTTGAGGTCCAACCTGAGCCAGGCGATAAGATTCCCAATATGCCTTTGTGGGATCATTCGGCCGGGCCCCCGGTCGGTGAAGGAGTGGAGAGTGAGCAGCTTGAGTTCCACCCAGATGATGTGGACAAGGAAGAGGAATTCACGTTGGGAGAAATGAGACTTTCACTTGATTTAACCTTGAAACAATTGAGGGAAGCATGTGAGAAATGCGGGATTGCTACAGGTGGAGGAAAGGCAAAGTGTTTGGCGAGGCTCAAGTTGCACAAAACGACGATGGAGCAAAAGCTAACTCAGGAGATCGCTGCTAAGATGTTTCAGGAGGAACGCCGAGGTGCCAAGGCTGGTGCTGTCCCGAAGATGCCAGATGAGAAGTTGCAGGCTGAGCATCGGCTGAGCCATTTGCCGTATGCCCCGTGGTGCCCTAGTTGTGTGGCTGGTCGAGCAAGGAACGGGCCCCACAAGTCAGCCGATGATGTGAAGAAGTCAGAGCAGGGGATTCTTGTCATTCAACTGGATTATGGATATGGATTCACGGATCCTGAGGGCAATACGGTTCAGTATACATGCAAACCAGAATGGCACCACTGTATTTGCAGTTGATTCTGAGGTTGGATGGATCACTGCTTTGCCGATTTTAGCAAAAGGCGGTCAATCCTTGAAGGAGGCGACTGAGGAGATTTGCAGAGCTAGCATGAGGCTGAACGCGCCTAATCTCATTCTTCAGTGTGACCCTGAACCTGCTATGCTACAGCTTTGCCGATCTGTGCAGGCTTGCAGAAGTAAGCTTGGGTTGCAGACGACTGTTAGGCATGCGGTAAAGGGAGACCATCAAGCCAACGGTCGAGTGATGACCAGCAAAAGCAAACAGGGCCAAGCAGAGGAAAAGGAAAAGAAGGCAGGTGTGGAGGAGCCAGCCCAGACGACCAAAAGGACGGAGAGGATGTAAATGAAGACGCAACCCGCAGAGGCACCAGCGCCCAAGGTCAAACGCAACAGAGACAAAAGCCGGTGGCAGTAAACCAAAGCGCACGAGCAAGGGCAAAGTCCAAGCCGGCGCCCAAGAAGCCAACGGTAAGGAGACAAAAGAACAAGGAAAGCCTGAGGCCCAAGACCGCCAAGTGAGAGACACGTTGCTTTCTAAACAGCGTGGTTCAGCTTAAAGACAGCACTTAAGCTTTCGCGTTGCAGTTGGATTTATCTTCCAGGGCTAGCCTCCCAATGCGGTTGCTGTGCTTGTCACACCATCCCAGTTAGCCAGCAACGCCATCTGGCTCCTGCATCAAGCACCTCTTGGTGAGATTCGTATTTAGACATGCTTGTCTATGTAGTTGAACTGACTAATCGTCAGACTTTCGATCGAACTATTAGGTAGATCACGGGGACAAAACAGGCCATAAACTAAAGAAGCAGCCCCTGAAAAGCAAACAACGCAGTGGCGCGGCCAGAACGAGCCGAAAAAGCAGCCTAAACATGAGGTTGGGAGGGTGCCAAACAGCGCCGCCCTGCCCACGCTCAAAGGCGGAGGTCGGCGGATATTGTATATGTGCATATTCTAAATATGTGCAGTATATTACATATGCAGCTCACCGCCCTGGATCAAGAAATAGGTATGGTAATCATGTCAACAAACTTGTTGTGGATCATGGCAGGAGGGAGTATACATTTTGTCATATATATATATATGTATACATATATACATGTACATATGCCAGAGGATAGTACTTATGTATGTCCGTGATGCACCAGGCGTCGCGGGTCATGGGTCAAAGCCGCAGGGAGCCGGTGGCCTTTGTGTACTTCCTTTGCGTGCTGGTGAGCGTGAACATGGCGATGCTCAACTTGATCCTTGGTGGTGTCCAGCAAGTTTTGCTTTTCTGGGCGAAGGATTTTTGATTCAAATATGACATATTCCATAAAATGGTTGATTCTTTAACATACCCACGAAAAGGATCCTCGCGGTGATTGTCGAATGCGCGGAGAAAGCGAAAGAGAAGGAGCCGCAACGAGACTGGAAGACTGGGGACTGGGGGGGACAGCTTTTTTCGACAACCCTTCTGTTTGACCTTGATTTGACCTTGGCCCTAGTCCGTCTATCCCACCCGCAACCTGGTGGCCCAACCCAAGGAATCGAGGTCCATCCTGCGATCAAACCATGAATCCTGTTGGATCCCCCGCTGACAGAAGCTCCAGGTAGAGATTGCGCCAGCCGAAGGAGACCAGAAGCCAGGTTAACATTTTGTGAGTAGGTTTTTTGCTGTTACTTGTTGTTGTTTTAATGAATACACTTTAGCTACGTATGTATGTAAAAAAAGAAAGAAAACGTTTCCTAAAAGCATTACTATCAGCGTTAGTAATTCATACATATATTATGACTGTTTTTCCAATTTGTCCCGAACTGGTTTCCAGTGTCACTGGCAAGCTGCCACACATCCTCTTATAGGGTAAAGTATAGTTAGCATGTTTTACCTCGCCTACTGTGGATGGACGAATTCCTGCACCACCTAGTAAACTCGGGAATGCTGGTTCCCTTGTAAATTCCAGCAACAATGATTTCCCACGGTTGCAAAGCGGTGCAGGATTTCATCCATCCACACTAGGTTTGAGGGACCTTGCATAGGGCGGTGAATCCTTTTTCGGCCGAGGCCCCATTTTTCTTGATGCCAAGCTCGCTTGAGGACCATTCCCTGCATGCTTTGCGTGAAGTCTCCGTTGTGCTTCCCCCTAAGCACGCGGTCCATGAACGGTCGCTGCTATGCGGCGGCCAACACCCAGCAAGTTCGCGCAGGGCAAACCGCGGTCCAAGTGGTTGTCCCTTGCGATGGTGTAGCAGCGCCTCTTGGGCCAAGTTCCCGGGGTGATGTTCAAGGCATGTGTCAGAAATATCTTTATAGGCAACGCAGGTCCAAGCACAACATGAACCTTGGTCTGGCGTTGGAGCTGTGCTATTGGCCACACTTCTTTCAAGCTTGAAGCTCCAAGTGTCCAAAGCACTGCATTGCTACTTGCAGATTGGTTCGGGTTGACCCGGCACCGGCCCTTCTTTCCAGAAGGTTCCAACCACAAAGCCAGGGCTTCAGCGGGTGTAACAGTCGCTGGTTGTTTCCCTTACCAATGATTACAGTAGCTACCAGGGTCGGAGAACCTATGAGGTTGCCAACATGGCGCAACGTACCCCTTTCGGGGTAGCCCCATTTCGGGGCATGGCTGACGCCGGCAAGTTTGAAAAATGCATCGGAAGGACATCCAGCAGCAGGCGATATTCCAGGAGCAGGAGAGGGCTATGGGCAAGAGCAACTTGTCCGCGAGTCACTTTCCGTTTTGCTAAACAGTTCAGATTTGAGTCGCGGAGTCCAATTGGCGTCCAGGGGAGTCATGGCAGCCATAAAAGGTCACGGTTCATCCCTGACAGCGATCACGCAGCCAGATGGTTTTGTGCTTTTCGTTTTTTCTCGCGCGAGTGAGACGGATATGTGAGGTACCTCCTATGTGCTGGCTTGGAGTTGTGGTTTGAGGATTTGCATCCTGCATGGATGTTGAGGGACAGGAAGGTTCCCTCAAATCAAAAATGACATCAAGGGGTAAGCTGAATGTGAATTCAGTTGTGGCCCCCTTCGAACCTTTAGCGGATCTGAGTGAAACAAAAGGAGCTCACCGAGTCAGGTGTGAGCGAAAAGCTTCATGAAGGTCCTGTATACGTGGTGATTCCGTATTTCAGGTTTGAGACTGATTGTAGAAGTTGCAGATGGATCCGTAGGTGTGATTTTTACTTGATTGTCGGTGGATGCTATGAGTCTCATCAAATCTTCATACACTCGTGTGGCTTTGTAACGGGATACCCTGAAGGTCCTTGGGCAAATGTCCAGTTCCGACAGGCAACCTCCTCAAGCTTTGCCGGGGCATGGACAACGACGGCGACGGCACGATCGACCTTGAGGAGAGGGATCGAGCCCGTGAGACCCTGTTGACCGAAGCCCAGGATGGGACAAGGGGTTCAAGGAGGGAGCTTGGGGATAAAACGAGCTCATAGTAAAGATCCTTCACTCGGGGATATCTTGGAAACAGGTTTTGGACACATTGTAAAATCTGCATGCAGGGTAGAAATGTGGTAAATCAGGGCCAAACAAAAGAGAATCGAGAGTAGCCGGGGGGTTATTAACAAGGGGTAGATGGTAGATCATTGATCAATCAGGGGTAAGCTGGGGGTAAATGTGAGTATATGGCTGTACCGTTGTATGTTTGCATTGGAGTCAATCTGGTCTGGGGGGTTGCTGGTTGTTTTGTCCGTGCCTTGACAAGAGGGCCGTTTTGAGACTGTTGCGTTGTACGTCTTTTCTTTGTGCGCTCTACGAAGTGACTCGCCTTGCTTGTTGTTTAACAAACGGATGCGTTTTGTTTGACTCCCTTGTGAAATCCTAGAAAAGAAAACCACAAGCACCAGGATCCGCGATGATTCCATGCCTCCCATGAGGGGAACGCAAGTGGATGATGTTTGCATCATTTGCCCACATACCTCACCGCCCACTCGAAGGGATGCTCGTGCCTTTCAAGTGGGAGGCGACGTCTTTTTTTGTTGCTAGGAGTGGCTCGCAGCTTAGCAAGGGCTCCATGGTCGGTTGGTTGGTTGGTTGGTTGGTTGGTTGGTTGGTTGGTTGGTTGGTTGGTTGGTGTGTCGCAAACCAGCAAAAATACAAATAACACCGCCCCTTCAGCAACAGTAAGCAGAGCTGAAGCAAGCCCCAAAGCCTGACGCAAGCCAGCCCGCAGCCACCCCCAAGTTTACCCAAGTTCAACCATAAGCAGCTAAGCTCAACAAACAACGGAAGGCCATTTTTTCATGTTTATTTTTTCCCCTTGTTTTTTCGAGGCTTTTTTTGTTTTTCAGGGTGGGCGGCTTCTCGGTGGCTTTTGTGGCTTTTCATTTCGCATCCTTTGCATTCACAGTTCCTCTCTGTTTGGCTTTTGCGGCTTTTTATTGGGTTTACGCGGCTTTTGCGGCTTTGGCTTTTCGCATCCTTTAGAAAATCAAAACCAATTAAAACAAAATCAAGATGCAAATTTATCTCCTATTTATCCTTACGTAAATGATGAAATCATAGCTGAAATATTATCTGGCTGGACAAAAGATACCAATATCTATCAAGAAAAATCAGGAAGAAATTGTAGAGCTTATGTGTTTAGATAGAACAATAAAACAATCTGTATTTGGTCAGGATCATGCAATAGGAAAAAATGTACAATATATCCAACTATATAAAACGTATATGTCAGATGATAGAAAGCCAATTGGAGTATTCTTATTAGTTGGAGCAAGCGGAGTAGGAAAAACTGACAGTTCCTCTGGTTTTGTGGCTTTTGGCGGCTTTCTGGCTTTGGCTTTTCGCATCCTCTGCTTTCCCAGTTGTTTTTTTGGACAGAGATTTAATTGCACCCCTATATCAGGGGCAGACTGAGCCCGGCGATGCTAGCGATGTTGCCCTCCAGCCGCCCTCCTCTCTTGGTCACAGTCACGGTGCTCACATCCAGCCACTTCTTGTAGCGAGCTACTCCTAGCAAAAAGCCACTCCTGTTGCTTGGGGCAGTTGTCGCTCTGTCGAATGGAACATGGCTCTCACTGGGTTTTTGAACATCAGAAACTGAAACCCATGGGAATCCATGTGTTTTCCCCCCCAACTGACCCATCATGACAACCAAAACCAAGAATGCTTCAGGACCAGCTAGGCGTCCACAAGGCGTGGATGTCGGAGGTGTTTTTTGCGCAGGAGCTGCGTGCGGGGTTCCAGGAAGACGAGATCTTCGCCAGCTGCATGAAGATGATGGGTGTCTTTGACGAGGCCGGTGCCAAAGGGAGTCGCAGATGGCTTTCGGGGTCGTTTCCGGGGGCCGGGGTTCCCAACAAAAACAGCAACCCCCTTTTTGGGGGTACCTCCAAAAAAGCAAGCCTGCCCACTTGAGCTACAACTTCAATCTGACTTTCCATTCGAGATGATCTAAACCTGCGGCAGTTGGAGTGCACAGTCTCAGTCGCAAATAAGTGCTGCTGCCTTGTGATTTTCCCTTGGATTTTAGGAAGATATGTTTATCGTGTCAAGTAAGTGTTGATTGTGACTCACTTTGTATATTTGTGCCATTGTTGTAACACCCGTTTTACTCGGGATTGGTAGGAATTGCAGATCCCTGACAGGAAGTTTCTGGCAAGGAAACCCTGCCCATGGTCCGTTTGGGAGTTTCGATGATGGCCCATGCGAGAGTGTCTTTTGTCGTTCTATTTGTGGTTGATGTGTGCCCTTCGGCTTGAGTACCGAAAGGGATTTGGCGACCCACTTCAAGCGACCCTCTAGTGTCTAGGCTTCATTTGCACCTGCAAATTTAAGGAAGGGTGTCCCGCGACTTTCGACCGCTTGCATCCGTTCCTTTGAGGACATGCTGCTAGAATAGAATGGGAACCTGACTAGGTGGGTCCGGGTTCGGAGGGTTCTCCCTTCAGGCACCGTATGGGTTCCATGTTGGACGGGAGGGTCGTATTGGAATGATGGAGTGAGTTGTTTTTTTGTTTTTCCCGAGCATGAGTTTCTTGAGGGGTGATTGTGCAGGAAAGGCTTGGGTCGATATTGAGACGCATTTGTGCCATGGTCAAACCACCCTTTCACCTGGGGCTTGGGTGGCCACGGGCCTTCGACGGAGTTTGCCACTAGCATCGTCAGGTTTTCCAAGAGCAACAAGTCTGACGCTTCGGCCTAGTTAGGGCTTGTGAGGGATTGCCTTTCCTTTGTTTACTCACATACGGGGCTTCCTACTTTGAGTGTCAGTCATTCTGGGACAGGCATTGGAGAGGGAGTTGTTCCCTCCAAGGGGGGTTCAACGGCACTCCAAGGACACTTTCCCATCCGTGGAACCCCTTCTAAAGTGCTCCGGGACTCTTCAAGGGGTGTCGGGCATTTGGATGATCAGTTGCCTCGTTTCAATTTTGGTCCTTTCTCCTTCGTGGCTACAACTGTTACGTATGTATGTGGGAGTTATCCGAAAGGTCCTTGCCCTCAGATATGAAGGGGAAAGCCGTTGATCTTAGTGTTGCCCTCCGCGAAAGCTTTTCGCTGGAGGTCGCGAAAGTGTTACGAGCAAAAGTTCTGCCTAACAAGGCTGATTGCTATATAAAAAGAAGATGAGTGATGAACCATTTGTGTTCGCTCGGAGTGTGCGCAGAATGCACTCAGACTCAGTTAGTCAGACGAAAGCACAGCAGAAAGCAGCTTCGAGTGTTTAAGCTGTCGGGCAACTTCCCGACCAGATTTGCGGTAACGTTTGGAGCAAGATCCGCGAAAGTGTCGCAAAAGCCGATGGACCTCCTTGCAAGTTTCCGGACATGGGTGGCTACTGAGTGCCCTCCTGTGCTGCGGAAGTTTACTTCGGGTACGGCTTTCGTGCTTAACAGTTGCGACTTTGAAGTCAGGACTGCAGAAACTGTACTTCGTCTCCTGCTTTCGTGAGACGAAATCTCCGCGAAGGAGGTCGCGAATGTCTTTTTTTCCCGGCGTAAGTTAAGGCCCGGAGCGAATTGCAATCGCCAGAGGTATGTGTTGGTTTTGGTTCAGAATGTGTTCGCAATCCCAGGAGCCCAAGCCCTTCTGCCGTTCAACATGTGGTGCCCTTTCATTCGTGGGGTGACATGACCGACTTTTGGGGCCGCAGGACGTTGAACTGCTGTTCAAGATCCTGGACACCAACGGCGAGGGCCATGTGCCCTACAAGGACCTTGGTGAGTCAGTCAACGACGGATCCCCTGAGGCTTTACCTCCATGGTCATCTGGTCTTTTCGAGGGTACCCGTTTTGTTTGGGACATAGCTGGGCTGTTCATGTCGGAAATCCACAGGATCCACAACCCAAAGTGCTCCAGGGAGGTTTCATTTTTTTCCCCGCGGAGTGTGGTTTGGGATTGGCCAACGCTCCGTTTACAGCCCAAACCATCCTCTAGGATCGTCTTGTCTCATGGAACCCCCAAGATTGCCCCAACAAAGACGACTCCCACATACCTGGACATATTGAGTGGACTCGAATGGGCCGAACTTGAAGGGATATGAGCTTGGTGATTTCCCCTTTGTCAGTCTGTCCAATCATGAAAGGAAAGCTGACCGGAGGGTTATGGAAGACTACAGTCCCTGTGAAAAGGCTGGCAGCTGTCCACTTTATTTGCCGCCCTTGCCATGAAAATGTTCGCTGGAGGTTTAGGCCGTGCCTGTGGGATGGTGAAGGGGATCCGCCCAAAGTTTCATACACTTCACTCAAATCCGCAAGATGACGGAGAGAAGACAAACAGGTCTCAGTCCTAGCTGTTCACAGGGATTCTTGTCGGAAACTCACCCAGCCAGGCTGTTGCCCCAGAGTTAGGGACGTTCATGGATTTCATCTCTAAAGAAAAACAGGATCGAACTAGATCAGCTGGGAAGCTTGCAACTTGTGACTTAGGAGTCTGCACCTAGGTTCCTGCGAGCTGAGAACGGGTTAGGGAGCCCCGAAGTCTCTTTGCTGCTGTATCTTAACATCTACGTGAGGTAGACAAAACGTTTTTGTATTTGGGGTCGAGATGTTCATTGGTTTTCACGAAGAGATCCAAGCCTGGCTCTTCGTTGCAAGTTGATGCGCTCTGTTTGTTCGGCTTTGTGTCATCTTCCAAAGGGTCCTTACCTCACCCAAAAAATGAACATCAGCTCTTGGGCCATTTCAAAGTGAATCTTGTTTGGGTGGCAATGGCTCAAAGGCACATTTACGGCACTCGGTTCCATTCATTGTTCTCCCGCACTCCCAACGATATCTCCAGAGGACATGGTGGACACGATCTCGAAGCTCAAAAACCACTCCTCGCATGTGGTCCTAAACGAGCTCTGTGGCTTGCGCGACAGCATAGCAAACTCCAGTGCTCCTAGCCAGTCACTGGATGCCGTCGAGGATTCCCCCCCAGGGTTTGCCGCCAAACTGCCCGTCTAGTCAGGGGCAACCCTTTGGTTTGGAGATTCCTTTCCTTGCGGCAGACCGGGACGACGAACAGTTATGTTTTGCCATGAACGCGTGTGGCGCTCGGTCAAAGAATTTGCATATGTCAAATTTGGGCATGAGTCTTCATCGGGGACCCTTTGGTGCACATTTGGGTAGGGATTTTTGTCCACCAACCACTTCTCAGGGTCCCCAGTAAAGTTCATAGCCATTGAACTGAGCAAAACAGGAAAACTCCGCACTTGCGGCGACAGCATGTTTTGAAGCAAAGGCCCATGGAGCATATATTTTTTGAACATGGGATTGGGCCTACATTGTTCCCCGGAAGGATCAACCGGTGGCAACATATCTTGAACCATCTGATGTCAATTTGGGGTCGGGGATAAAGTTGGACAAGAAGAAGGTGTCAAGCACGAAAACTGCACCCATTTTGCCAACGGCGTATTTCAAGCTCATTTCCTGTTGTGTATCCGTCGGCTATGCAGAAGTATGGGCGGTCGACATTCACGGGCTCCACGGGCAGATTATTTTTTTTGTTTGTTTTGGGCGGGGGGAAGACACTTTTTTTGAAGCTTGCTCCGAACCGTGAATTAATGACCAGGAACATTTGCATGTTGTGTTGCTTCCTTGGGATCAAGTCTCCCTTGCGACAGGTGTTTGGAGCATTCTTCTTGCCCAAGGTTGATCATTTCAACAGGAGCATGGACGAGCGCTTCGACAGGATGATTAGAGACACTTGGCTTTGATCGCTTTGTTTTGCCCCAAAAGAGCATTCCGTCCCAGTTGGCTTTTTATTGCCTGGGCTGATTGTGCCTCCTGAGACTTGCGGGTCTTGGGGTAGGCTCCCTGCATCATGGTTTTGTCATGTCTTTCTTTAGGCTCCGTGGGTGTATCTTTGGAGGGCGTACCGATTGGTCTGCTTGAAAGGAAGCCTAAAGGCAAGGGTTCCCAATGTAAGGGATATGCGGTTTGTCTACCAAGTTGTGTTCCCTGAAGACTACTCCGTTTGTAATTCGAATCACTCGAGCTCGGTACAAGAGCATCAAAAGATATAAAAAGAGACCCAAGGGGAATTGTTTTTTTGAGAAACGCCCACAACCTAGCTCTGAAGAAACGCTGCCTTCCTTTCCGCTGTCCTGTAAGTTGTTTCTGAAGTTCTGCAACTCAAAAGGGTCAAGCCCAGGTTCCATTTAGCATTGGTCAAAAAAGCACCCCATTAATTAGTCGGGTGCTACATATGGTTCATAGGACGTTTGGACAACATCGGTTTCCCACATGGTTTTTGTCTTTTGCATTTGGCATTTCCCAGGAAAGCAATCAGTACTTCGACCAGATTCTGCACAGCATGTCGGCCAGCACGAAGCTATTGCGTCAGCTTTCAGGATCTGTAGATGAGGACAGGGAGACAGCAGGGGGATCTCTATTGGATTGCGCCTTTCTTCCAGAAAGGGTGTGCAAGCAAGCAAGCAGGAAGGCAGGCAGGCAGGCAGGCAGGCAAGCAAGCAGGGAGGCAGGCAGGCAGGCAGGCAAGCAAACAAGCAAGCAGGCAAGCAAGCAAGCAAGCGCACAATGTGCAAGCGCGGGTTCCAAGCACCGGTCCGACTTCCTCCAAACGGCCAACATCGGGATTCTTTTGGGTAAGGTTTACATTACACGATGACCAGAATGTGGACCACCGACATGTGTAGGCGGCAAAAGCTGCGGTAGATTTGGTAGGAACTTGGGATATGGAGGCTTCCCCAGATGCACCGAGGCCAGATCCAACACAGCCAACGCCCGAAGTGAAGGCAATGGGCTGTCCCTTGGACCCCTCAACACTGTTCCTCAGAACCTGACCAAACCCTGTTGTCCTTGGACCTGTTCTCCTTCTCCATCAAGTGTCAACCCTTCTGACACGGCCTTTGGCACACCGTAGCAACCTTGCTTACAAGTCAAATTTTGAGAGCTCCAAATCGGTTTGGCTTTCATTGGTTTTGGAGGACACGTTCCTGGCTTGGCACCGCAAAGTCGGAACTCCGCTTTGATTTCCCAGGAGCCTCAAAGCGGTTGCAAGTGCCGTGCAGAAGCGCCGCGTTCGCCGCGTTCGCCGGGCTCCAAGACGGCATTCCAGGCGCTTGCGGCGAGCGCAACCAAAGCCAAGGAGGGGGAAAGGATGGGAAAGGTCAGTCAGTGAACAGAAGCTATCAGATGGTTAAGCCACCTCCTTTGGGTTTTTTTTGGAGGGGGGGATTTGACAAGGCAAGGCGGATGGGTGGGGCGGGAGGGGGGCCAGTTTGTTTTGATTGCTTTCAACACGAATCTTTTAGATGGGCAAAACCAGGTATAAAGGAAAATCACATGTAGGTTTAGAGACAACATCATCGCTTCAGAAACCAAGCAACCGCGATTAAAGGGATTCGGACGCCGAAACCGGTTCGATTCACATACTATCCGCAACGTCTTTAGAGAGGTGCTCGTTTCTCGGCAGGAGGTGGACAAATCGCCACGGGGCGCGCCCCAAAAAACGCTGGTGTGCACGGAGAGTGAGACTGATACGCTGTGCTTATGACACGAGCAGTTTGCGTAAGCATGGCCTGGTCTTGAAGCTATGGGAGTGGTGAACCCCCGCGGTTTAGAGTGGAGTTGTTCATCATCCAAATTGGGTTGCCACGACTTCAATGGTGCTTGAACCTTATAGGGCAGAATTGTTTCTTTTTTTAACAGCTTGCTGGTTCAAACGTGGCAAGGCTTGGTGCGAATTTGCGGGGTCTCCAAAACGTGCGGCACCCGGCAAATCCCCGGAGTGAGGGCAGTTCTGTGCGGAGCACAGAGGATTTTCGACCGGGTTTTGTCACCGGTTTTTCTATGCAGTTGCCTTTGCCAGGGTGGCTCGGATAGGGTTACAAGATGTGCCGTTGTTGGCCGTCAATTGTCCCCAAGTACACTGAAAGCTGCCTGTACAAATTACTCCACGACTTCCCCATTTCGGAGCATCCCTGCGCATTTGGCCTGGTGTCACTTACATGGCCAGACCGGCACCCCTGATTTTCCTCAGCGCGCTGATTGTTTATTCTGGCCGCAGCCAGTGGCCCGAGCGACGTCTCCGGCTTTGCCGCTGAAAACGAGGGAGTCGGAGAGTCGCAGCGCCCAAGTTGGGGCTGGACGGGCGTTTCACACCGAAGGAACCGCAAGCACATGGAAGCTGCAACACCCCTTGAAAGTGGCAAGCGAAGAAAATCCTTTGAAAATTCTTTCTCTGAGTTTGACAGTGGATGCTGAGCCGGAAGGTCCCAGCCCACTTGGCAAGATTTTGAATGGACAACTCTGGGGTTCCTTCTGCTTATATGAATCCGTTTATCTTCCGAGATGTTTGATCTCTGGCTAGAAAAGGTGGCGCTGCTTCAGATGCAGGCGTAAGCGTATTTGAGGCTTTGAACATGGTCCCGAAGGGAAGCAGAAGTGGATGGATGGGATTCGTTTATATGTGTCTTTGTTGTTTTTTTTACCCCATCCCTAGAGCAGTTTTATCCACACCTATTTAGCACCTATCTGGATTGCCTGATTCCTTTCCCAAAATCTATGGGACGAATCAGCCTTTGGAGCTGCTTTGGAGCTTTGGCCTTCCCGCCACCAACCACTTATAGGGGTTGGCAATCTTGGGAAGCTGACGGTGCCAGCTCACTGGGCAAGAGGATCAACAAAGGGCACGAAGAAGCGGCACAGTGTCTGAGATGGTTGATCTGGCGCTTCAGATTCAGGTGTAAGCAGCATTTGAGGCTTTGACATGGTCCCGAACGGAACCGAAGAGGGATGGATCTTTTTATTTTCGTAAAACCCAAGCGCAGTTTTGTCAGACCTATTGACTTCGCACCATATCGATTGGCGGCTGTCTCCTAAACAAGACACCCCATGTCAAGCTTGCTCACCACATTGCGGGAAACCAATATCCATGGACGCATCCCTCACCCGGGCGGAAATACGTACCACTTGCAATGTGAATCGTGAAACGTGAAGCTGCCTCTTGGTTTTCCTATTTCCGGTTTGCTCTTTGCCAAGGGCAAAAAAGGTGAATGCATGGCGGAAGACCCACTTTTTGAAGGGCTTGATATCAATAACGAAGGAAGGTGCTCTGGCCTTCCCTGAAGCCGCGAGTATTTGGAACAGAGAGGGATTTCCACGGCTGTCGGACCTCAAAGCAGCACCCGCAGGATGGCCAAACGCGTCGCAGGCGGAAGTGGGGGTTGCTGCTTCGGCCAGTGGGCTGCGTACCCAACATGTCCCTTGTTCTGACCAATCCCCATTTGAGTTTCTTAATTCTTTACATGGTTGTGGGTAGACCATTTTAACACCGGTGTCGATTGTGACTCAGTGCAACAGGAAGGGCTTACTCTGAGCCTCTGAAGATCAATTGCAAGGGTCTGGGCAACGGTTTCCTTTGGTGTTCCTTTGCAAACCACATGTCTAACTTGCGCTGTCTCAAGGAGTGGAAGAAGGGAAGCCGTTCTGGGAGGGCTGGTTTTGGGAGGGGTCAGGAAGGGCTGCTCATCCGCAATCCACATTGGGGATTAGGTTTGGAACAGCCAATTGCAGGATTTAATCTTGTTGGCCCAAAGCGTGACATGCTCTGAACATGCGTGCGCTTTGCACCCGACGGGTGGTCCGCTTGCGTGTCAAACCCTTTCTGATTGACAAGGAGTGGGTTCCATACCTCCCAAGCGATCCACTTTGAAGTCAACAATCTTAAGCTCGGATGAATATGCCAAGCCCCTGTTGCGACTGAAACCGGGACGCTTTTTCAAAGGGTCCAATTTTCTAGTCCTGAAAGGCGCTCTTTGACGGGGGTAGGGTCAGGGGGGGTTGCTGCAAGGTAGACCATGGCCGTGGATTGAGGAGATTGAACCCGCACTTCTGCAGCTTTCTCGGACTCGCAAAGCGAGTTGCACCATGAAGCAGAGCAGACGGAAGCTGACCATAGACTTGGGTTCACTGGTCCAAAAAGGTGGGGGTGGGGGGGCTCCCCATACTCTCTCCAAGTTAGGTTCCGGGAGCACCTTGCTGGTCCGTCTCATGACTTTGCGCCTTCCGCACCAAGCGTCACTCCCCAAAGCGAAGCAAGGTGGTCTCCAGTGGGAAACGGAAGCGGATGGAAGCGGCTTTCCAACCGCGGATCGCATGAAGACACCACCAACTGGTCCAACACACATGTTTCTGGCTTCAATTCTGGAAAAGAGTCCCCCCAACCTAGGGGGGGATTTATTTCCCACCATTCGGAAAGTAGCGCCATGAGCCTCCTCTTGGCTTTGGGCCTGCTACAAGGCACGTCGGACCGGGCGACGTGGGAAATCCGTGTGCCCGAAGCATAGAGATGGAGACCTGGAGTATAAATTTTGATTAAGGACTCTTGGGTGAACAAAAAATCGGCGATTCATGTCCAAGCAGTGAGGTGGTGTCTTAGTAAAAATCAGATCATCGAAGGTCAGACTTTGGCCTTTGCAAAATCAGAGCCGCAAGCTGAAGGGTTTCCTTTGGTTCCCTTGACCAGCCCGATCTGCCCGGAAGTGCTAAGGCCTTTGGTTGGCACTGACGGAAGTGCACGGGAGGGTGGGTCTAGCTACTATGCGCCTGAAAAGGCGCCTCTCGTCTATTTCAGTTTGCCGAAGGGGTGAATTTCCCGATCCGGTCTTGCTGCGGCTCCCCTTCACAGTAGGGAAAGGGGGGTTTGCCGTTGGCCCGGGGAACACGCCAGCATGAGCAGTGGAAAAGAAAAGGAAGGCATAGACTACTCCAGATTCACGGAAGGAACCCAAAGCACCCATCATTAGAAGAGTGTCCTTTTTGCGAACGGGGCACCTTTTGGGATTCGGATTGGTTGAGTGGCAGTACTTGCCGAGTTCGCACACTGACGGAAAGTTTTTAGAGATGTCTTCACTTGCATTTTAGAAAGCTGCAGCTTAGAAAGAAACAGTCACACTCACAACGCTGGTGTCGCAGAGGTCCGTAGCCACCCAAGTGTTCATTGCCTTGGGAAGCAATAATCCCACCAACCCTTGCCTATGTCCATTTGGTAGTAGGAAGTGGACGTGTGAGGATACTGCAACTGGGTGGCCAGGTTTCCCATTTGGGAAGCCCTTACCAGCCTTTCCATAGAAGCCTGAGGCTGAGCCACATTTTTCGTCAAGAATCGTTCACTTGGCCAATGTTTGTGTTTGCCTAGGAGTCCTTCAAATATTTGTCTACCTTCCCAATGGGTTTTTCCACCAATCCTGGCATGTTGACCAAGGCTCGTGCAGGCAGGGTCGCTGCTCATACTATGACCAAACCAGAGCACACTGGCCGATGATGGTCATGATGGTCATGATGGTCATGATGGTCATGATGATGATGATGATGATGATGATGATGATGATGATGACGATGACGGTCATAGGTGTCCTTTTCGCTTAATTAATTTGGTCGACAAAAATAGGAGGGCCCTGGTTTGCCTGGGTTCAATCAACTACCAGGGCCATCTATTTTCCCGAAAAAGGACACCTATGATGACGTTAATGATGGGGATGATAGTTTCAACAGCCTTGGCCTTACGACGCAAAGAAGGAGTTGTTCATTTATGCTTCTTCGGCGCCAGGGACTCTGGCGCAGTGCGAGGGCCCTGGCTCCGGATCTGGGGGGTCGAAAGGAGGGTTCCGGAACTGAAAGGTTCCCGTCGACACTGTTGCGAACGCCATTTGACCGATGTGATGCCCATGTTTCCTTGGGATGATCTTTCCTTGTGCTTTCTCCCTTTTGCAACCTGGTTTTCTTTCTTGTTGTTTTTCCCCCGATCCACAACAAGTTTGAGCCGCATGGCTTAGGATGCTTGTTTGGTCTCATATTGGTGTTCGGCGCTTGAATCCCAACATGTTTTCGGACGGGCTAAAAGGTGAGTTGGGGAAGTGACTGGATTTGAGTGGACTTATTTTCTGGGCGCGGAAGTGACTGACGCTCCGGTTGAGTTATATGGTGCAACCGGCTCCCCCCTCGGATCTATTTTGGTGTCAGGTTGAGCTGCCGTTGTTTCTTGGCCCAAGAGATTTGCCCAAGATCGTGCACCGAGTGATGCCTCTATAGAAACCTTTGCTTCGCTCACGCCGTCGAAACGGCATCCGTTCCCAACGAGGCTCTGCCGTACAGCCAAGTGCGACCTTTGCATGTGGGCAATACCAGCCGGCTCGAAGCAAAAACTAAACACGCTGCCACTTTTCACACCAGGAGACTTTGATACGCTGCTTTCACCGATCATCAAATTGAGAAGCACCGATTCGTCGGCCATTCATGTGCGACTCCGAGGGAACTCTGAAACGGGCGAGACTGCAAATAGTTTCCGACTTCCCCTGAAGGCCACACGACGAACAGGCGCCCTTTCCCGTGGAAATCCGCTGTGGGTAGGATTTGACCTGAAAGCAGCAGAGGTCAACGAAGCTTCATGGACTGAAGTTCCGACCCAGATCATACGAGATCCATGTTTGAGGAGCATTTGGACCTCCTGTGAAACCAAGGGAATCCCGTTTGCAGTGATGAAACAGGAGTGGGGATGATGGGAAGGCCCATTTTATAGGAGAAGGTAAGCGGGTGAGATCAACACAGGGTACCTGCAGAACATTGCCTGCTTCATGTTGCCATTTTAAGGGAGTCCCTTTGGCTTTAGCATGAGCCGTACCCGAAACCCTCACGGTTTGTTGCTTTTGGTTATTTGGTTCTGGTCCCGTTTAGTGAGTACTCGCGAAACACAAGTTACTTTTCTAATATATGCGTAGCAGACCGATGGTGGGCATAGATGATAGTGATTCCCCATACTATATTGGATTTGTCTTTTTCACGGGGCCCCGCTCCCCAAAAAGAAAGGTGTGCTTTCCTCCTGGTGTCCCTTAAAAACCAATGGAGAAGGGGTCCCTCAGAAAAGACAGATCCATATATACACCGTTTTAGCAATCTTGGTACAAGACGTCTGTAGGTGTCCCTCAATTGTATCACGTTAGGCCTGTACTTAGTATAGCCTTGTTGCACATGTTTGTGTTACGTTGTGTGATTTTCACGTTGGTACGGTTCAGTGGGCTCGGTACAATTGTTTGTTAACTGTTGGAGCCCTACCGAAGACAAGTTGTTCGAATATATTGACATTTGTTGTTCATGCTTCAAGCGATAACCCTCTACCAAAGTACCGCCCCACGTTGGTATTACAAATCAACAGTGGCTCCAGGGATGATTACTCATATCCGGACATGTGTGATTTCCTTGTGCGTATTCCTTGTGCTTTGTAGCTTTCTCTCCCCCCAGGTGTCTCTAACATATGCTTCACCTAGGCTTGAGGATGACCGACAGCAGGATATGTTGCAGCACGAACCTGAAACGACAACAGCAACACCTACAAGGAGGTCGTTGCAAAACATCCGACAAAGCATACCTCAACAGAAAAGGCGGGGGGTTCAACACTGAATACCCTCTAGGCGATGGTCGAAACCAAGAGACCACTTAGCGGAAGCATCCCCCAAAAAACCGAACACAGCAACATGCACCAATAAAACACCAGGGATCCACCAGACGGGGTGCGGGATTTCGTTTTTCGCTGAGGCCCCTCCCAGCAGGCCATCGTGGCCAATCTGACAGCGGGCTATGACCCCACGGAGCGACCGTACAAGCTCGGGCCCCGCTGTGCTCGAGTCGATGCGTGGAAACGGAGCCAAGCGCAGCATCTAGGCACGCCGCAAAAACCATGCGGTAAAAGCCATACTTGAAGCCATGGAGCTTCTAGGCAAGAGCAGGAGCTTCTAAGGGGAATCTTGAAGCAATGCTGCAAAACATTGTAAAATCTGGCAGCCATACCTGGTTGTCCACTAGAGTGGGAACTGGAAGCTGGTTGCGGGAATAAGTACTGTGGGATGGATGACAGCCTATGGGATAAAGCACGTATACCAACCGGTGCAGGATCTTGTGCAACCACAGGTACCCATGGTTGTGGAGAATGTGGTTTTAGGTTTTCATTTGCTTCGAGTGGCCACTAAAGTGGTAAAGCGCATATTGTTATCACAGGAAGAGCGTGGTTTTCTTCCCGCAACCACGTAGGTACCCCCATTTCGAGCAAGTCAGCCTCCCAAACCTACAATCCATTTCCTTCTGGTTTCCGCATTTGGTCGTCTTTAAAGGGTAGCCAACAAAAAGCCAACCAGACGAGAAGGGGGATCGAAATTCGGCACATGCCCACAGCCCAATGGAGGCTGTTGACATGCGCAGTTGTTGAAGATGCACCAGCTGGCTCCTTTTGAGTCTTGGGCAACGCTAGCTACTGTTTGGTGCCGCAAATTGTTGCATGAGTCACGGTCATACTCATTCCCTTCCCCAAAAGGATATGGGGAAATTAAGGGCCCGTCCCTGGGGCTTTGTGGGACATTTGGAGCTCACGTCTTCATGTCGTTACCAAATGTACCAAACACACATCCGGAATTTTGACCGAGCCTTACACGTCGGGCTGCTGTGTCACTGTCACTTGGTTCTCGCATGAGGGAAAGTTGAATAGTGGCTCTCAAAGGGCTCGGTTTGCCACCGCAAATACCTGATGGTTCTGTTTGGAGGCTTAGGTTGAACAAGGGTACTTTGTACCTCAGACAGTTCGCAATCTTGTGGAGCAATGTTCGCTGGCTGATCCTTAAACAACGTGTACGTGTGTGTGTGTGTGTCTTTGTTTGTTTCTCTTGTTCGCGGGGGGCCCTCGATTTGCAGATATTTAC
This sequence comes from Effrenium voratum, assembly GCA_963377175.1. Taxonomy (NCBI): domain Eukaryota; class Dinophyceae; order Suessiales; family Symbiodiniaceae; genus Effrenium; species Effrenium voratum. The sequence continues at coordinate 294,079 of CAUJNA010002057.1, read as the reverse complement.
GGGGAAGCCCATGTTAAGAACCCTCTCAGTAATTAACAGGCAAACGAGTTTCGATGCATCATCCAAATCATTGGACACCCAAATTCTGCGAACCAAGGGCTAGCAAACAGCTGAACAAACTTGGGGTAAACCCTTTGGGTAAGTGGGTGCGTTCCCTTTTACGGGATCCCCAAAATGGCAGTCCGCCTTTTAGTTTTCCTTTAAACCCCAAACAAATGGTGCCCTCAAAGCAAGATACTCCCGCGTGTTATGTCAAAGCAAACCAGGAAGCCGGGTGCGTAGGTGTCCATTTGATCGGTTAGTTTGGATAGAGATAGGTGGGATTCACTGGTTTAGATGGTTTTGTGCCTCATTTACTAGGAAAACCCACCTACTTGTCCAAAGGACACCCATGTTGGGGCTCATGGCTTTATGGTTAGGGTTTAGGGCAAATGGGCAAATGGACAATTGGTGAGGAGGGGTTGGTATGGAGGGTCCTCAACCCCTCAATGTAATGTCGACAATGAGTACCAAGAATCCTATTCGGGTATTTTTCGCCAAAATATAGCTGGGGTATACCTGACCCTGACCCAGAGAAAGAGTTTGACCATGGCACACAATTCAATTTGTTTGGGGATTTAACATCACCTTTGCCCTTTGGGGTGATGTTTGAAACTGCCCCATTTCCGGTGCAACCATTGCTGTGTGAGACTCCCCGCCACATCGGTGCATCTCCGAAAGCACGTGGCCCAACTGCTTGCCTGTGATCCATGTCTTGACCAATCGCTTTCCAACAATAGAAGTGCTCGGGAGGGTTTTGGAGGACCATCCCCTGGAAATGGCCTCCTGCCCACTTCCACGATTGTTGGACAATTGTGCTAGCTTCTGGTGATCAAGAGTACAACCCACATGTGCATCCAAGACACAAAAGCTCTCTAAACAAGACAGAGCACATCAAGTTTGAAGTTGTTTACATCATGATGAAGCCACAGGTTTCCCTCCCTTCCCCATTTCCTGGCCTTTTTTGGGACGTGTGGCAAAGCCATAGGTTCGGACGGAGCCTTTTGGGCCACCAGTTCCCAAAATCTCCGTCCGTCGCTGAGGGGCGCCGCAAAAGTGGAAGTCTTTGTCCAGCTCTACGTCGCCTCCATCGTGGAGGCCGTTGCGACAGATCTGTTCGTTGTGCACGTAGGGTCCTAAGACCTTGTTTGAGGTCTTTGGGGGTGGGCCGCCATATCTAGGGTCTTGGGCTGGTAGTAATAGGTGACTGGGGTCGGTTTCCTTAGCACGGTTGCAACCTGAATGGGTTCAAAATACATGTTTGGGACATACTTAGACTCAGCTTGACCCCAGCCCCGCTTTTCGTAGGTACAGGATGGGTAGTTGGGTTGGACTTTAACGAGGACAACCATCAGCAACGGAGAAACCTTTTTAGAACGGATCACTTCCTCACTGAACAGGAACTACCCCCTGATTGGTACAGTCCTCCGAAGTAATCCGACGTCAAAATTGTGTCAATGTGAGTGTTTATTCATTTCGTGCTTTGTTTCGCTGTGCTGTTCTTGTTGCCTTCTGTTGCCTTGTTTGAGGTATGGAACCCAGGGATGTGAACAAGAATCCCCGGGCTTGACGAGCTCGGTGACCTGAGGGCTGGGAAGCTTTGGGCCAACTGCCAGACTGCCAGTCCTCTGGAGGTTTTTAGGCCCCCTTCCAACAATTAAACCTGAGAGCGAGGCACCAAACTGAAGAGCCAGCCCAACATGCCGTGGGCATGAGGCATATTGTGCTGATCGAGCTCGGGCTACCGACAGCCGGTTGGCCGTTAGCGGTCGGGGCTTCAAGCGGTAGGGCCAAGCTTTTGGTCAAGCGGCCCGGGAGGTGAGGAGTCATTAAGATCAGAGGGACTTAGCTCATCCAACGCATGAAAAGCTCACTCCACATACGCCTTTTTGGTGAATGTCTTGATTTTGTAAGGCATTTGTGGAGGTCCTGGACGGTTAACCTTAGATTTCTGGGTTCTTCAAGTGAGTAAGAGCTCTCATAATTGCCAGACTCAGCTTAGCCTGAAACTCTGTTGCCTTTCTACTTTTCATCATTTTTCTTTCAACCAGCAACAAGGTTAACTTTGCAGGGCTCCAAGTCTGGCCATTGAAACGAGTTTCCCCGTAGTTTCCTTCAGTTCGATACCATCCCAACACAGAGTACCACGAAACCCAAATGAAGTTCGGTCAAGGTTTCCAACAGGGCGACTCTCAATTTCAGTCGCAGTAAACTTCAATTTTGCCTCAAATGTTCCTGACATATGAGTGTGTCTTGTTTCAGGGGACCCGCCACAATGGTGGTTTCCTTTATCTGTTGGCTTCCTTTAAACCCAACCAAGAAGGGCTTCCCCAAAAACAGACCCGTATGATGTTGGGTCCATCGTTTGGGCGGGCTTGGCCGTGAGAGGTCATCCAGAAGCAGCAACACATCGGCATCGAGGGGTGCGCCCAGCCGGGGTTGGAGGGTGTGCCGTCTAGACCCGGTGCTTCTCAAAGAACACCCCCCAAAATGGCTTTGCCAGTGAAGCCCACCCAAAAACGGTGCCCTCGAAGAAGACACACCCACCATGCTTGGGGAAGCATGTACGTCCATGAAACATGTAAAATCTTGCCAGGTTGAGGGACAAAGGGTCCAACTGCTTCTCCCCAGTTCGAAGGAACAAGCATTGCAGCCAGTTGAGGGGTTTTCCAACTGAGGCGAGTGCTGCCTATCAGATTCTGCCGCCAGTCGGCTTGGCGCCACATTCCAACCTTGTCCGTTAGGCCGAAAATCATTTGAGATGATGAGGTTCAGACTTGGCCCCTTTACCAGCCAGTTGGCTTACAGCGATCTGCATGGGTGTGTCTTTCAAAATGGGTTTGTTTCCTTTAGGTGCCCCTTGACAAAGTATGCCAACCATGTTTGGTGCCCAAAAAGACCCACAGTTGGAGGCCGTCAATCTGCATGGGTTTGTCTTCTAATGGGGGAACCCCTCGTTTCGGGTGTTTCCGTTCGACATTTCACCACAAACGCAGACAAGCGACCCACCCCTCGTGTAGTTCTTGCTTCTTTTCTGCGGAGGTACTTCCGAACTTCCTGGAAGGACCCACGGCTTGCGCGATCAGGCGGGGGTCGGCTCGTGCTGGGCGGCAGTTGGGGAAGCAACTGGGTATGTCGTGAAATAGGGGGACCGGGACCCAAAAGCTGGCTGGTTGCCGCTTGGCTTCCTTAAAATCATCCAAAAGGGGCTCCCTTCTAAGGAGAATTGGTGCTACTGGAAGGCCTTACCTTCCCATAAAATTCGGAGGAAGGGCCAACCCCAAAAGTTCCAACATCCGCTTCTGGTGGGCTGCGCAAATTGGCTCACTATCTCGCTGAGAAGAAGGAGGCAAAGCGAGCGTTTTCACACATCCAGATTCCTTGGGCATTCAATGATTGTTCCAAGTCTGTGAAGAGCAAGTTTGCTCTTTCCCAAAACAGGGAACCCCTTTTCGGATGGCTTGAAGGGAAGCCAAAAGGAACCCACCTACCTGGAGTCCCAAGTTTGTTAGAAACAAGCACCCGGATATAGCCTGGAGATTCACCGGCGGTTTCCTGGGTAGGTCTCACGGCGGTTTCCTGGCCTCCAGGCAACTGCTCGCAGCCCATACTGCTGACCAAGCCCTATGGAGTAGACCTGTGGGCGCCGGACATCTACTTCGATCCCTTGGCCGGAATATTTTTCTTTTTTTTCTACGATTTGGGGGATTGCCGGATTTCACCCAATTCCCCGGCCCTCCGTTTTTGCCGCACCCCCGCCAATCAAACCGCAACAAAAGAAGAAGAAGAAGAAGAAGAAGGAAGGTTGAAGGGAGACCAAAGAGCCCAAGTTTCCGGTCTCCGTATGGGAGAGGTGTGGTTCTTTGAGTTAGTTGGTACTCTTGCATTGAAACCGCCGGCTAGAGAGAGAGCGAGTCAAGTTAAGAGGAACATCATCCAAACCAGGCCCCACAGTTGGATTCCGCGTGGCTGGGTGGGGGTATCCTTTCTTGGATTGGTGAAAAAGGGAAACCGAACCAAAACCAAAGCTGTGCTTTGTGCTTTCAATTGGAGACATCCCGTTTGGGTGAAGCCCAACCAGTGGCAATTGGCCTGTAGGCTTTTGGGGCCCGCCTTTTCGCACCGACTCGGATGACTCATGGGTCAGTTGTTGAGGGTACCCCTTGTGGGGTGGTTTTAAAGGGAGGGCAAAAGGATACCCGCCATCTGTTGGTGAACCCATTTTTTCCCATAGCCTTAATTATGCACCGTCATAAGTTGCTGATCGTTTTCCAAATCAACCTACCACTTTTTTGACCCTGAAACTGTTGTGTGTCTGCGGAAGTGGTTCGAGTTCAGGGTTGTGCTTTTGGGGGAAGGATTTAAGGACATTTAAACCAAAAAAAGGTTCCCTCTTTTCAAAGGATCCACATCGGTTGGTCGCAATCACGTATTTCTCATGCAACTTGTAAAAGCAGAGCGCCTTTTGGCCAATTTTGCGGGGTAAGTTATGGTAAGCTACACAGAAGAAGAAAACTAAGCTCAACCCCATTTGAACCTAATCAACTGGACAACTTCAAAATATAGACTTTCATTCATGATGCAGACACCCAAATCCAGAGCCCATACCCCAAATGGGTCACCCGTTTCGGATTGGTAAAGAATGAGAAACCAAAAGGGACCAAGCATTCTGGGGTTCCTATATTTTGCGACCCCAAATCAACAAACCAACCCCATTGCCATGTTGAGAGGATGCTGTCAAAACGAATGCATGTTGTTTTGTTGACCACCAAAGTTGACCCTGTTCAGTTGGGGAATTTGAGAAGCTGTACTGATATACTGACCAACGGCTGGTCCATGGCGTATTGTTAGTTTGGGGAGCACATGCCAGTTCTTCGATGTCCCCACGGGGAAATAAGTCGTTTTGGTCCAGGGCAGTCGCATTATGTGCCAGACCCCCTTTTCGACACGGTGTGAGTTCTTGGCAGCTCTCAGGACAATTCGCTCACCGAGTGGTACGGCGCTGGGAGCCTGTCCATCAGCGAAGAGGGCGATATGTATCGATCTGATCGCAACTCGATCGACCCAACATACGGGTGGTTGACAGGCGTTCATGGCAAGCCACATCCTGGCACCTGGTATCAAAAGGAGGCAGCTTAAACAGGGGCGAGTTCAGCCAACTTGTTTTGAAGAGTGTCCAAGCGCCTGTGACCCAACTCTTGAAAGGGGACCACACCCCCTTTCGGGGATCCGCATGCAACACCTTCTTCCCATCCCAGCCTCTTAGGCTGAACCCTGGGTTGCACAGGGAAAAGCGGAGACACGGGGCTTGAGAAGGGCACTTCGGGCGGGCAAGCTGGCTCTTCCATTTTTGGAAGACAGGACCCGCACATTTCGCACGTGTTTCCGCACCGGATGCGTAGGCATGCTTCCAGTGCATGGTTCTATGTTCCAACAAAAATATTGGCACTTGAGAATCAACGGGCTTGGGGAATCCGCGGTTTGGGAGCCCTTTGCTTGGTTCACCCTCCCCCGTTTTGGGACGCGTTTTCCAGCACCCCAGCTTAACCGAGGATACCATCACGAGCTGCGGTGCCCCATGGACTATCACATGCTGCCCTTCGACTCGCAGGAGTGCTTCGTGAAGATGGCATCCTACTCCTGGGATATCGACAACGCAGCTTGGACTTTCGAATCCAAAGGTCCAAATTGGATGTGTGTGTGTGTTTTGTAAACAAAAAAGGACATCGCAACAGAAACACACGCCCAGAGAGGTCTGGCGTAAGAAGGTTCTGGGATTCTGAGCCTCTCAACATGTATGGAGCAAAGCCTGAACTGAACTTTTTCTTGTGTGGTTCTACGGATTCCCTAGGGACGTGGTTTTGGTGTGATTCGCCCATAGAGTTGGAAGGTACAGTCAGTTCACTGTGCCAGTGATCGGAAGGTTCCTTGGGATGTTGATCTCTCTGTGAATCCACCTGTGTAGGTAACCTGTTGAGAGCCCCCTAAGGCAAAACGAAGATATTTGGTCACCTCCACCCGAGTACCAGGTGTTCCGTTCGCTGAGAATGATAGGGCCATTTTCACCACAGCCTTTCTTGGTGGTGTGGGGATTCGAGCAACTTGAGCCCTTGGCTCCTGTAGGAAACAATCCAAACCAATCCAAGCCACCAATTGAACAGGATTCCTTAAAGGATACATCCAGAAACCACCTGCTGAACAAGAAAAAACACCTCTAAATCAGCTGGCAAAAGTGATTATTATTTTGGCAGGGTCCGAGTTTGTATCCTTTGAGGGGCCTTGTTAACAAAGTAGGCCGCTTCGGAGTTCGGAAGTTCGGAGAGGTGCACACCCAGCCCTTTGTCAACGGCGCGCTGGTGTTGCCCGACGAGCGCCTCGCTCGGGATTCGGCGGCCTTCGTTCGCTTGGTGGGTGCTCCTTTTGGCGTCACTTTGATGACCAAAGAGGGACACCCGCAAGGCTTGAACATTGGTACCCCCGCAAAAAGAGGATGGCCAAACCCATTTTTGGGTGGAACAGTTGTTGGGTGTCCTGTCTTCTTTGTGGTAGTATTGCTCGAAGTGCGGATCGATTCGCTAGAGCACTGTGAGGAAAGCAGCCATGGAAGGACCCCTTCCCGTCATGGAAAGCTGTTTGGGTGTCAGGTAACTAATAACAAATCGGATTGCGATCGCTTGCACCAACCATGGGCAGTATTCGAAAGGAACACACTTGGTGGAACCCGTTTTGGGGTCACCCAAGAGAATGTTTGTTGTTGTACTTTTGTAGCTGTTACACAAGCGATCAGCAACCAGTAGTGAAGACTTTTCACAGAAGGAAGTAGGGAAGGATGTCGTTCAACGAGACATTTCAATTTCTTTGGGCCCGACTTTCGTTTTAGTCAGAGGGGCCTTTTTTCTACAGGTCAACTCAGGTCAGCGGTTTCTCGGGGGATTTCCCTTGACAGTACCGCAATTGCGAAGATACAGACCGAACAATAGAGCCCAAAAAGGTTGAATGCGGTCCTTTTGGGTCCTCTGACCCCAACCGACCAGTAGAGAAGTTCAAAAGACCCGCCCTTTGAGTTGAGGGTTCGATTGAGCAAACATCACGAGCTTTAGCAATCAATCAATGAATATTGGCCTTTTTTGGTGGTGAGTTGACCTTGCCCCTTCCAACCTTCTCAGTGCAATGCCATTAAGCAAAGTATTCCTAGACTCGCGACCCAACAATCATGGAAGTGCAAAGACCTCCTTTGAACGACAATTGTGTTTTGAAATGGGGGTCGTTGCACTTCCATGTTGTTGGTGGGAGGGTGGATAAATAACAGCAATCCAAAAAGGTCAACCAAAGTCTTGAGTGTGACTTGTTTGATCCCGGCGCTTGTTCTATGCGGCAGGTTATATGATCCAACAGGGAATCCTGAACTTCAATCTTTGCTGGTGGGAAGTCAATTTGTTTCCTTCACCTTGTGATTTGGACATGTATCAGGAGTTCCAAGCGGGGTGTCCAAGTGTTGATGGATGAAAGACCGCCATTGGGTTTGGAGTCAAGTCTAAGCACCCACCAAAATGAGTGGTTTCCCTTTGATTCCCCTTTGAAGCCTTCAAGAAGGCGGTCGTACCCTCAAGAGGGACACCTCCAGTTTGTCACAAGGAAGGAGATGCTGTCTCCTGGTTGCTCCAAGGAAGACTTCCGATTCTTTTCCAGGGCCGTTCTGAACACCAAACATTGGATAGCGACCCGGGAGGCCACAGTTTAGTCTCGGGGGTTCATGTGATGGCAGGATAGGCCTCGGTTGTGGGTCCGTTGCGCGGGAAAGGGGGCCCAACGCTGTGTGATGCCGTTGGGTTTTTCCCATGTTTGGGCAGAACAGAATGCTTCAGGCCGAAGCAATGGACCTGCCTTTGAGACAGATGGGGTCTGCGTCAGAGTAGGGATTTGCATCCATAAACATGGGCGGTGTTCACTTCGGTTTCCCTTTACACCAAGGTGAATTAGGTTCCAACTCCAACATGGACAGTGATCTTGAAATCTCCAAGAACTCAGATTAGCCTGCTCCGTCCCAACTCGCGAAGGTACGATGGCAACACAGAGTGGGAGTTGCTCAATGGCAAGGCGGGGTCTGGGGTTTGAGTCTGTGATGGGAACTCTGCTTCACCAACTAAGAGAAGGAGTTTCCTGGAATGGGTCTAATCCCAAAAGGAGATTCCCACAATGACCCCATTGATTTGGGTTACCCAAACTTCTCCCAAGACTCGGCAAAAAGGCCCCTGGATGTTGGGTTTGCTTGTTGGGTGCCTTAGCCCCCCGATTCTTTTTGTTTGGAAACCAGCGATGAAAACTTGCTGTAGTCTTTCGAGAAGATCTTTCAAGTTTTTGGCGCCCGTGAAGTCACTATGGCCTCGGAACCTTCGCCTTCCATGTCTCCTGGACGAATCAGAAATTGCAGGGAGTCACTTTCATAGATTTTCCCTTGAGTGGTGCACTGGCTCGGGGAGCAAAGATGATGCGCACGGATACAAGGCACATTCATACTCAAGTCCCAAAAAGTGTCCGCAACTCTGGACAAAGATTCGTCACTTGACGGATGTCGACAGATGGTTCACATCTCCACTTTGAGACCATGTCAACGTTTGCATGGCTTCCCAGCGTCCTGACACTCTGAGACGTGCAGACCGGGGTTTTGGCTCTGGGTATATTTGACTCATTCCGGGCAAAGAAGAAAAAACACGTAGCCCTTTTGAGCAAGCAAGGGCGTTCGTCGAAGTTCGGTCGCTTGGGGCTGTCGGTGAAGGAATTGCAAAGCTGCATCCCATTTTGTGCTAGGGAAATCAATCGGCAAGGAATCACTAGCCGGTATAAGAACCCCTAAGCTCCAGGTACTAAGCATGGTCCTTTGACCCATTTCGACCCCCCCAAAGTACAACAGGAGGGTACTAGGGGCAACATAGTGACGAAAGTTTGTTTTCTACTTAGGGCCCATAACCCCACATTTACTTGAGCCCAATACTTGGACCCGGACGATTTCCAAGTCGGAGGTTTTCCAAATCCCGCTTCTTGAGGCCCCCTATTTGGTAGTTTGGGGATTGGAACCCCAGGTTCTTGTCGAGGACAAGTGGGCAACCATCCCCGAGCCTCTAAATCACCAATCCACATTGCCCTTTTTGAGGGGTGATGGCTAAACCACCATCTTGGCCGAAAGGACGGCAAGTTGGACTTCAAGTTGGAGACGGAGTGGTTCGGCGAGGGCGAGAATCGGAAAGGCCGGGCTTCCGGGTCTGAGCTGAGCTGATGATCAGGTGTTTGTAGCTTCTGACATCAGAGGATGTGATCGCCAAGCCCCTTAGGTCAAAATCATAGTTGCCTGCTGTCTTGGACCCTTTGGGCACCCTTTCTGACCAGTGCCTCCTGTTGGTCAGTTGAGAAGTCACGGTTTGAGTTCTACAAGGTCAACAGGTGATCCCTTTGGCGGCTTGATCGTGAAACTCAGTTCCCAAATTTGACGTTCCCTGTTCGGCAATCGTTGGTGGTTTGGAAACCTCGGTAGGGTTTTCACTTTTGGTTTGTGTGTCTATCTCTTTCAGGAGTTCGACGAAATCATGCCGAAACCGTTGGATGTTCTGGCGGCATTCATTTGGGACCAATCTTCCTCCTGGGTGGCATTTGGAGGAAGCTTGTTGGGTTCTGGGGGTCCCGACGTGAATCCCGATGTTTAAGTTTGATGGACGAGAAGCGTCGCAAACTATCTTTCATTCCTGAGCACGGTGTTTTGCGTCTATCTCCTTTACTGACAGCTCGGTTTGCTTTGGGCAGCTCTTCCTTTCCCTTCAAAACAAGCTGAAAGCTGGGCACTGGCGGCAAAGTTGTGACGTGACACGCCCCACAAAAATGCTTTGATTCTACTACTGAGGGTGGTGGGATCAAGGTGTTTCTCCCCACTTCTGTGATACAGGGAACGTCCCCCTTTCTTTGGGGACGCCTTTTCCGCTGTATCACAGTGGATTCCATGTCCCACAGCCCTGCTTTGGAGGCTACAGCTACGTCTTTGTCTACTTCCACCTCCAGCGCCGTCCCAGCTCCTACATGATGTTCGTCTTCGGCCCCTTGAAGCAACCGGTGGAAGAACGGGCGGCAAGCCAGGGGTGACACCAGTTGCAAGCCGTGGCAGGGAACCGAATGGCGGCTTCCGCTAGGTTTTACATGGTGTTCGTATGGTGTTCCTCAGGTTAATTTCTCACTCTAGTTACTGAGCATACTGGAAGCACTGGGAATCAAAAGCTGATTCAACAACTCGGCCCTGGGTGCCAGTGGGCAAAACCAGAGGCTCTGTATACGGCTGGCCTCCCACACAACAAAGCCGACCTCCGACTCGGTGCGAACATTAAGGGCGCCCCCGTAGAGAGGGGTTCTACCCATGTTTGTTTGAACAGAGGGTTAAGTTGACACAGTGGTTTTCTGACGGGCCTCCAACTGAGGGGTCAAAGGAAGTTCCTGGCACGTCACGGAGCTTTTGGTAGAGATAGACAGCCATAGTCGTGCAACATGAATAGGGGGGTCCAACTCGTTTTGATCCGGGTTGGAAGTCATGCAATCAGTTTTGAGACCCGCTTGAAACGAGGGTGCTGCTCCCCACAGGACATTTCATAACCTGAAGAGCATTGCCTCATTCCCTGGGGGGTCCAATTCTAGTCAGAGGTCTCGGTGTTTTCAGGGTCTGGTGGCTTCGGGGTGAAACCCATCTCAGCTTCCCTCAAAAAGAATTGGTACTTTGGAGTCCGGTGGTTTTGAGACCAGAGCTTTGGGGGTCGAGGCAGCTTGTTTTGTTGCACTGGATCTATTTGAAGCCAACCCACACACTCTACCCCCAAAACAAACAGTTTTTAGAGACCCTCCCATCAAAATTGGATCACATGATGGTTGTGCTACCCTCTCGCCGTAGTGTTAAATGCCGACGTAGGCCTGGACATGCTTGACAGATCGTGAGAGCGCAAATCCCGTGCAGCTGAAAAGGCTTGCTGAAAGTGGATGGACATTGGACGTGATCAACAAAAATATACTTGTCGCACCTCCACCCCCTCGCTGGGGGTTGTTTTTCTTTCTGTTTTTTTGTGTGGAGTGCTCGATTTGTCACCCCTTTGACGCGTTGCTCCGAGCCTCAAACACATGATAAACAAACAGACACAAATCATTTGGGTTCCTTTGGTTTTCCTGTACCTTATGCCTATTGAGTCGAGGTAAAGTCAGGTAAGGATCTTGCATTGCCCATCTTGAGTCGATGCTAAACAATCATCATGTTCATTTAAGTCTCAAAACGATCGACCAACAGGGGGATGAATCAGCTTGGTTTTTTTCAGCACCCCTAGCACCCAGCACCCCCAATGCCCAGTCTCACCCAGGCACGTGTGTCCTGCGCCTCGGAAGCAGATGGGTCCGACCGAGGAGGGAGGGGGATTTGTGACACATATCCCACGTTTAAACCTTGGGCATGCGATGAAACTGCCAACTTGTTGCTAGGATTTGGATACCCTGGACAGAAAGACAGCATCCAAATGGGCTTATGTCAAGGGGAATTTCATATCAGACCTATTGAGGGTTCCTTCCGTTTAGAGGAGCCTACTCGAGGCCTCCAGTGCTGCTTTTTGTTGCCTTTGAAATCAAGCCACGAAAGGGGTGGCCTTCTTTTTGCCGTGGACATCCACTGGAGGTCTGGGACCATGAACAAACAATTCAACCATGTGAGCATCCACCGATTCGGCATCCGCAAATCAAAGCACTGTACTTGAACGCCCGAAGACGCCGTCCCATGTTGCCACGGATTTCGACAGACCACAAGACCTGTCAGGCCCATAGTGTTGACCACAGATTCATGAATATAATATCATGTGGGTGTGGCTGATTATTGTTTCGTGGGGGCAGTGGCCCCCCCCAACTCAAGAAGAGGCCAGACCTCCAAAGAGTGCAGGTGAGAATCTGAACCTTCAAACAACGGCTCGAAACGAAGTGAAACTGACAAAAGATGACCCAAAAAAAGAAAATTGGTTTGGGCTGTTTTGGTATTCCTTCATTGACCAACTTTCTACGCTTGTGCGGATCAGGTGTTTGGAGCAACCCTGAGCGAGAGGCATGGAGCATGTACCATGTACCCTAGAACTCCGAATGGCTATTTTCATTTTTTCCACATGGTGTTGACCCGGGGCAAGGAAGTGTTCAGAATGTTGTCAAATGAGTTGCCCTGGAAGAAACAGTGAGCCTTTTGTTCATGGATGTTTGAAGAACAATATTTTAGTGTCTGCCCGAAACTTGCACCGGCACACAGACATCCACCTTCCGGGTGACACAGAAATCAATTGAAGCTGGAGGCTGCGTGCTCTGAGGTTTTGCTTGGTCAGCTGGTCTGGATTGCCCGGCTCTGAGTGAGTGAAGTCATGCCGTGGTCCATCGTTTTGTGTTTCTGAGCGGGGGATGGTTTTTGTTCGACCGATGGTTTCACCTTTGCTTCGACATGATCATGTGCTGGGTTTTGCTTCAATGCGAGGTATACGACATGTAGATCACATAATATTTACGCCCGAAGCAAGGGTTTGGTCGCTCTCGTGCTAGGCGAGATTTCTTTTCTTTTTTGGCAGGCTCTGCTTGCCACGTTGGTCGATGTTAAGTCAGATTTCTACAAAGCTGTTGTCCTTTCATTCCCAGATCCTAAGTAGCGGTGTCGACCCCCGGAGAAATCGATCTGGTGGGTAGACACGGCGGAGGTGTTCCCCAGAGTGAAGAACTCCCTTTCTGGGACACCTCCCTGTAAATCAGCCAGGGGTTGTCACTCCTGTTTTCCCCTGACGGTTGGGAAAGTTGACCAGCCGCCTGTTTAGCATTTGTATAGTTGTATAGCATCATGTACTATCAAGATGTTCACTGATGCTGCAACTTACTAGACTTCACAAGACGGAAACAAGGACTTCCCACGGGATCTTCATCATGGGTGGAGCTCGTTGTAATTACCCCCCCCCCCAATCGGTGCGCTCGCATTATTTGCCCAAAGTGGCACAGAACACTGGCCGATGCGGGCAGTGCATTGTGATACAGCAATCCCACTCTTTTGTACACCATTGAACGCCCGAAAGCCAGCAGGAATGTTGGCCATTGCAGCGAGGGGGTCTCTGTTTGAGTCGAGTTGTTGTGATGTATCATCACCAATCTTGTTTGTTCTTGTTGTTTTGTCCATGTGAGCAATGCGCTCAGTTGAATTCACGGCCAGGTTTATCAACCGGACGGTGGCACCGGCGAGAGTTGCCATCGCCGTCATCCCGGTCCTCATCATCCTGAACCTGGAAACTGGCGCGACTCGGCACGCCAAAGCGGCTGGTCTCAAAGGGGAACCCCCTTGAAAGCAGCCGGTTCCTTTTGTTTCCTTCTACACCAAACCCAAAAAGGGTACCCTCAAAAGAGGCGCACCCGAAAGTTCGAAAGGCGCTGGTCAAGAGCAGGAAGCTACGAGCAAAAAGTAGTTTTGGCCGGAGTGGTTACATCATGTTACTTCACGTTCATATTGGATTCATGTTACTTTGTTTATATGGTTCATAGTAACATCATTATCTTCACTTTTTGCTTCTTGGATTCTGTTCATATTTGACCGCACACAGACCCGATTTCCTTGTAGTGGGGACGGCCCCTGACTACTGAGGTGACATCGCGGCTGCTGCTCGGCTTCGGGCTTTGGGGCGGCCGGACCATTTTTTGGCCACGCTCGGACCGGGCGCATGAATTGCTATGCACCGGTTTACCTTTTGTTTCTTCTTCTTTTTTTACGTCTTGTACTGGTTTCGGACTTGTTGGAGCCTGGTTCACTTTGAGCCCTCTTGAGAGAACCTCGCGGGAATGAATGACCGGCGTCAGATGTGAGTGCCCCGTTGGAGGCCGTGGGTAAGTTTGAGCTCCGTGGGAGTGACTGAGTCTTCCATTTCTAGTTTCGGTGCCACCAAAGAACTTATATTTACCAGTCATGACCATTTCCCTCTAGAGCCAATCGGGAAAGCATAAAGAAAGTTGAGTCCAAAGCTTCTCAAGTGGGGTGCAAGGGATCCTTCATTTTCCTTTGCGGCTTGCATGGCTGTGGACTTTCTTTGACACCAACGGAATCAGTCATTTTCGACGAGTCCAGTCATAGCGTGGTCTTGGATGCCATACGCCCTCACTCGGAAACGCGACTCTCATGTCTTTTTTCCACAGCCGGTGGGTCCTGCGCCTCACAAATCGGCCGGAAAATCTTATGGAGTTGGCAGGATATTTGGCGAGATGGGGATTTGTCGCAACATAGGAAGCCAATTTTCTGATGTCTTCAGGGAAGCCCACAGGAAGCCAAGGCTTTGGTTTGGGCCGGGCCCCTTGTCAGACACATGGACTTCGCGTGATTCAAGCCAACTTGAGAGTGTGCTCAGATCTTTTCAAATGAAGAGCATGTGTCACAAGAAAAAAGTGGGCCTTGTTTTGACCCCGGCCTTTACCCGCCCTGCGTTTTGTGGGTCATTTGCAACCTAGTGCAGTCCTGGGAACGAGGTCCGAGATTCGTTTTCGATCGCGCGGCCGAGGCCTCCTTTGAACTACCTCACCTGGTTGACCAGCTTCCTCCTCTGGTCGAAAACGTGGCTTGGCTGGGCTAAGCTAAGGCAAGGCCTTTCCGCCAGGACTTTCCCTTCAATCCAAGCAGTTCACTTGCGAGGGGTCTTGCCTGGAATGGCTCCTATTCCCTGGTGCAACCCATCTATGACTCTGGTTGGCTGTCCAATTCTGCTCTCTCAGATCAAGCAGAAGGCCCTTGCCACGTTGTGAAGTGCACCCCCCCCCAATACGTCCCACAATCTGTGTGGGTTGCATCCATTTCTTTCCCAACAAGTGCACGATTGGGCCCTTGGCACATATTACATTTGAACAGTTCACAGTATACCTGTACGCGTTTTTGTTCACCCTTGGTTGCTTTTTTGCTTTGACCGAGACATTGGGACCTGTTTGGAAAATGACAAATATTTCTTGGCCAAGTAGCAGAATGTGGATCCGTTTTAGGTTCGTCAAATGCTCCAACCCAGAGAGGCAACACAGGAAGTCTTGTGTTACTTGTGCGAAGAACGATTTCGAATTAGCTCGGAGCAACAACCTTGGGGAAGACCCCTCTGGATTGAATTGTGGCTCGCCATCATTGTTTCATTTGGAAGGGTCTTCCTCAAAGGCCAGTTCTTTGGTGGTCTTACAACTCTAGGGGTTCCCATGCTGGGGTTCTGAACAAGTATTGAATCCACGGGCATCAAACCATTGTTTCACTGTTATTGGCATGTTTCGTGAGTCGGTTTGTTCATGCTTGGTGGTGGCTGCCACAAGACATGTTTGTTTTGTCGCGCATATTTTTCTAGGTTTGTATCAGCATATTATGGGAACCACCAAAAGTCAAATTGGTGGGATCCGTTTGGTTTCCTTTCCAAGGCCTTCTAAAAAGGTGTGCTTCTCTTTCTTGGGAGATGGGACATGTTTATCGGACGCGCAGCCTGGCCGAGGCTCTCACTGATGTGCGTCTTCGAGTATGGCCTGGTCTCCTTCCTACTGCAGATGGAGCAATCCAGGGACCGCAAGTTTGAGGCGGCCAAAGGGGCGAACTCGCGGATCTTCCCAAGAGTCAGGCTACTTTAGTATGCGTGAAAAATGAAATTTGGACCCCCAAATTGGTGGGTGACGCTTGGGGGGGTTCATTTGGTTCCCTTTAAGTTGCCAGAACAGTGTTCCCCCAACAAAACGTAAACTGATATGAGCAGCGGTCAATATGACATTGGTCATTGGCTGTTTGTTTGCGGAGGACATGAGGCGCAAGCCCGAGTTTCCCACAAACATTTGGCGCAACCCAGTTTCTCCGTGTCCTTGTTGAGCAAGTCCTTTTGTCGTGGCGCTTATATGAAGATCGGCCTTGCTTGGACCGCTTCTTGTCGGTTTAGGCTGATGGGTATGTGCTTTGGGTGGTCTACCGGTTTATAGTGGCAACATTAACAACGGTTTGCTCATATGCTGGTTGTTAGAGGCATCATTTTCTCCAAATGCGTGGATGACTTGTTCAACACCCAAACTGTATTTCACTGTTATTTGTTGGCGTCTTCTTGGTGGCTACCGTTTAACCGGGATTTGTTCGAGTAGTCCTAGCTTGCTGCCAGTTTCAACAGCAAACCCTATTCCTGTCCATTGCTCAAACAGGACTAAGCCTCCATGTGTGTTTATGTGACAGTGATAGATAGGGCAAAGCAGCAGCGGCAACAAGCAAGTTAATTACCAGGTTCGGTCAACATGTGCAGTAGTTTTTGACAGGCGACTCAGTAGTTGTTTTTACTTCTTTTTGTTTCTCAAATGTCGACCGTGGCTCATGTGGAACAAAATAATGGTGCATGGCTGGTGGATTGATCCAAAAGACCGATAAGATCTTGCGGGAAACTCTTGTTGTTGAACCTCCAATGGGATTTGAGCTTGTGCGGGAAATCAAAGACCCGTGAGTCCAGTCTGGGAGGGCCGCATGCGAGTTGGGGTTCCTGTTCGGCCCAAGCCCCCTGGATGGAGTTGACCCAGCGACTGGTGGGCTGACCCGGATGCCTCGCAAGAGCTTCGTCCGACAAGCGGTCAGCAGGGCCGGAGGTCGCCGAATCTCTTGCCCAAACGCCCCACTCCAGGAAGAAGAAAGGAATCCAGCCCCTGATGCGAATTGGGGCCATCAACATAATGTTTGACACAATTTAGATGATTCAACCCCTTAGGCAACAATGATGGATACAACCCCGCATTGCTTTAATGTTGGTTGAAACCAAAAGCATGAACATCAGTCATTTGGCTGTGTGTGTGTGTGTGGGCTAGGCTTTCAAGCACTTGGCCGGGATCATCAAGAAGAAGCAGGGTGAAGAGGTCCGGTCGCACGTCGCCATGGATTGTTCAACCGAAGTGAAGTCCGTTTGCACATCGATTTCCGAAAGCAAGACCAATGAGAGTGCCCTCCACAACATCATGTTTACTGTAAGGACACTGAGCACGGCTCTTTGGATCAGTCAGAAGTTGACATGAAGAAAGGAGAGCTTGGGCCTCAAGTTCCACCTTTGGCACCCATTGTATGGAGGTGTACCGTCAATGTGGGAAGGTTTCAGGACAAGTCAAGCGAAGTCGGCATGCAACAGAGAGGACGTGAAACTTGCCTTGGAGGTCAATGTGAAACAGTACCTTTTGGACCATCAACCTCCGGCAACACCCTGCCATACTCGACTGGAGGTCCTTGCGGGTTCCATTTTGGGTACAGAGCAGCATCTCCCACTAAAGGGCTGATCAAAGGGGACACGGAACCCACCCGTTTGGATCTAGGAACCAGCTCGCGAGCCCACGAAACTTCGTGGAGACCAAGCCGCTGGCCCCGGAGAATTGCCGAGATGCATCTCTCACATGCGAAGTTAGCCTTTGGCAAGCAGATGCTTCAAAAGCTCCAGCAACAAATGGGCGACGGTCAAAAACCCATGTGTAAAAGTTTAGTAAGGAGCATATTCATGTGTTCTGGCGCTGCGCGCGCGAAAGGTCGCGAGTGGGCGCCGGAAGGTTTGGCGAAAGGGCTGGCCACAATGATGGTTCAGGATGCTGATTTAGCACTCTGAATGGTGTGAATAGCTTTTGGACTGTTGTTTATGCCATATGTGCGCATGTTGGTATGCCGTTGTTGGGGGTTGCCCAAAAGCTAGTTCGGCCAATGCCAAATAACATTTGGGCCTGTTTTGGGGTTGGTCCACAAGATGCAAACCAGGGCACCCCCAAAACCTGGTTTTTGGCATTGGAAAATAACATTTGGGCAGGTTAGTCTTTCCTTGTGTTTTCGGCACTGGAAAAAAACATTTGGGCAGGTTCTGGGTTGGTTTGCAGGCCAAGGGGCCGAAAGTGTCAAAATGAGTCTTTTCCTTGAGGGTGCAGTTTTGGGCGTTGCAAAAAAACATTTGGGCAGGTGTTGGCTTGCAGGCAAAAGGGCCGAGCGTGTCCAAATGAGCCTTTTCCTTGAGAAGGCGCCAAAACCCGTTTTGGGCACTGGAAAATAACATTTGGGCAGGTTTTGGGTTGGTTTGCAGGCCAAGCAGCGGAAAGTTGTCCAAATCAGTCTTTTCGTTGAGGGTACAGAATAGGGAGTCCCCAAACCCTGTTTTCGGCACTGGAAAATAACATTTGGGCAGGTTCTGGGTTGGTTTGCAGCAGGGCATCAAATGTGTCTTTTCCTTGAGGGTGCCACCAAAACTTGTTTTGGCGCTGGAAAATAACATTTGGGCAGGTTTTGCAGGTGTCTCAAATTAGTTTTTTCCGTGAGAATACAGACCAGGTCCCCCCAAAACCTGTTTTGGGCACTGGAAAATAATATTTGGGCAGGTGTTGGGTTGGTTTGCAGGCCAGGTTTTTTCCGTGAGAATACAGACCAGCGCCCCCCCAAAACCTGTTTTGGGCTGGAAAATAACATTTGGGCAGGTTCCGGGTTGGTTTGCAGGCCAAGGGGCCGAAAGTGTCCAAACGAGTCTTTTCCGACCAGGCACCTCCAAAACCTGTTTTGGGCACTGGAAAATAACATTTGCGCAGGTGTTGGGTTGGTTTGCAGGAGCCAAAAGTGTCCAAACGTGTTCAAATGAGAGAATACACAGACTAGCGCCCCAAAACCTGTTTTAGGCTTGGAAAATAACATTCGGGCTGGGTTGTTGGTTCCCAAAGCAGGCTTTTGACGCATGGCTTTAGTGGTGTTGTCGACGGAGGGTTGTCGACCATGTGCGCCCCACTGTGGGCGCGAAAGAAAGCGTAAGTTTCGCGAAAGGGCGCCGGAAGGCCAAAAAAAGACAAACTAATTTCGACCAACGCCCATGACGGCGGTCAAGCGCTGGAAAATCCTTGCTGCTTTGGCATTTCACAGAAAGCCTTCAGACTGCCAGGCAGCAATTCATCAAAAGGGACTCTGGCCACGCCCACTACCCAATTTGCTGGCAGCTACGCATGGACAAACTCAAGTGATAGTTCCACAAAGCTGCAAGCTAGAAGATGATCGAAGTGCAATCATCGCCAAAGGTTCCTCCCTCGCTTCGGGCCACAAAAGAAATGCAAGCCAAAAAGTCGAAGTGTCGCCGCAGGTTTTTCCTTCGGCTTCTCGGCCAAACTTTTCTCGGAGCCCTGACACCGAGCCCAGCGCTCCAAGCGCAGGCTGCGGAGCTCACCACGGGTGTGCGCCGGGGCTCCATGAAGGCCGGGGAACTGGTTCCCCCCCCCCCCCCCCTGAGCAAAAAAGAAGACACAACAGGGCCCCCCCCAAAGGGGCAAACTGGAAGTACCAGTGAATTCTGCAAACAGGTGTTGTTCTTTTTTGGGGGGGGGGTACCATATATATATATAGATAATCAAGGGAGCCAGGCTTTAGCTGGTTTAGGGCGCGGATGCATTTTACACATGTCTTTGTCGAGCCAAGCTGTTTGCTGGAAAGAGGCTTTGGTGGTTGATGTTGAAATGTGTTGCATTTTGGCGTCCCTGGGGACAAGTTGGCCTGGACGGGAAAAGGTCCCCCTCGTGGGGTTGCTGTGGTCTTGCATCCTTTTGTAGCTGCGACACGACCTGGTCGAACTGGCGCACGAACGACTTTTCTCTCAAGTGGCGCTGTTTCTGTTTGTCACCAACTGAGAAAACCCTAAAAATGCCCGTGTTCCATTTGTTGTTGCCTTGAAATTGGACACCCCACCAACAGACAAACATCGGGACTTTGCAGCTGCACTACATGACCAGAATCGTTGCACAAATGTGCATCTATCATTGAACCAAACTCAAACACCTTTTGCGGCGCTCTTTGCGTTGTTTCAGATTCTATCAAGTGGTTGGGGAGTGTCACCACGCGAGCAGCAACTCGGCCGCTCACGACAGGCCTTTGGCAAGTTCTTCGCAGGCGCATTGGGGCAAAGCATAGCAAAAAAGCTTCGGCACATCGCTGAAAGACACTCGCGAATCCAAGCAGTTTGACTTTGACAGCGTGCAAAGTGCACTGGACCTTTTGATGTATGTGTTCCTAATACGCTTCCTTATGTGCGAGGTGTCTTAAAGCTTCTCCTGGTGCTACCTTTTATTCCTTCCAGGTCGGGGAACAGTGGTTCTTTCGTCCGCGCCCATTGAACTGTTTTCAGACATTGCCCTTAAGCAGCCCCAAATCACAACCGCGAGTCGTTTCTGAAAGAAACCGAAGAGTTTCGTTTGGCTTTCCTTCACCCGATGTGCCCTGCGGATCAATCGGACTTTGGAGCACACCTGCAACCCTGGTCCATGTTTCGAAGTTCAGGGAGGCGTTCTATGGTGTGAAGGTACTGACTGGTACCGTGGATGATTCGACACATAATTAGTTGTTTGCTTCGGAGAACATCAGGGCCTGCCGCGCTTCCCCCCCCAAAGATCTGCAAGGTCTTAACAAGCCTGATTTGGCCGTATTTCCCCTACGTATGGTTTCCTCATGGACACCACACAAGGGACCAATTGCTTGCTGAGCTGTCTGGCTGGACACCCTGTTGGCCCTAGACTAAGATAGTGCAAACACCAGGCACAGCAAGTCTGAAGTTTAGAGACTGAAGAGGCCAGCCAACTGGGCTCAGAGGTGTCCTTTTGCCAAATCCTTCCTGGACACCATTGGCATATCTCCATGAGTGAACTACACTTGGAAGGCGCAGAAGCATTTGCCAAATTCGTCTCAATGAAGAAACAACCCAAAGCCCAAGGTAATTCGGAGGCTTGGAAGTGAGTCGCCTGACGGGGTCCTGTCTCAGTGGTCATGACCCCTAAGCCAGCCCTTCTTCTGGGATCTCATCGGTCATTTTTTTGGTGTTCAGCTTCACCAAGAATGGACCAAATCACACACTTGTGGTGTTCAGCTTCACCAAGTACGGGGCCAAAATCAACCACCTTTCGCCACGAGTTGGTGTTCAGCCACTTTTGGTGTTCAGCCACTTTTGGTTTGGGGGGAAGAAGGACCGTCACCATGGAAGGCGACCCTGTCGGAAGTGCGTCAGGTGCGGCTGAAGTGGCCCCAGAGGAGCCTGAAAGTTCCACAAGCCGCGGCGCTCAACGCACAAACCTGCTCTCAAGACGTCGCTGACGAGCGCTCATGAATCCTCCTTACTTGGGGGCCATGACTTTACTTCATTGTTATTGACATGGTGTTGGTTCTTTGGTTGCTTGGTTCTGTTCAATTTGTGTGGGGGTTGCAGAGTTCAGGTCTTGGAATGATCGAATTGGCAGCTCCACGTTCGCACACAAGGCTTCGTTTGACCCACTTGAACACCCCCATCCAGCCACCAGAGGCAGGATTTCCCGCACGCCATGGATGGTTTTCCCCGGTTACCTTCTTGATGGGATCCGGGCCACTGGTTTCTTGCGAAGAATAGCCTTCGGAAGTTGAAGGTCCCTCTTTTTGAGCGGGGGGCCTTTCGACCATGGCGGTTTTCACATCATTCAATGATGACCCTTGGCACAGGTCCTGTCGCAACACCAAATCAAAACCGATGTCCACCATTCATGCCGGGCCCAAAAGGGTTTCAGTAGGCACAAGGGAAATCATGTAGGGGGGCTGGGGGGTTGAACTGGTTTTCCACCTGGAGTAGGGGGATGTTGTTGTGACCTTGCGGCACTGATGGCCTCATAATTCAGTCTATCTGTATTTTTTTAACATCATCTTCAAGGGAGGTTTCTTGGTTGAGGATTTGGACACGTTGTAAATTGAGCATCTCACTCATCACTTTTGCACATTGGCTGAGGCATTGACATATGCAAGTTGGTGTACCAACTTTCCCCAACTTCCAATGAGGGGCTCGAGCCACTTAGATACCGCGGGAATCCCTTGAAGTTACAAAGTAGTCGGGCCATCCCCAAATTTCGTACATGCAGCAGTCTTTCCCACAGCCATGCGCATGAAGCCTCTGATCCTGAAGCATTTCAGCGCTGAGGCAAGTATTTGGACCCTACGCTCTGCGTCGACATGGTCTTCCGGATGTTCGACATGGACCGAGACATACGGCTCTCTATCTTACATGTGAGTCGCGGCTCCGGAGCTGAGAGTGGTGTCCTCCCAGAAAGGTACTCTTCAATCTCCAACCGACCAGTTCGGGTTTGGTTGATGCAGAAAGGCCACGTTGCACGGGGCAAGGAGGGGTAAGGCGTTCATTCATGATCGATCATATGGCAATGAGTGTTAACGAGAAACCATCTCAACAGTGCTTGGTGGACATGAACCCCCACCTAAATTCAGCTTCCCTCTCATTGGTGGTTTGGTGGTTAAGGGTGGTTTCTCATTAACCCTCTAAAAGAACCAGCGCCTCACATCCAAATCCAACCCACCATTTTTTTTACCACCAACAATCCAAACCAGTTTTTTTTGGGGCGTAGCCGGATAAATGTCCAAAGGACCCCTTCTGGTGGACCCAGAAACCTCTTCGGACCTTTCGCGCCGCGACGTCGAGCGACAGGACAAGTCTGGGGACATCTCCGCGCCGGAGATCCAAAGAGGTTTCCGGAAACTGGGCCAGCGCCTGGGCTCAACGGCACGGAGGGCTTGGGGTCAACCTGGGCCATCCCAACAAGGGCCCAACTCCCTCCCCCCCCCACCCCAGGTTTTTGGACCGCGGGTTTAGCGTTTGTTTTTTTTCCTATGGAAAGATCGTAGTGGGAAACCCCCCCCCCCCAAATAGACATCCTATGTAAAGGATTTGTTTGATCAACCCCCATGCGTGTCTCTCTCCCACTAAGATGCGCTTCCTCTTGGAGGGACCCCTATCAGGTGCCATGTTCGTGGGAGAGAGGGTACCCTGCTTTGCTTTTAGGCTTTGCTCGCTGCATTGATATCAGGTTGATGTGTTTCCGAGGTTCTACAGCCTTTTGCTGGCTGATTGTGAAGGGAAGCCAAATGGAACTCAACCATTTTTGGGACTCATGGACGAAACAACGAACAGTTAGACAACCATGACTTTGGCCTTGGCTTCCTGTCATGTGTGAATTGTTTTGTAAGGGTGTCGTTTTGAAGGTTGTTTCAAGGGGGAAAGCAAAGGGCAACACTCGTGTTTTGGGGTTTAGCTCTGCCTTTGGGTTGCTTCTTAACGAGAACTTCCCTGACCCCATGCAAAAGGTCACTTGTTCAATTGTTGTACGGAAAGTGAAGTACAACCAAACAGGGAGGCAATCAACAAGGTCCCCTTTGGGCTGTTGTTTGAAGAAGCCAACCCGAGGAAGCGGTCCGATTGCCAATTCGCAGATACACCCAAAAAGGTTTTGTGTCTACATGGGTGGAGCCCCAGCGATTTCCCTTTGGTTTCTCTTTATTCAACCCCAAAGGGTAACCTTAAACAATACACGCCCAATCACCCATGCATGCCTCCCGCCGGCCATGGTCATGGCTCCTTGAACAGGACTCCTTGTCACTAGTTTCGTGAACAACCATGCCGTCTAATCCCAGAAAGCTTCACGAAAAAAGACACACACACACACACACGCTTCCGTAGAGTGAGTTCCCCATGACGTATTGGTTGTCAATGTTGAAGTCAGCTTCCTGTGGGGTGATCCTTCGAAGAATAAGAATGGGACCCACAAATTGCAAGGTTACAGGTGGTTCGTGTTGGATCCAAATGAGGGTTTGGCAGAAACAGGACACCCCGGCATGTTGAAGGTTGGGGAGCCTTTTTTGGTTCAACAGGAAACCCGACCGTATCTTGGCAACGAGTTTACAGCAGATTTTGCCACTCAAAGTGTGTGTCTTTTAGTGGCGATCGGCGCCAACGAGCCAATGCGCTCTTGGGCCGATAGCTAGCTGGACATGCTGCTTGTGCCGGTGCAACAATGCTGACAGCTTTGCATGTGGACTCCCCACTTTGGGGACGTCCTATCAGTTAGACATCCTGCAGCACACCCAGTATGGATGATGTTGACCTTCGCAGCTCATTGCGTTTGCTGGTTGAAGGGAACTGAAACGAGCCCACCATTGAGTGGTTCCATCATTTGGAGACAGACCCACCAGACTTGAGCGAGGCTTTCGCACCAATCAACGAGTTGGTTCCCTCGTGGCTTTTTTTCCCCAAACAGTGTGTCTACACTAAGGGGTTCTTACGGTAAGAGAAAAGGCCTTGGTGCCAGATTGAGGTGCCCACTCTGGCCGCGAGCGTTTTGCGTGGTATTTGCCGCAGATTCGTGCTCTTGTTTGATGTCGAAGTGCGTTTCGACTGCGCAGGCTCGCACAAAGTGAGTTGGCGACTTCTGTCCGCGAGCGTTTTGCGTGGTATGTGCCGCAGATTCGTGCTCTTGCTTGATGTCAAAGTGCGTTTCGACTGCGCAGGCTCGCACAAAGTGAGTTGGCGACTTCTGTCCGCGAGCGTTTTGCGTGGTATGTACCGCAGATTCGTGCTCTTGCTTGATGTCGAAGTGCGTTTCGACTGCGCAGGCTCGCACAGGCTCGCACAAAGTGAAGGTGTCGTTTCGACTGCGCAGGCTCGCACAAACTCGATGTTTTTTGCTTTTTTGGCGGCTCCGGGGACCGTGGGGGTTTTGTCTCGTGGTCTGGCGGCACGGGTTTCCGGCGAAAGGTCCCGGGCTCGATTCCCGCCCTGTCCGCGCGAGCTTGTTTCCCTTTCTTTGGGCATGCTTGGATGGTGCTTCTGTGCTGCGACGGCGTCTCGATGGTACTCTGAACAACAACACCCAAAAACAGCAACAGCTACAGCAACAGCAACAGCGCCACAATCGAGAACAAAGGAAGAAGCTACCTAGCTAGCTAACTCACTAACTCAGGCACCCTGGTGAAACAAACACACAGATCTTGCCTTTTGTAGTGATGCTTACACACACACACACACACGCACACACACACACACACACACACACACACACACACAGACACACACACACACACACACACACACACACACACACACACACACACACACACACACACACGCACACACACACACACACACACACACACACACACACACACACACACACACACACACACACACACACACACACTACCACACACACACACACACACACACACACACACACACACACACACACACACACACACACACACACACACACACACACACACGCACACGCGCACGCACACGCACACGCACACGCACACGCACACGCACACACGCACACGCACACGCACACGCACACGCACACGCACACGCACACGCACACGCACACGCACACGCACACGCACACGCACACGCACACGCACACGCACACGCACACGCACACGCACACGCACACGCACACGCACACGCACACGCACACGCACACACGACCATGGCGCTGGCTTCGACACGTGTCTGCTGCATTCTCTTGCGCGTGTCTGTTCCAGGCCGTGTCCTTGTCTTTGTGAATGTGCGCGCAAATACCGCAAAATGATGTTGCAGCTTCCTGACAACAACCGCCGTTTTGCGGCGCAGCCCGCACAATACTCTGCAGCGTGTGACCGCCGCCTATCACTGTTTGGGGTCTCGTGCCGGGGTAATTGGCTTCCATTTCCCAATAGCAGTGCCAACCTTGGCCTTCCTTGAACCCACCTCCATGAGGGCGCACCCAGGGACCCACAAGCAGTACCTAGAATGGAGCCACATGGTTTCACGTGAATTTCCCTCAGATCCAACCGATTTTTTCTTGAAGTATATACGAGGATACATGGCTGGGTATCCCTTACCCCTAAAGCCTACAACCAGGTCTCCGCTGCCAGAATCAATGCTGAGGTATTTTTCCACAGACCAGGTGGCTGAAATCTTCAGTTCCCTGGGCGTGGACGAGCCCCTGGGATGCAAAAGAGAGTTTGTTTCGTATTTAAGGAGATGCCAAAAAGAAGACAATTGTTTAACACAGCGAATTCCTTTTTTTAGAAGCACCCAATTGGTTTGAGGCGTTCTCTTGTTCTCGCCATGTAAAAGCGGTCTTCGGGCAAAACCCTCCCAATTCCGCAAGAGCATCCAAGCTCAATGAAGTTTTGACGCTGAACGGCTTTCCGATGTTCGTCCTGAGAACAGGGTCTTGGAAGACTACCATCATCTTCGGAATCGCTCCCCGTTGCTTTTTCGCTGTGTTTGTTCAAGTTGAACAGTTGGCCTCCACAGATGATTGGCTCTCGTTTCCCTTTCAAAACCAACAGGGTAGTTCCCTTCCACCAAGTGATGTGTTTCAATTACTTTCAAGCTCGGAAAACCCAGAAATACAAAT
Organism: Effrenium voratum; assembly: GCA_963377175.1. NCBI lineage: Eukaryota > Dinophyceae > Suessiales > Symbiodiniaceae > Effrenium > Effrenium voratum. Next base: position 267,799 of record CAUJNA010002057.1, on the reverse strand, counting down.
AAGAAAAAAACATTTACGTGGCATAGGGTTCCCCCGTGACCTTGGCTCAGTTTCCACAGAAAGGGAGGGGGACCCTGTTCATTTCGGCTGCGCGCGAAAGCCTTGCGACTGAGGGGCACTTTGCAGAAGGACAAGTTTCAGAAGCTCATGCTGAACTTGGCCCAGCACATGCCTGGCAAGCCGCGCGGCTTCCGCCAGGGATTTTTTGTAATGTGTTTGCAGGGAAAGACAAAAAGGGATGCAACAATGGAAAATACCAAAGAGACACATGAAACAGGAGACATCACGGAGAAACGTAGGGTATCTATGGTATCTCAAGTGGAGGGAAGTTGTTAAAACCCTCCTGGCCCCGTGCCTAAATTGGGAAGCAGTTCTGAGGTCCGTGTTTGTGTTGCTTACAAGGTTCCATTGATTGCCATTTGGCTCAAGTCACAAGTGAGGTTCAAGATCTTATGTGAAGCTGCGTTCATACGTGATCGGCAATTGAGAGCGGAAAACACTTCGCTTGTGCTGCATTTGTCAGGACCACTGTTGTAACTATTATTTCTTCTCCCTTAGAACAGTTACACGGGTTCGGCTATAACGGTTTGACCGTATACACCTTTCTACGTGGTTGGTATTTACAGCTGGAGGGTTCGGTGGACAGCGTCCCACGGGACGTCACCTTGCCGTCTCTTGACAGGTTATCAGCCGTAACGACAAGCTCTACACTGGACAGAGAGACGGCTGGTTTATTGCGGGTACAGGGACAATAAAGGAACAATAACCTACACGGTACAATGGCATCTTCAGCGAGCCCAAGTACTGCAACTTGTGGGAACGGCAGCTCAGAGGGATCCAATGGATTGATGGCTCTTCCTGCGGTGATGGATTTGGTCGCAGATTTACAGGATGAACCTGGGAGCGGAGGATCCGCGCTATTCAGCGACATATCCACTCCTACAAGATCATGGAAGCAGATGGATTTTCGTCAGGAGTCGAAGCAAAGAGAATCCCCGCCGAGAAGATCATCATCTTCGCCTGCGACACCACGGACGTCGCAGAAGGGCGTGAGGTCAACATCAAAAGGTGGGAGATCTAAATCACCCACCAGTGCAGAGTTTCGCGCCGCGATTAAGGAAAAGAACAAGATGGAGATGGAGATCGGGGAATACCAAAAGACACTTGATGAAATGTCGGCAGCAATGGCAAATCTTCATCAAGAAGACTATGGGAGCACCATCCGGATCCGGGAGCTGGAGAGACGATGCGAGATTGCCAGCAGGCAATCGGGACATCTTGTGAGTCACCACCAACACCACATGGCTGAGGCATGGCGCAAGTTTGAGGAGGAAGCCCAACAGATGCGCAAGGTGGAAATGAACGCATATCAGCACGGGGAAAAGAAAGACATGGAGTCGAACGTTATAATACAACAGATGAGACAAGCTGAAGGAACTATTATGGAGCAGAAACGGGAGATTGCAGTGATGAAATCCTACATGGCAAGCGAGAAGTCGGCCGCGCAGGAATCAGCTATACATGCAAATCAGATACACCGTGAGGCTTCACAACAAATATCAGTTTATCAGCAACAGATCAGAGGTATTGAATCGTCTACATCTATCGAGAAGTTCAACGAGGAGGAGATGGTCCAAAGTCTAAAATCACAGTTGGAGCATGCACTCGTCAAACGCCCCGAGACGTACTCTATGGAGGACTCCAGGGAGCAGCTGATGGCGAGACTGAACGACGTTACAACATTCGCGGAGCAAGAATCGAAGAGAGCAGAGTGCTTACTTCGCGAGAAGGAAGAGATCGTCAAACAGTATGAATCCGACGTGTTGAAGAAGGACCAGATGATTGCTATCGAGGGTAGTCATCGTCAAGATGCGATCTTGGAGTTAGCCCAGGTCAGAGAAGCAAAACAAGAAGAGCGGTGCACGATGGACGAGAAGTCGAAGGAGGCCGAGTACTGGAGATTGACAGCTAAAGGAGTGTATGATGAGTACCTCGAGGAGATGCGTGAACTTCAGGGACAACTGAAGGATCGGGAGGCGACGCTCAAGCAAGAAGAGAGTTTTGTTCGTCAACGCGATGCTGACAATGAGGAACTACGAGCACTCAAGAAGCTGGAAACACAGGAAGCCTCTAGCAGTAAAGATGGACATCGTGAACGAGCAGTAGTGAAACGCGCTGAGGGAGGACCCCAAGCTAATTCGACTAGGGTAGACAAGCGGGTGACTGGGTTATTCCCGTCATCATCATCTAATTCGTCACTAATGCCAGGTTCGATTCTCTTTCCGTCTTTTGGTGATCCAATGATCAATGTACACCTATCCCAGATGCAAGGGGTTGTTGGGCATGTCCCACAATCCGCTACTACGACTGGTGGTAGTGGTGATGGAGGGGGAAACAACGGTACTACACCCCCATTGGATTACGGTGGATTCTCGCCCAATGGAAATAGACAAGGGGCAGGGCGACGTCAGTTGAGCCTCACAGGTGGCGGAGGAGGACCTCCGGATGATCCACCCGATGATGAGGACGAGGATGACGACGACGAAGAGGATGAAGAGGACGAGGAAGAAGAAGAGGAAGAAGATGACAATCGGACACGGAGGAGGCGCAGAAGATCGAGGGATGATCGGGAAATCAAGAGCGAAAGACCGAGGATTTCGAGGAAAGAAGCCGAGAGGGTGTCTATTCCTGCTTGGCCAAAGATCCATCAACTCGATAACTGGAAGATGCAATTGCTGATGAATGTTCTGAGCGCATGCGCAGATCCAGATACTGACACATGGACGAAATGGTTGGAACAGGCTCTTGGGTTAAACCCAGACCTAAATCTGCTGAGCGACTCCGGCGGCGACAGATTCGCTACGATAGATATCAAAATGGCCATGGGCATGCAGAACATGTTAAAACAAGCACCTGACGAAGCCAAAGACGTGTACCTCGACGCTACGCGACATTCGGAACTACGACATCAACAAGGGGTGATCGTGAAGGGACGAGAGTTGGTGGCATTGGTTATGCAATCATTCAGGACGTCTGATCGAACGGACCTTGTCTACCACATCGAGCACCTATTCAACCTTGACTTTCCTGGAGACAAGAATTTGGTTATATTCAGGAACAAGTGGTATGATTTGTTGCTAAAGATGAGGAGCGAAGATAGACCCAGCAAGCTGGCTCTCAGAGATATTCTCTACAGGAAGATCAAAGGGAGCAAGAAGATGGAGTTCGGCCTCAACTCCTATCATAGGTTGCCGGACAAGCATCCTCAAAAGACGTACGAATTCTTGCTGGCACTGATCGACCATCAAATTAAGGCGGATCGGGAGGACCTGATGCTTGACATGAAGGAGAAATCGGTCAAGTCAATGATGAAGTCGGGCGGCAGAGATGCAGCCCCGGCTACTGGCAAACAGGAGAACCAGGGTGGCAAAGGCCCAGTGGACCTGATGCTGCTCCTGTACTCCCAAAGGCCAAAGCAAAGGGTCACGCTGGCAAGAACGGCAAGTCCGACGGTGCCAGCGACAGAGGCAAGAGTCCGGGCGGAGGTAAAGATAACCCATGTTGGTATCACTTCAAGGCAGCGAAGGGATGCGTAAAAGGGAATGAATGCACATTTTCCCACAGCAAGAAGACGGAGCACAAGCTGGAGAACATGCCCAAAGGGAAAGGAAAAGGTCCAGGAGAGGCTGAACGAGCTTAAAGGAAGGCCTGCCTGGGCGTGCTTAAAGTATAGTTTTTGGAGGTGAGCAAACTCAACGCACGGATCTGAAGATCTGATCCTGGCTGTGTAGAGCGCGCGAGTGATAAAGCTGCTGCACCAAGCGGGGATTAATCTCCAACACAGCGCGCGCTCAGGATTTTGAAGACACGCGCGTGAAATAGGCTACTTAACCTGCAGAAAAGTGCGAGAATTGGGGGAAGAGGCGGGCCGAAAACCAGCCCCTGCGCGCGAATTTCGCTCAGCTGCCACGCGCGTGCAACCCAAAGCTCGCGACGCCTGACGGAGGCGGGCTCAGAGCGCACATTTCCCAGATTAACTCGCCCAATTTTTGCCCCACGGTACCCAGCTCCGTTTACCAAATTTACACAAGGATTTCCCACGGCGCCTTTTGGCCCACGAACTCCTTTTTTGAAAGCAAGTTGGTCTTGGAGCTTATACATTTAGTTTTTCACTACCGGTCAAGTCGTGCTTCGAATCCTACATTGCAGAGGCAGTCATTCCGTTGGACGTGCGCAGCGCATCCAAGTAAACAGAACTTCGAACGAATAAATGTAGAATTTGCTTTCGCTTGAGTTTTGCTGCACCCGGTGGACACATGCAGCAAGTCGCAGCAAACTTGAGAAGCGTTTGAAGTCCCAAAGAATTTGTTTTAAATGCTTGAGTGTCATCAGGCTCTGCGCGTGCACTTCATGCGTCGCACCCGCAGCCATTTTGTTAACGAAATTAGACACACGCAACATGCCAGAGCAAACTAAAATCCGTGCAAATCCCAAAGTTCACGTTAGCTTGAGTTGCTGCAGCCGTTGGACACACACAGCAAGTCACAGAGCAAGCAAGAGAACGCCATTTAAATCCCTAAAGAATTTTCTGCAGGAGTTTTGTTGCAAACTCGTTTGAAGAAGAGAACAACTTTTTAGCTGAGCTCGCGCATGCGTGCTGGCTGAGTGGGCCTCTTTTCGGCCGCGGTCTTGGATTTATAAGCACTTGCAGGCGCTCGCGTGGAGCGCGTCGCTGGATCGCAGGCTTGAAGAGCATGCTCCTGCAGGAGCGGGCGCAGGCACGCCCACCCCCGGCAGCATTTGTGGATTCATTTTCTTGGAGCGCGTCATGCGCGCGCCCGCATGCATTGTTCGGCTTTTGTTGCTCAAGCATGCTTAAGTTGGGCAGCTATGTAACTAGGCTGCGCCGAAAGCGTGCAGAGCGGGCGGACCAGCTCTTCCGCGCGCTGGCGCGCTACTCGAGCAGCCACGACCACCTGGCGGTCACCGGGGAGCTTTTTCCCAGAGGGAATTTGAAAAGCCGTCAGGTGCAAGAGCAGCTGCGGTTCCTTGCAGACTTCAGCGGCCGGTTCTTCACGCGCCGCGTGTGTGTCCGAGCGGTGCTGCTTCTGCTCACTGAGCTGCAGATCCAGCCACCCAGGCAGGAGACCGCTGAGGAGTGGTCCAAGCGACAGGCGTCTCGCCTCCAACTGCTTGCGAAGCGGACAAAGGCGCTGGCCCGCGCCCGCTCGCGCGCCATGGCGCTTGACGACATGGAAACCTTGCCTTTTGCCAGGCTCTCAAAACTTGCCCTTGCTCATTGCATGCTCGCGCACGCGCGTGATTGACCCAGGAGCCCGGGGACCACTCCTTGGCGGTTCAGGACGCGCCTTAGAGCGCTCTGTTTCTTGGTTCATTGGTATTCCTTTTTCCCGCAGCTCAGGACCACGTCAGAGCCCCCGCAGAGTGGGAAGACGATGCCCAGGCCTGCACCCTTTGCACCCCTTCGTTGACTTTGTAGCTTTTCTTATTGCTCGCCAGGAGCACGAGGACCACCTCAACACGGCCGACCCTTATTTTTTCGCTTTGTTTGCAGAAGTTTTGCCAGGACCAGGAGACCCGGGCGACAGCTTGGGAAGATGGCGAAGCCTGGCGCTCGACACTCCCATCTTCTCCATTTCCCTCCTTTTATTGGGCCGGCTTGCCAGGAGAACAAGGACAAGCCCTACCCGGCCTCAGCCTCAGCGTCAGCGTTCGTCCAGTTTATTTGCTTTGTAAATTCTTTGCAGGTAGACCGTGGCTTTCTCCAACACGATGCTGCGACTGCCATGGGCTCAGCTTACGCATCTCCAACCCTTTTCTTTTGCAGCGCAGGACCACATGGCCCCAACGACGCATTGGGAAGAGGATGGCCAGGCCTGCGTGCTAATTGCTCGCTTTGTCTATTTTGTGGCTTGCAGGAGGAGACCTGGTGGAGCGAGGAGCCCGTCCGTTTCTCGCACTCCCTTGTTTCTGGGCGCTCCCCTTTTTGTTTTCGTTGTTGAAATTGGGTCTTTGGAGGTTTCTAGGTTTGGGCGGCCGAATCGTCGTGCTAGTGGCGAGCGGTACCCGGTCCTTTCTCCGCGGCGTAAGCTCTTAAGCTCTTCGCGCGGCCCGAATGTCCCCGAAATTTTGCCGAAATTTTGGGGGGCTCTGCGGAGCTTCGCTCAAAGCTCTCGCGGCATAACCCTGCCAAGTTTTTCCGAATTTTGGGCCGCCTCCGGCGACCCGGCTTTTAGATCTCCGGGCCGGCTCGCCAGCCAGGAGAACGAAGACAAACCCGACGCGGTCGCCTCGGCACCAACCGTCGGCCGTGACGCTGCGTTTGCTTTGTGATTGTTTGTAGGCAGAGCATGGACATCCTCAACAGGATGCCGCAACTGCCATGCCGTCATCTTAAGACTCCTCTTTTTTCAAGCAGCCTTGCCAGGACCAATGGGCCCCGGCCAAAGATGATGGCCAGGCCTGCGCCCAAATTCCGCACACGATTGTGTTTTTTTTTGCGCGGCTTTTGCAAAGGAGACCTGGTGGAACGAGGACTCGAGCCCCTCCGTTTCCGCAATTCATCTTTTCGGCCTCCCCCCCTTTAAAATTTTGGATCTGCAGGTTTTGGGGGTCGATGATCCGGCTCGCCTGCTAGGAGAACGAGGACGCGGCCTTGGCCTCGGCACCAACTGTCGGCCGCCACGCCATCTTTACTTTTTTTCAAGCGGCCTTCATTGCCAGGACCACTTCGCCCCGGCCGAAGACGATGGCCAGGCAATTCCGCTCACATTGTTCCTTTTTGGCGCGGCTTTTGCAGAGGAGACCTGGTGGAGCGAGGATTTTGCAGAGGAGACCTGGTGGAACGAGGAGCTTTTCGTTTCCCTAACTCGTTTTTTCTGCCCCCCGCCCTTTTGGGATCTGCAGATTTCGGGGGTCGATCCAAGCTAGGAGAACGAGGACAAGCTCCACGTAGCCTTGGCCTCGGCACCAACTGTCGGCCGCCACGCCTCCATCTTCACGTAGCCTTTTTTTCAAGCGGCCTTGCCAGGACCACTTGGCCCCGGCCGAAGACGATGGCCAGGCCCGCGCCCCAATTCTGCACACGATTGTGCCTCTTTTGGCGCGGCTTTTGCAGAGGAGACCTGGTGGAGCGAGGATTTTGCAGAGGAGACCTGGTGGAACGAGGAGCTTTTCGTTTCCCTAACTCGTTTTTTCTGCCCCCCGCCCTTTTGGGATCTGCAGATTTCGGGGGTCGATCCAAGCTAGGAGAACGAGGACAAGCTCCACGTAGCCTTGGCCTCGGCACCAACTGTCGGCCGCCACGCCTCCATTTTCACGTAGCCTTTTTTTCAAGCGGCCTTGCCAGGACCACTTGGCCCCGGCCGAAGACGATGGCCAGGCCTGCGCCCCAATTCTGCACACATTGCATTGTGCTTTTTTTGCGCGGCTTTTGCAGAGGAGACCTGGTGGAACGAGGAGTGGTTTCTTTCGTTTCCCAAACTCATTTTTTCTGCCCCCCGCTCCTTTTGGGATTTCGGGGGCCGATCCAAGCTAGGAGAACGAGGACAAGCTTCACGTGGCCTTGCGGCAGCATTTCGCGCCAACTGTTGTAGCTACTTAGTGACGCATTTGCTTTGATCCTTCGCAGACTAAGCGTGGCTTCTCCCAGGAAGATGCCGCGACGGCAACGCCTTCGCTTTACTAATATCCGTGTTCCTTTTAAAATTAGTTTCCAGCAGCCTTGCCAGGGCCACATAGCCTCGGTAACGGCTTGGACCGATGGCCAGGCCTGTGCCCTAAACCTGCGCACGTTACGTATTTTTCGGCTTTTGCAGGAGACCTGGTGGAGCGACGAGCGCGTGCCCTACACGCCGGCTTCAGCCTCAGTCTCTGCCCGGTCCGTGCTTTGTTTTTGCAGGGAACTGTCACACCCCGGCGCCTGCAACGCAGCGCGGTCCTTAAACACTTGGCTAGCACTGCAAGTCTTATCCTCGTCTGGCAGGCCGAAACATGTGAGGGAGCTGCGGCCTTATACGCACGAACTCGCGCGCAATGCTGGCGTCTTTGAACCTGTCTCGCACCGCCTGGGAGGCCGAAGCGTGGAGTGAAGCCCGGGCCCTTTCTTGCGAGCGCTGCCCTTGCGACTACGTGTTTGACCTGGACACATGTGTTTCTTTTTCCCACGTCTGCAAGCCACAGGCCCCGATGGGCCAGATGTGGCAAGCTCGGGGCTCAGCACGGCTGTTGCCAAGGAGCAGGAGTGGGCTGAGGAGGGCGCGCCAAGCTCGCCTTGGAGCGCCCTGGCCCTACGTGTTGGCGATATCGCGGAAAAGCATGCGGCTGCCAAGGCCATACCTGCGTGGGCCTGGCCATCTGACAGCACGACCCCGGCCCGGCCTGAAAAGAAGGCCCTGCTTGCAGCCGAAAAGCGGCTAAAGCGCGGCAAGGCGACAGCCACAGCTGCGCCGCAGACCGCGGCAAAAGCCAAGGCAAAAGCCAAGGCGAAAGCTAAGGCGAAAGCTAAGGCGAAAGCTGCGGGCACGGAGTACGGGCGCCTCAAACGAGAGTGGCGCCAGCAGTACAAAGGGCCACGGTCAGGTTTCGAAGCCGCTTGGAGAGAGAGCGACGTATGTCAGCAAGCTCTCCAGGCGATGCCGGCCCAGGAGCGCAAAAAGCGCAAATTCGATGGCTACGTGCAGTGAGCTGTCACGGAAAAACAGCTCGGGCATCCATTCGGAATTATATTAGCGTTTTCTGCTTTCATGAATTCACGATCAGATAAGATCGCCATCAGTTTCCACATCACGTCGCAGCTATGCGCGGCTCCAGCTAGTGCACCTGGTGGCGAATGGAGGTCGGGCTGTCGGTGCCCAAGCTCGATTACGAATGAGCGTCATTATATGGCCCACCGCTAGGCCCCAGCATCACCCGCTGGTGCGCGAGATCCGTCACAAGATCTGGCAGGTGGTGGTCAAGCCAGGGCCGCGACCCTAACTTGAAAGGGACAGTCCTCATATCCATGAGATATTCTTGTGCGCGTGCAGGCTGGAGAGAACGCCGGGCACACAGACCCGGCACCAATTGCGCGCGTCGTGTGCACCGCCGACCGTGCACGCTCAGGCTGAGCTTTGAGCCGCGCACGGAGGAGGTGGCCGTGGTGGGCGCTGTGGCCAAGAGCAAAGCTGGGCCGCCGCTGAGGCCGGTTTTTTTTGATCTTGGGCGGGGGGGGGGGGGGGGCTCGGGCTCCCAAACAAAATCCATCTTCCAGGCCAGCTGCAGAGTCGCTGATCGACGTTTGCCCGGAGCTCGCGCGATCGCACGCTTTGGATTGCTAGCGCAACGCGCAAGATGAGATTCTCAATCCTTGCAGCCTTGCTCACTTCCCTCATCGACAGCTTCGGCGAGCCAGCGCATGGTTGCCACACGGATTTGCAGGAGGAGTTTGCGGGAGACCACAGGCTCAGCCAGGCGTGCATGGACGCGAACCTGAGTGTTCTCTGCCGCGATGTCCGTGATAGCCGGCATCTAGACCTGGCAACTGCCATAGGTTTCCTTTGTGCGCTGCAAGGGCTCAGGTCTTTAAGGCGCTTTGGCTTGTACTGGTGCGCGCCACCCTGTTCAAGCTGGGTGTGGCTCAGTCGTGGCTCTAGCGGCAGGTCACGGACGCGTGTGCGAGGGCGTCGGTGGGTGAAGAAAGTCAAGGAGGCCAACCGCCTGATGAGGCGGGTGGTGTACCTGCTTGAGTACGCCACGAAAAAGGAGGCGTACTTCGCCTTGGAGCAGCCAGTGAGCTCTTTAGCATCCCACTATGCGCCGCTGAGACGATTTCTGAAGAAGAAGAACGCCGTGGAGATTTCTGTGCCACTAGGCATGCATGGGGCAATCAGCGAAAAACGCGTGACGATCTACACCGATGCCCCGTTCCTTCGCGAGCTAGGCGTGCAAGTAGACCCGCGAAGGCGGCTCCTGCTCAGGCGCTTGCGGTCCATGAATATGATCCAGCTGGTCCGCAAGTACCGAGACAAGCGGGGCCACCTCAGAGTGGCTACTGGTCTGAATTCCTTGCAGCCGTGTAGCTAGCTAGCTCCTCACACACAGGCTGGCGCTCCCGGCAACGCTCTTCGACTCAGCCAGTCCTATCCGGCTGGTCTGGGCTTGAAGGCCACGCGTCCACACAGATCAGCTGTAGAGGCAAATGGTCTAACTCTTGCAATTGCAGGTCGCCGGCCTTCTCCAAGCCAACCTGTCGGACCCTGAGAAATTTCCAAGTCAACTCGATCACGTTTTAGACACGCGCGCTTATAGGCCTGCGGAGCCAGAGATTTTGAGCGATATTGGGCTTCGATTCTTCGATGATGAAGTCTTGGACAGCGACGATAGCGGCCTGGAAGATTTGCTCGAGCCCCGGCGCCCCGCCCCTTAAACCCCGTCAATCCCCGCTTCCATCCATTCATCCATTCACATATGTTGATGTGTTGCCGTTCCCTGGTGCAGGCGTTGCGACGCGGAGTGATCGGGAACGGCCGAAAAAATGCGCCTCGTGCGTCACGAGCGCTTATTTTGGCGCAGCTACTTGGTCACGCACACGTTTATCGATGCAAACTGCCGGCAGCGCGCAGCCTCAAGCCGTGGCTCTAGCTCAGGGGCCGGGCCTGCGTGCCTCTCAGCGCTTTGCACTCAAGTGAACACAGACCTGCATCGATCTACACGCTTGCCACACGCATAAGCTACTTTCAGGTATAGCCAGCTGCGGAGCAGAGGCGCCTGAACTTCCTCTGCCCCAACGGCGCTGCGGTCTGGGACCAAGCCACATTAAGGCTGTCGCTCGGGTATCGAGTGTTTCAACGTTACTAGGCCTGTGCGTGGCCGTGAGCTCACAAAGGTCACGGAGGACGGAGGACGGTCTTGCTACGGTCTTGCTACGTCGGTTTTTATCATGGAAATTATAGACAATCAGCTTTAAATTTCTTGCTTGCATATGTCAGGGGCTGATCCATGATGTCTGAATTTGGCAGGTTTGACATATTACCGGCGGGCGTCAGCACGTGCGAGCCACGCAGAGTCACGCAGATCACCTTAAGTCACGCTAGGTCGCGAAGAGTCACGCGCAAAGTCATGTGCAGAGTTGCGCGCAGTCATTCCAGGATTGACGAGTTACGAGTCACGCTCAGGCACGCAGGAGTCGATGGTCACGCCGCAAGTACAGGCCTAACTCACGCAGAGTGGCACGTGCTCAGAGCCGCGAGCGCAGAGTCAAGCTCAGAGTCACACGTTAACGGGACGCGTTCGTTGAGCTCCACCGAGGCCCGGAGATACAAGTCACAGAGGGGGGGGGTCGCGGCAGAGAGGCGCGGCGGGCCGAGAGTCACCAGGGATGGACCATCCGCAAGACGATCGCGACCAAGTCACGCAGAAAAGGCTGGCGGAGGGGGAGGGGGGGGGGCGCGGGGGGGGGGGGGGGGGGGGGGGGCGAGATCGCAGAGTCACCGCGAGAGTCATCGCTAAGTCGCGCTAACACGCCAAGTCACGCAGAGGGCGACGCTCACAACCAGTGCAGAGGTACACGCACTAGAGTGTCCCCCACGCTCACTGACAGACGCCCGTTCAACATCACGACAAATATGTCAACAGAGTCGCGCATCACGTGTCTAGCAGCTAGAATTCCACGAGTCACGCCAAGTCGCTCAGAGTTACTCTAAGAGTGCACGCCAAGTCACGCTAAAGTCACGCCAAGTCTCGCAAGGCGACGCTCAACAACCAAGAGTCACGCTCTGAGTCACGCTAAAGGTCACGTCAAGTCACGACAAGGTGCAGAGATCGCGGGCCCCCCCCCAAGTGTTCACGCGAGAGTCACCGCTAATCACGGCAAAGTCGCTCATAGTTACGCAGAGTCACCGCCAAGTCCACGCTAAGTCACGCCAAGTCAACGCAGCATGGTGGGCCCCCAAAAAAAACCTCACAACCAAGAGTCACGCTCTGATCACTGCTAAGTCACGTCCAGACGGAGAACAAGCGCAGAGACGCGCAGTGTCCACGCTGAGAGTACACGCTAAGTTCACGCCACAGTCGGGCGGGGGCGGGGGGGAGGGGGGGGGGGGTGGCAGTTTACGCGAAGAGAGCACGCTAAGTCACGCCAAGATCACGCACCAGCACGCTCACAAACCAAGAGTCACGCCTTTCTGAGTCACCCTAAGATCAAACGAGCGCAGAGTCACGCCGAGAGTCACGCTCTGAGTCACGCCAAGTCAAGCTACGTCACACAGGGTCGCGCAGAGTCACGCAGAGTCACGTAGAGTCACGCAGAGGCACGGTTACAGCCGCGAGCGCGCAGAGTCACGCTCTGAGTCACGCTAAGTCACGCCAAGTCACGCCATGTCACGACAGGTCACAGAGTCGCGCAGAGTCACGCTGAGAGTCACGCTAGGTCACGCAGAAACACATCAAGGCGCGCTCAGGAGCGCAGAGTCACGCTGAGAGTGTTACGCTCTGAGTCGTGCGAAGTCACGCCAAGTCACGGAGACGCGCTCAGCTTAGAGATTGAGAGCTAGCCGCGCTAAGTCCCACAAAGTCACGCTAAGTCACGCCAAGTCACGCTCACGCAAGGGCAGATAGTCACGCTCTCTGAGTCAGGCTATAAAAGTCACGTCACGCTGGGGGACACGCTCTACGCTAAGCGACGCCAAGCCACACCACAGAGAGACGCGCTCAGTCCTAAGTCACGCCAAGTCACGCAGAGGCACGCTCTAGAGCTGCGAGCGCAGAGTCACGCTGAGAGTCTCAGTCACGCCAAGTCACGCCAGGCGCACAGAGGCGCTCAGAGTCACGCTGAGAGTTGCGCTAAGACACGCTGATTCACGCCAAGTCACGCAGAGGCAGGCTCAGAGCTGCGCGCAGAGTCACGCCGAGAGTCACGCCGAGAGTCACTCAGAGTCACAGTGAGTTCGGTGTAGGCTGAGTTGTTTTACAACGCATCAGCGATCTAGTTTGGCCAAGCAAACTTCTGGTAGCAAAGATATTTGTGTTTTTCGATGGTTTTTTTCAAAAAAAACGGCGCGTGACTACCCGTGACTTTCCGTGACAGCGGTTCTAAAGTACACAGTTTCCCCGTGACTACCCGTGACTAACCGTGACTTGCGTGTGTCAGATTTTCTTGGATTTTTTGTTTCACACGCATGCGGAGGAGATGGCAGAGGATGTCGCCACCCCTCTGCGCCGGGGGGCATTGATTGTCAGTCAGAGCCCCATCGTGAAGAGCTTTCCGCACGCTAAGGTCGGCCGAGCGCACTGCGCGTGTCCCTCGAGGCTGCGTAACAGAAAACAAACAGAAAACACGCTTGCGATACGCGACGAATTCCGCAGGACCCCGAGCAGACCTACAGGCGCAGCAAGGGCAAAGGCAAAGGCAAGACGAAGGACAGGGAAGGCAAAGGCAAGACGAAGGACAGGGAGGACACCAGCGAAGGAGAAAAGGAGCAGGAGGAAGGACAGAGCAACAAAGGCAAAGGCAAAGCGAAGGGCGCCAGCAAGGGCAAAGCCGCGGGTGAAGGAAAGGGTAAGCCCAAGGGGCAGGAGGAGGACGGACGCGGCAGCAAAGGCAAAGGCAAAGCTAAGCCGGCGCCCGCGACGAGGGAGGACAGCAGCAAAGGAACACAGGGCAAAGCTGCGGGCAAAGCTGCGGGCAAAGCTGCGGGCAAAGCTGCGGGCAAAGCTGCGGGCAAAGCTGCGGGCAAAGGAAAGACAAGCCCAAAGGAGCAGGAGGAGGGTGGACACGGCAAGGAGCAGGCGCCTGCGACGAGGGAGGTCAACAGCAAAGGAACAAGTGGCAAAGCCGCGGGCAAAGGGAAGACAAAGGAGCAGGAGGAGCTGGGTGGGCAGGGCAGCAAAGGCAAAGGCAAAGCAAAGGACAAGCAGGCCCCCGTGACGGAGGCCAACGGCAGCAAAGGAGGCAAAGCCGCGGGCAAAGGAAAGACAAGCCCAAACGAGCAGGAGGAGGACGGACACGGCAGCAAAGGCAAAGGCAAAGACAAGCAAGCGCCCGCGAGGGACAGCAAAGGAACAAAGGGAAAAGCCGCAGGCAAAGGAGCCGAAAACACAAAGGAAAACCAGAAGAGCACAGGAAAGAACAAGGGGAAAGGGAAGGAGGACTGGGCTAACTAGCAAACGGCCTCGGATCGACACGGGAACACAAACGTAAACGTCTGTCTTCGCAGGACACAAGCAAGAAGTGGACAGAGGTTGCGGGAAACGAACAGGACTTCGCGTCCCTTATAATCTTGCGTGTGCGGCTCAGACTTTAGTTGAGGACAACCCCAAAGAAGAGGAGACTCAGGCAGGCCTCGGGTCCAAGATGCGCCTTACGCAAAGAAACCGCGAGCCAACAAATCAAGCGCGCGTGCTCTCCATTGCCCGCAGGACTCAGCTGGCATCCGTGAGGACGAAGCTCGCAATCAACTGCTGGCAAACTGCTCGGGCAGTGGCGCTCACTGAGGCGAAAACACCCGCACTCTTGCCAGGACTCTGCCAGTGGCAGCAAGTTCGACAAGCAGATGCGGAAAGACTGCAGACGCGTGCTGCGTGACCTCAAGCCCCTCGAGCCTGAGCGCACGCCAGAACTACAGGAAGGAGAGGAAGAAAGCCCAGCAGAGGACGACGAGATCTGGGAAGAAGAAGCCTCCGCACCGCACACCCCGGCGCGCCCCTGCTCCCACTTGTCCTAAGAGCTATCGAGCCCCTTCAGGTAAGAGGAGGTGGCCCAACAACGCGCGAGACAAGTGCTGCTGGGCCCCAGCAGGTCTGTTGTTGTTAAACGCTAATTGTTCTATAGCTGCTGACGTCAGGTGCGGCGGAGCCTCACCCTGCAGTCTGCGCAGGACAGACATATGAGGCTGCGCGCGTGCGTGGCTGTGTAAGTCAGGCCGGGGAGACGACTGTGAACGGTCTTGTGGTTGTCAACCCCAAGACGCAGAAGCTGGAGAGGGCGCCATGCTGTGCGCATTCTTTTGCACCCCCTGCGCCCTGGTTGGCGCCTAGGTCAAGAAGCTCAGCGAAGACCAGCGCCGAGTGGTTCAGAACCTGAGCTCGCCTGCGCAGCTCCCTCACCAGGCTCTGTCATCAAGTGACATCATGTTGTACGTTGGAAGCTGGAGAAGCATGAGCGACAGCGCTAGGTGCGTCGCACCTTCTACTCGGCGATGGACCGCAAGTTCCGATCAGCTAAGCCAGGAGGCGTGTTATGTGTACCTGCCCCCTGGCAACGTGTGCATCATCGCGTGCAGAACTCCCTCCGGGACTCCTCGCGAAGTTCAACGCAAGCTGTGGGACGTCGAAAAAGCCCGGGGCTTGAGCAGTGGGCTCAGCTCTAAACGCCTGCCTGCCCGCCCACCGAGGTTCGAGCTCCTTAAAGAGTATATCTTGGACGAGTCGATGCCCATGCCTCATTCTTTTTTTGCTTAGCTACAGCTACAGAGCAAGTTTGCAGGAATTTGTTGGAGAGAAACCTACAACCACAGCGTGCGAGTTTGTAACTCCGTGCTCTTCTTCACTTTCGACATTTTGGAAGGTTTGAGAGGGACCTGATTTGCTGCGCCGGCCTGCATGAATCTTTTTGCCAAGGAAGAACGTGCAAGTAGAAGCGCACTTCATAGAGCGCCTTGGCGTTCACGCGCGCGTGTTTGTTTCTTCTTCGGCGGGCGCTCGAGTGTCCGGGCCAGGGAGCAGGAGTCGAAAAAGGGCTCCTTGTACGAAGAGCTCCCGTTGGTGGATCTCTACGAGAGGTACAAGACTGAGGAGGGCAGGCAGTTCCTGACAGAGCTGCAAGAGAGCCTTCCTCTCAGACTGGACAGGGCACTGCCGTTCCCACGTCACCTGCAAGCCTAGGCCAAAAGGGGCGCCCGCACCCAGACCCCGCTGCCCTGGTCTTAGCAAATGTGAATATCATCACGGGCGGCTTTCCCTGGAATTTGGAATATATTCCAAGTTCCGGACGAACCCCATGTACCGCCTCTACAAAGTGTTTGCCCGGAACTCGTTTGAGGGCAGGGGCCTCGTTCACCATGTTTTGCGCGTGGGTTTCGCTTGCAGCGGGCTAAGACTCGCTGTCCTCCCGGGCGGCAACTGCAATTAAAGCTACGGGCTCGGTCTCCTCCGCGTCCGGCAAGACCGCGCTCCGGGAGACCGTGGACGCGGCTCACCCGAGCGCAACCAAGCGCACGCAGCTGACCCTGCTGGACCAGCCCCCGAATAAGCGACCTAAAAAAAGCCCTAGCAACAAGGAACCGCTGGATCCGGCAAAGGAAGAGGCGCGCGATTGTCTTGCGCCTCGGATCATGCTTCACACGCCGACGTTGCAGGAGAAAAAGCAGCAGAAGAAGGTCCAAGGCATGGTGAAAGCGTCTGGCCCTTGGCGCAAAACATTTCAGGGGTCCGAGTGCCCGCCGCCCCTACTTCGGGACGGGCAGGATCCGAAGCCTGGCTCAAAAGGCGCTGGTTGCTGGGCAGGCCTTGCACGGTGTGCCGCAGCAGCAGGCGCACGTGGCTCGCTTGCTCGCAAATTAAACTGATCTGGTCTGGGATGCCTTGCTCTGACAGGCGCAGATTTGCTTGCTGGAGGAGTGGAACGTTTGGCTCAAAGAAGAAGCAGACAAGCCCGGGCCCTTGCGGTCGACCTCTTGCGCCGACTGCGCGCCGCCTTGACCAGCAGGCTGGAAAGCATGCAGTTCAAAGGCGCGTCAAGTTGGCACGTGGAAGAAGCCTTCGAAGGCAAAAAAAAAGACTTGGAGGCGCGGTTCCTACAGCTCGCTGCGCTTGTCGGCCTTCCTTTCTGAGGAAGCGGAGGACTTTGTGGAGAGCTGCGCTGCTGCGGCCAGGAGCCACGAAGGGCGTGCCGACCTCAGCTTTTTTTTGGGCGCGCGCCCGCCGCGCGTGCTGCAGGCATGAAGAAAAAGCAGAAAGCCGAGGCCAAACAGGCGGTCGTGCGTAGTTTGCGTTTCGACGCGTGCGTTGCAATATACCACTTCAGGTGGCGAAGCCGGCCGCAAAAAAAAAGGCGAAGGCCAAGGCTGCTGCTCACAGCGTGTGGAAAGAGGCCTTGATTTGCTTTCTCTTCTCAGTTCTTTTGAGACAGCCTTGCAGGCCGAGGATATCGAGTGATCTGGGATGGATTGCGTGAACCTGTCTGAGCTGGTCTTTGGAACACGGCAGCGCGCGCGGTGCGGATCACGGAAAAAAACATCGATCGTTGCGCGCGAGCTAGCGCCAGCTACGTAGTTCGATCGAGCTAGCAAATAAAAATGCCTCCCCTGCGCAGGGCCATGCCCAGAACTGGCGCCGCGGAGAACGTCCGGGAAATCTTCGACATGCTTTGCAACGGGGAGGCCAGGCGCACGCTCGCAGACACTCGCGTGGACACAAACAAAAAACGGACACGCGCGCGCATGGCACACACACACACACAGACACACGCACACGCGCGCACACACACAGACACACATGCACACACAAGCACCCACCCACCCATCCACCCACACACAAACACACACGCACGCACACGCACACGCGCGCGCACACGCACACGCACACGCCCACGCCCACGCCCACGCGCGCACGCGCACGCACGCACACGCACACGCACACGCACACGCACACGCACACGCACACGCACACGCACGCACACCCACACACACACACACACACACACACACACACACACACACACACACACACACACACACACACACACACACACACACACACACACACACACACACACACACACACACACACACACACACACACACACACACACACACACACACACACACACACACACACACACAACACACACACACACACACACACACACACACACACACACACACACACACACACACACACACACACACACACACACACACACACACACACGCACCACACACGCACGCACGCACGCACGCACGCACGCACGCACGCCCCACACACACACACACACACACACACACACACACACACACACACACACACACACACACACACACACACACACACACACACACACACGCGCACGCGCACGCCCACGCCCACGCCCACGCGCGCGCACACACGCGCACGCGCGCGCACACGCACACACGCACGCGCACACAGCACAAACGCCACACGCGCTCGCGGGGAGGCCTTCGGGCCGTACCTCCCTGCTGGCCCCGGTCTGCAGGTGCGCCCGCCCCCCCCACACACCCACGCCCGCAACCACACCACACACACACACACACACACACACGCACACACGCACACGCTGGGGTGGAGGGAGGCCTTCAGGCCGTACCTCCCTTACCATACCCCAGGAGTCGGGGTGGAGGGAGGCCTTCGGGCCGTACCTCCCTGCTGGCCCTGGCTGAAGCGCGCACACACACACCACACACACACACACCCACACCCGCACCCACGTGCGCGTTCTGGGGTGGAGGGAGGTCTTCGGGCCGTACCTCCCTTTCCATGCCCCAGAGGCCGGGGTGGAGGGAGGCCTTCGGGCCGTACCTCCCTGCTGGCCCTGGCTGAAGCGCGCACACACACCACACACACACACACACACACCCACACCCGCACCCACGTGCGCGTTCTGGGGTGGAGGGAGGTCTTCGGGCCGTACCTCCCTTTCCATGCCCCAGAGGCCGGGGTGGAGGGAGGCCTTTGGGCCGTACCTCCCTGCTGGCCCCGGTCTGAAGTGCACAGGCGCGCCCACGCACACCCGCACCCACACACACACACAGACACACACCCGCGCCCGCACCCGCACCGCACCCCAACCCACCCACTCACGTGGCCAGGCTTCGATGAAGCGAATGGCTTCCGTGACCAAGAACCTGCTCAACATGCCACACTATCTTACGCCGCCCCTCTGGCTGCGCCCGTTTTTTTGCTACCATGTGCCCGGCAAGGCTACGCAAATTAAGGACTCCTCTTCTTGAGCTCGCAGACACTATGAAAGCATCCGGCGGCTGGAATCTAGAGCTGCGCTTTGAGAAGTGGCTGCACAAACAGGCTTGGAGGCAAATCCTGCCGTCGCACGGCTTTGAGTTTCTTGGCACTCGCGTCTTGTCATTTCGTTGGCTCTGAAAGGGCCCGTGTAAGACTCGAGGTTCCTGGTGGAACGACGCAACGCACCGCTTGGCCTGAAAGAGCAGAAGCTGACGGCCAGCATCATGCTCCCGCACGAGATCATGCACACCCTGTACAAGTCCGACAAGTTCCATCTCCTGACAGGCACGCCAGCCGCCGCTCGTTGCAAGCCGCCAGCTTGATCACGCAAGCAAAACTTTGTTCCCGCGCTCGCGCTTGCTCAGGACCTGGAAGAGTTTTGGAGCTTCAACGCAGACCTTGCAGAAGAGCTGCGAATGTCTTGGCAGGATGATGCTCCATAGACGCGCTACACACATCGTCAGTTGAGTTTGCAACTATGACATTTATTCATCTAAGTTTCCAAGCACCGCGCTGGGCATCGTCCCCTTCAAGCTTTACGGCGATGGAGCCGAGACAAAAGGCGCCTGGACGCGTTTGCGAAACAAAGACATGATATTGAAACTGAACCAGCTGTCCAGGCGGGAGCACCTTCGAGCTGACGTGCCTCATTCCTGCCGCGCCAGTGCGACGCGCGACCCTGGACAGTCGGATCGTGCCCCTAGCTGTGCAGCGACTGGCGCTACAGTGCTACAGACACTAGTGTAGCGAACCAACTTGCGCGCCCAAGGCTAAGCATCTGGTCCCCTTGGTGCATGCCTGAGGAGGCGGGACTGCTGAGGTTTAAAAAAAAAGTCTCAACCCTTGCGTTTGCTAGGAAACCCGCGACACCATGATGGAGATTGTCGCGTGGTCCTTCGCAGCCATGCGTGCGCGTCTTAGATCGCAAGCTTGGCCACGCGCCCTGCGGGGGGTGCCTGCGATGGTCTTGTGAGGTACTGGGCGCTTTCCCTCCAAGGACCCGTGGGGCACTTCCTTCAGCCCGGATTACATGCCTTGGCGCGCAGCGCAAGCGGGTGCGTGGCTTGCCAATGGCTGGCGGGGGTGCTTCAGCGGACTGCAGGGGGACCAGGACGCGATTCGGAAGGTGCTCCACCTGAAGCGCCTGTTGGCGGCCATTGATACACATTTTCGTTCTTGCCGTAAGCCACGTATAGTATACTAAAGGAAAACCTGCGCAACCCTATAAAACAATTGTTCGGTCCCCCCGATCGATCACATATTACCTTTAGATTACACACCAACCAAATAACAGGGCACTGGAAAGAAAAGGGCTGGCGAAATTAACCACGCGGGTCATATTGCATTTGTTGGCGGGATCCCTTGGTTAACAAGTAGGGAAACGTGAAAACCACAGGTGCGGGCGCAAGTCGTTGCCCGCAACACACACGTGCTCAAAAAGGGCAGGAAGTAGCCGGTCGCTTCGAAACACAAAAAAAAGGTCCACTGTAAGGGTACTTGTTTTGGGAGCTATAAGACGCTGCTTCGCGAGACCTATACTTAACAGGAAACAAAAGTATTTTAGGAGCCCTCTTTCAAGATGTGAGCCTTTTGGTCTCCAAGGGTCTCGATCCCAGGCTTTTATAGCGCTGTGGAGTGCTGCGCCTACTGCGAGGCAAAGCTCCGGGATGTTTCGGATGGCATGCTCTACACGGCTTTTGGGCATTCAGCTGCTCACCGCTCCACGCAGCTCGCCTAGAGCTTTGTGCGTTTATCACGCGCGCAAGTTAACACCAACGTTCCTGCAGGATCACCACCAATGAAGAGTTCCTGCGGATCAATGGGCCTAGCCCTCTGACGGCGATAGATGGCTTTAGCATTGCCCGTCTCAGCCCCAGTTACTCGCACAGCTTTGCGCGCTGCGTGTTTTGTCTGACCTGTTAACCAGGCGTGTTCCCGGACGCGCTGCACATCCTGGACTTAGCCTGCACAGTTGACGCCATCTGCTCAGCTCTCATGACCTGGTCAGATGGTCGCCGCCCGCCGCGCGACGAACGACTTGAGCAGCTTCACAAAGAATATATGCAATGGTGTCGGGAGTGCTGCCAGGACCCCACGCAGCCTCTCAAGTTGGTTCTCGCTTATACGCTGCGTGCTCAGGTGTGCCCCACAGCTGCCGAGCGTCCTCCCGCCTGTTCACCTCCAAAGCGCTCGTTCCTTCCACGGGGAAGTATCCAGCTGTGTCCCAAAAGGTGCTCAAAGGCGCTGCTGCCAAGTCCATGTCGTACTTCATGGCGGAAAAGGCGCAGGCCTTGGCGGAGCAGCATGGCACCGAGGAAGCGTGGCCGCTTCACTGAACTGGCTCGTGTGTGCACCTGGTCTTTTTTGCAACACTTACTTCAGCAGAGTTGAAGGTGGACTGCGGCAGTCTTCCTGGGGCTGACGCAAATGTATACCATATTTGCTAAGCACAGGCGGGGGGCGCACATTATATTTTGTATCGCCTAGGTCTAGCCAAGAAGGCATTTGACAACTCGACGCTGCGTTGGGCAATTCGCCCGAAGCAGCACCAAGCTGAACATATGTGTCGCCCTCGCCTGTTTCTAAAGCATGTCATTTGCGCTAGAACTCCTAGGTTGTTTGACTTTTGCGGGCGCTTTGGCAATGCCAAGTACTTTGGCAATTACCTCAACGAGGATCTTATGGGCCGTGGGAAGCGCCTTGGCCTATTATATCTCTCTTTGTATCCATGCTGCGCAACAAATCGGCCAGGAAGATTATCCGACACTGCCACATATTGACACTGAGCCAACGGGCCTTGCAGCACTACGCTGCGTCTGTATGCCTTAGGTGGGCTGGGCCCGACGCCTTTTTCAGCGGCTGACAAAGAGCTGCGCGCGGCATCGACGCTTCGATCGAAGGGATCCCGCCCGTCATTTTTCCAAGGTAGCTATCTTGTAGAAAGGGCGTGACGCGTCACCCCTCAAGTGGCCGCACAAGATCATAGGATCCAACCCCCCGCCCCCTGTGTTCGCTTTTGCGTCATAAACTTGATCTTCCCAGATGGGCTCAAGAGAATTGATTTCTCTCATATGCCTTAAGAACATTTTTAACCTTGCGGACCGCCTGTATAGGTTTCTATTTACAGGAAATGAATTTCAGGGACATCCATAGTCTCCAATTTTGGCATGCACCGACGCTCTTGAAATAGATATAGCAAGGCGGGGTGGGGTGGGGTGGGCGGGGTGGGGCGGGGTGGGGCGGGGTGGGGCGGGGGTGGGGTGGGGTGGGGTGGGGTGGGTCCTTGGCGGGAGCCACTGGCGAGCTACTCTGGGATACTCGAGATACTCGGCGGGACCACTGGGCAGGATGAACTTATACCGTATAGTTGGCTGTGCCCGTGCTACTTTTGGCTCAAACTAGCCACGCGCCGCCACTTATTCTAGCGCGACTTTGGTCCGATTGCCACGCGGATCAAGCCGAAAGGCGGCCAGCCCTTGCGCGCGTTGGCTGGGGCATCGGGCCACGCGCGGCGTTGCAAATCACAAACCTATACTTTAGCGCGCTGTGCTCTAAAGTCTTCCTTTAAGCTTGTTCAGCCTCTCCTGGGTAAGTCCAAGTCCAGATCATCATCACCAAAGAGGGATGATGGAGCATGCTTCGCGTTTCAGAAGGGAAAATGCGACAAGGGGAGTGCTTGCAAGTATAGGCACGAGCTCATCAAGAACAATTCAGCTCCGGCAACGTCAAGCGACAAGGCACAAGCCAAGTCGAAGGCTGCCGCCAAAGCCGCAGCGCAAGCTATTGCAAGAAGGGCCATCGCGATGCCTGCGATAGTCTTGAAGCAATCGGCTCCTGCGGGAAAGGTCAGCTTCAAGAAGGACGTTGACCAGGTCGAACCGGATGAAGCCGAGACTGTCTACCACGAGCATGATGACGACGCAATGAGCGAATCATCAAGATGGTCTGGCGAGTCCGAGATCCCCGAGAAAATGGTATGGTTCAAGGAAGTACTCGATGTCGACGAGAATGGGGAGATCACCTATCTCGAAGACGAGAGAAGGCAATGGGAACGAAAAGGGGAGTGGTACGGCTATGAGGACAATGAGAATGAGCCTTATCAGTACGTGCACGTCGACGAGAAGAAGTTTAAGAGCAGTGATCATCGAGAATTATCAGCCTATCAAGTCCAACGATCATTGATAAGAGCGAAAATACTGAGAGAGGTGGTAGACGACATATACAGGAAACACTACTTCCCAGTAACCAAGGAGAGCACCATAATGTTCGAATATGATCGGAGCAAGGACGAGATCAAGGAATCGGCCGTCGACTGGAAGAAACAGCATGGTTTGCCGAAGAATGTGTTCGCAATGTCAACGTGCATCAGCAAACGGGTGAAATGGTTGATGGACACCGGATGTGGTCATGATCTCATTGGACGAGCCAAGGCAAAGAGCCTGGGTGTCGATATTGTGAAAGATGATGATGAGATTGTGTTCCAGACCGCAAATGGTTCCACTTCCACATCCGACGTGGCCAAGATAGTCGTGGACGAGTTGGACGAGACTGTCGAGCCGCACGTGTTGGACGAGACACCCACGGTGTTGTCAATAGGGAGGAGATGCATGAAGATGGGTTATGCATTTCACTGGATGCCTGGTAAACTACCTTTCATGGTTACACCAAAGCAGGGATTCGTGCACTTACAAGTCAAGGACGACATCCCATACCTCGTGAGTGATGGTAAGCTTCGGAGTAACAGGCATCGCCCTACGGTAGACGACCTCAAGGAGCACTTTTCGGAAGTATTGGCAATGGTAACGAACGATGAGGCAGATCAGGATGGCGACGATGACAACGAGGTCACACCCGCCGCTGTCGGTGAATCCGCAGAGGTCGAGGGCGAGCGCCATGATGGTGCGTTCGACTTCGGACCACCCGGAGGAGCCGGTCCGGTACGTCCGCCTCCCGTAGCTGAGGAAATACCTGTAGACGTTGGGCCAGTCCCATGTCGACATGGTGATGCCGAAGCTAACGAGGAAGAGGTTGAGGAGGATGATCCAGATGCCGGAATTGAAGTTGATGTGTACGAAGGGTCATCAATAAAGAGGAAAGTGGGAGTCCTCAAGAGGGACGCCAACTCCATTGCTCATTTGCTTACACACAGGTGTCGAAACCCTTTCTGCGAGTCATGCGTCAAGGCAAAGATGAGACACTTCAGATCACGAACGGGGGCCTTCAAGAGGGAGGTAAAGATGTTCGGGGACCTGGTGACGTTCGACTTTGTGACGGCATCAGGAGATCATGGAAGGCAGGTATGCGCTCATTATTCGGGACATATATACCGGAATTATCATGGCTTATCCAACTGCGAGAAGAGACACTGACTCCGTTGTCAGAGCCATCAAGCACTTCTGCGGGAGGAGGAAGATCAAGCGGGTATACTCGGATGATGGCCCGGAACTGATCAATGCATGCGTGGAGCTGAAACTGAACCGCGACCTGTCGCTACCTGGACGACCGCAGAATAATTCCCTTGCTGAGAGAACAAACCAATTCATCATTGACCAGACTTCGGCTTGTCTTGTACATGCCGGTCTACCCACGTGCTACTGGGTGCAGGCCATCACCACGCTGTGCCATCTTATGAACATTGAAGAAGTAAATGGATCGAGCGCTTGGATGAGGCTGCATGGCGAGGAGTTCAAAGGCGAGAAGATACCTTTTGGTGCGCTAGTAGACTTCAAGCCGAGTGAAGCACGAGGGGAGAAGAGGGAGAAATTCGAACCAAGAGGGGAAACTGGTATATTTGCTGGATACGTGTTGAGCACCGGGATGCATTGGGCGAACAAGTATCGGGCTTGGGCCCTCACTGCGTTTGCGGGTGCAGAGTTGAACATCAAGAAAGCAAAGGTTCCACCTCGATTGAGAATGCCGCATCAGACGGAGAGGATGATTCTCAAGTCACCTCTGACATTCCCAATACAACAGAAGTACAAGGCTGCCAACGAGACTCTGGAGGGGATTGAGATGTCTGTCGATGCAATCGGTCTGGATGCACGTGACCGCCTGGTCGAAGATGAGGACTACGAGCCCGAGTTATTGCAGAGTGACGAGAAGCGACTGCTCGACGATGAGGTCGATCAGATCGCTGGTCTGCTGCTTGACGATGGTCCGGAAGTACTTGTCGGAGGTCGGGGGGACCATGTAGAAGAAGAGGATGCTAGACCGAGCTCATCAAAAGGGAAAGGGGATGGACACGCCAAGGGCGACGACGAACTTATGAAGCCCGACCTTCCACATGTGTCAGCTGGACTACCTGGGGACGGCATAACGTACATCAACGATGATGGCAAGGAGGTTAAGATCGACAAGGCCGGAAGACCATATCCTGTCGGGAAAGATGGCTTCAGGTTAATGAAGACGACGAGACCTCCAGAGTACACTCCCGATGAATTGGCAATGATGAGGAAATACTACACCGAGGAAGAAAAGGCCGAGATGAAGGGTGGTGGCAAGAAGAAGAAAGACGGCCCCAAAAGTAAGGAATCTGAGATTTCTGCGCCGGCTGAGGCACAGACATTGCAGATGCCCGGTGGTAAGAGAATTCGAGCAATGCTTCGAAACCGCTGGGGTGGAGTTGAATGGCAGTACAATTGGGGATTGCGGAAGAACATATCAAAGATCAAGAACCCACTGGATGGGAAACACTTGGCTGAGCTTGATTGGGTCAGGATAGTTGTAAATCCTGTTGACGGAGTGGTTGTCCTCATGGATTCCAAGCAATCCCAAGACGTCTTGAGACGAAGTGTTCAGCTTGAGAAAGAATTTGCGTGTCTGGTAGTAATTTACGCCTGGAAGTTCAAATCTGAGGAGCGGTCGAGGTCGACTCCAAATTGGATGAAGGCAGTTGCATCAGTCATAGAGCGTCAGAGAGACGAAGCTGAGACGATATCGGGGACAGATCCTACGGTCGATGCATCTACGGATTTTACCTGGTACGAATGGGAGGAGTCTGCTGAGGTAGTTTCTGGAAAAGTGCCACTTGCGTTGCCCGCAATAGGAGAAAACGGTGAAGCCAAGAAATACCCATCGATGCCATGCGTGACTTCTGAGCGAATACAGCACAGAGAGAAAGCCGTAAAAGTTGTACGATTCTTCGACGCTTTAGTGTCCAGACCGGTTGGCTGGAAAGAAATGCTGACCAACCCTGATGCGTTGGCATCAATGAAGAAAGAATGGCCGGGATTAATCGACCAGGGCGTCTTCGACCTTGGCGCAGTGCGAGAATATGACGCTGTGGCCAAGGAGGCAAAAGCGAAAGGGGAAGAGATACACATGGCTCGCGCACATGGTATTTGTGTTGAAAAGCACTCACAGTTGCCTGTTGGTGATCCTAAGAGGAAGTTCAAGGGTAGAGGCGTGTTGCTGGGGAACCAAGTGAAGAATCAAAGCTTTGAAGCTGCGATGTTTCAAGATTTGGGGAACTCTCCTGCTTCGTTTGAGGCCCGGACCAGCGGGGAGGGACTCCTGAGTTGGCCACGAAGGAGCCCGTGCGTGGACACCTTGCTCCGCATGCCGCTAGCGTACTAATGAAGTTGCTGTACGGTGCGCGGATTGCCCGCTTCGATTTGTTGCGGCAAGTGAATCGCCTGGCACGGAATGTGCACAGGTGGACTGACTCCGATGATCGGGGTTTGCATCATTTGATGTGCTATGTGCATCATACGAAACATTGGCGCATGGTCGGTTGGGTCGGAGACTCCATGGATGATGTGCACTTGGCCTTGTATGCGGACGCTGACTTTGCAGGATGTGTCGACTCGCTACGTTCCACCTCTGGTGGACACTTGAATATACAAGGGCCTAATACTCGGTTTCCGTTGTCTGGCAGCTCAAAAAGACAGGGTTGTGTGAGTCACTCAACTCCTGAGGCCGAAATAGTTGCGGCCGATGTTGCCATGAGAGCCATGGGTATGCCTGCTCTGAAGTTGTTGCAGCGGATTCTCAAGAAGTCACCGAACTTTGTGTTCTATGACGATAACAAGGCTATGATCGGTGTCGTGCGATCGGGGAGAAACCCCACGATGCGCCACCTTGAGAGAAGCCATGGTGTTTGCATTTCGTGGATGCATGAGATGTTCACACGTGATTACATGTATTTGGCGTATGAGGTCACCGACAGAATGGCGGCTGACATCTACACCAAGGCGTTCAATGATGGACGCAAATGGAAACATGCATGTTTGCAGATTGGTCTACTCGACCCGAGCTTGCTGTCTGACCCGGATACCCTCAAGGCGCTCACACCTACGTGTGATCCCATAAAAGGGACCATGCAGACTGCTTCGGGAACGGTTGACGGAGTTCCCACATTTCCGTACACACACACACACATTCCGATCATGCCCCCGGACCTGTGGTGGTCCGGATTGACATCCAAAGGAGGATTGCATGAGCATGAAGGACATGATCCGGTTGTCGTTGCTAAAGGACCCAGATTGATGCGTGTGAAACCTCCACTCGCGGTTGTGACACCATTCGGGAGCAAGTGGCTTCGTTCCACTTGGTTTTTGAGGAACGGGTCATGGCTCAAGGTTGAGGACAGGGTTGACCCTGGGTTACAGTGTAAGCGGATTGATGGGTGGGTTGAACGCGCAGTTTGGCAGTTTCATCCCGTACCGGTTGCTGTACCGGCGCGGGAGCAATCTCCACGACCACGACCAATTCATGTCGGGTCCGGGGATGTTGACATGCAGTCCGTGCTGGCCGCATTCGTTGAAGAGCTGTCGAACGAGCGCATTGAATTAAAATGTGTCAATGACCTTGCTTTGGAAACTTTGCTCCGGTTGAAGCTGCTTATGCGTTGTCTGCATACCAGTCATGAGCAATTTGTTCCTGGTCGTTGTTTTGTTCCATATCGCATTGCGGTGAAGCACAAACCACAGTTAGCGCCGGGTATTGAGCTCGCGATGGTTAAACATGACGGTGGTGTGCTTCGCGCTCCGGTGCATGTCTCGCTTCCTGGTATGAGAACTCGCACAGTCGTCACATTGTACAGTGTTGACTTGGCTCGGCCTATTGTGCTGATGGCATGTTCCGAACCGCGTAACTGGTTCACTGCCCTTGCCCGACATAACGGGCCGCAGGTCGTGACCATCACTTTGGTCGATGACTTACTGAGCGAGTACGGGGGGAGAATCGCTAGACATGTGCTTACTAAACCTTCCGATTTGTTGTTCTTCGCCGGGCCTTGCACGGGGGGATCATCATGGGCACGCCTCAACAAGACTCGCGGAATTGACACCGCAGAGAAAATCGAAGCCAAACGGAAGGAATTTTGGAAACTGTTTGAACGGTTCGTTGAAATCAAACGGCATGCCATGACGAAACGCGCTGCGATTTTGTTTGAGTTGCCTGGAAGTTGCGATTATTGGAAGGATGAGAGACTGCATGAGGTTGTTCATGATGGCATTAGTCATGAGTTTGATGGGTGTCGCTATGGCTTGAAGCAAAGGTATGCGAAGAAACCCATGCCAATCAAGAAACCATGGAGAGTTGTTTCGTGGAACTTTGACCTTGGTAGCTCGTTGTCTAAGAAGTGTAATGGAAACCATGAACATGGACCTTGTGCCGGTCGGGAAACCAAGGAAACCCAGTTGTACACGTCGTTAATTGTGTGTGTGATCCTCCGTCGTTTTCGTGCTCGAGCAAAGTGCCTTCAGCCGGAACCATTGAAACTCGCTCTTGCTTGGAATTCGCGGAAGCATCAAGCTGCTGCGTGTGAGATTCGCACCGCCCCGACTGTACCAACGAGGAGCTGGGCTAGTCCCGAACATCAGGTTCCAACGGGGAACTGGGCTAGTCCCGAACCTCAAGTTTCGACGAGGAGTTGGGCCAGTCCCGCACCTCAATTAGAAGCTGGGCATATATTGGGACTATTCTGTGGCTTTATTTGCAGCTGCCTATTTTGGGTTTTCCCGGTTCTGGAGAATATCATCAAGATGACTGCCAATGCGACCGTCGTCAATACAAATGAATTCTTCTGCGTGCCTGTTGGGAAATCCAGGCAAGCGGCAATATTCTTGGGGAACCTCGTGAAGAACGCCATCGAGGAGGGCAAAAGAATCCCCAAGAGAATGGAAATGGGCAGCGACCTGGGTACATGCATAAAGTGGATCGAGGACATCGGCGTCCCCGTCATCTACGCCTACTCAGCGTACTACTCTGCCAAGTGCCGCGGAATGATGAAAGGAGAAGGGCAATCCATGAGGGTTGCATTGGAGTTTATCAGTACGATTTTCGGACAACTTTCTGCTGACGAATGCATGCTTGGTTGGAGGGAATTCTGCAGCAAAGGGAAGAAGATTGTGGCGGCGCTGAACCAGCTTTGCGGTGAGGCATCGCTACTAGCAAAGAATCCTGAACTGCTCAATGTCACCAAGTATTGCATCGAGGGGGCAGATATGTTGAGATCCATCGCAGATATCTGGGATCTCGCATCAGGTGTGGCCGAGAACAATGAAGAACGGTCTTTCACAGCTGCATTCCACCAAGACGCTCCGGTCGGGGAAGTCTACAAAGAGCTCATCAGTGATGAACCAACCAGGACCTCGTCGTCAAGAAGGTGGAGGAGCTCCGAGGAGTTTCTGACAACTGCAGAGTTCGAAAGGCATGATCGAAGAATTGCGAAATTCAGAGATCGAAGCTGGGGAAAGGTATTCACGTTGAGCGTGATCAAGGCTCCCAAGGTTGACTTCTACGGTCATGGCACAAGAGCCGACTACCAGAAGAATTGGGACCTTGGGCTGACCTACCAGAATGAGCTGCGCGCGTCGATGAAGAACCTGGCGTATGCAATGAGAAGAGATGAAAGAGCTCACCAGCACACCCTTTTGCGCTGGATGATCTGTGGGTCAACCCCCAGCGACATCTCTGACGCATGCATCGGGGCAATCAACTCACTCATGTGCGTTTCCTTCATCATGAGGAGGTTGCAGCCATTGGTCGGGGAAAGGCATGCTACGGATCAGTCGTACACAGTTTATTTCCGTCAGGACAAGTCCGAGCTGAGGGACCTCTATCGGGAGATCGAGGTCGCCAGGAACTTCCTGTGGTGCATCGACATGACCTACAAATCAACGCTGCCTGCGATGAACATCATCAGCTTGGCGCCACACGCGGCTGACAGGGCCGCTGAGAACCAAGATCGGCGCAAGTGGGTAAGCTGGCTGAAGGAGATTGAAAAGAAGGCGGAGAAGGACAACGTGATCGACTTCGACCAGAACACCTACTGCACCGTTAACGAAGCCGACAGGGAACTGGAGAGGTACCCCGAGGACTTCGCGATCGGAGAGGAGCCGACGTGGTGGGTAATGGGTTCATCGAAGACGGAACCGCCGCAGAAGACGGAGCGACAGCAGAAGTCAGCGTCGAGCTCCGGGCAAAGGAAACAAACCTCTGGTGGGCCAGTCCCAGCAGGGAGCTTCAAGTGGGGGGTCGTATGCAAGCGATGCCGTCAAGATCGACAACGAGATCATCGACTCCATATTCCGCATGAACTCCGGTGGTGATGATGACAGATGGACAATCATCAACCCAACTGCTGGGCTGACACATACACCTCATTCGAAGGGGGTATTACTCTGAGTGGCGCAACTGTCAGCGTGAAGTTCAACATAGACGCCAATACAGGGTACCCAATCATACAAACTGTATTTGGGCCGTGTCTCGCAGATGGGAAGAAAGCGACATATTGGGAGTGTATGCTGAGATGCCTGACTTCTTCGCTGGTACATTTCGAGGAGAAGACCAGCGCAGAGAAGATCATTCTTTCCTATGTTAGAAAAGGGAATGCGGCATGGCTTCAGCTGTATGCTTTCATGTGTGCCCAAACAGGATGCTTGATTACTGGACGCCTTCCGGGCGCCAAAGCCATCAACGCGTTGATCCAGGCAGAGAAGAACCCAGACAACGCACCTGGACGGTTGATCCGGATCATCAAGGAGCAGAAAAGGGGCCCCATTGGTGGGGCAACGATTCGCGACATGATGATTCAGAAGAAGAGCTTCTTGGTCCTGGATTGGCCCCTGAGGGCTGTCAATGCAAAAGGGAGCACGAAGACCTTCCAGATGATGGTCAACGAACAGGGATGGACAAACATCGAGGAGAGATCGTACTACGGTTCGAGTGAGCAAGTCTCCTCGTCCGCAGATACGATGAGCATCATCTCCCGATTGCAGAAACTGGAAAAGCTCATCGTCGAACGACGGAGGCGAGACATGGATGACTCACCTGTGTCGGTGCACATTTGGATGTCGCTCTATGACTGGGTGTGCATGAGGGGGTGTGGGTGGCAGGTGACCGCCAACCCCATCATTGACTCCTTGCAAAAGACGATATCCGACCTCGTCAACACGTGCAAGGGCTTGGTTGTGGTGTGCGTGAATCGCGACGTAGCTTTCCATGGAGGAAGAGGGGACTTGGGGACGATCGCCAACAAGGTGAGCGAGATCTGCAAGGCGGCAGGCGCGTTGGTGACCGAGAACGATCGCCTGTGGCGCGTTGCCCACGCGCTCACAGGTAAGAACTACAAGATCCCTGGAAGCTCGAATCTGCAACATTTCCTCTTGAAGCGATTGTTGGTGGAGAAATCCATCGACGTGATCGCGCCAAGCAACGCGTTCGTGTGTGAGCTGGAGGAGACATGCATAAGCGAGCCCGACCTTCGCTTCAATATCCCGAAGAACATGGAGGAGTCGAAGGTGAAATTCGAGTACAAGCCAACCTTCACTGCTCAATCGAAACGGAGGCAAGAACGGCAGGATGAAGGACACGGCGGACAAGATGCGTTTGGGAACATCGATGTCAGCGATCACCGTCTTCGATGGTATGCGGTCACCGAGCTCAGCGAGTTAATCTGCGAACTTTGTGTGAAAGAAATGCAGATGAACAAGTCGAAGGTGCTCGGGTCAAACTCAAAATGCAATCCCACTTCTTGCGTGAACTGTTGCGCGAACTGGAATGCGGACACGAACGGTGTTGCGAGATCAACCGAAGGGAGGAAGCTGTATACGCGACTTTTTGCAGAATGCGTGGTTGCGATCCCGGATCTTCAACATCTCATGGTGAACGTCAACAATGTTCAGGCCATGACCACGATTATACGGGAACTTGCATATTCCAAGCTGAAGAAAGAGCTATCCCACGTGGGTTTCGTGAGCATGACAATGGATCAGGCAGCACAGTTCTACAATAACGGACACGGGAAGCAATTGTGTGCATCCCGGGATGTGATCACGTGCAAGAATTCCGAGGGAATTGAGGAGAGGACCTCCATCTTTGTGATAGACAGAGATCTTGGCAACGTGGCCTATTCATCCTCATCCTGGATCAAGAGCGTGCTCGATCAGGGGACGATGTATGAACTCCTGGGACAAACTACGAATGAGGAGTCCTTGGGGGACGTCGTCGAGATGATATTGGGATTCTTTGAGGTGATGTCGTACTTTCAGCACGAACTTCCATTGTGGAAAGATGCATGGAAGATCAAGAGGGAGTTCGAGAATTCAATCGTACGACACCTCGCCGGGAACGTGAGCCACACGACGGGCCAGAACCGAAAGCGGAACAAACCATCCGCCCAGCTCGGGGCGCCCACGAAAGAAGTGTTGGACATCATGAACATGGTCAAGCCCAGACATCCGCGATCCCTGACGGCCGAGCATGCCACCCAAGGATCCAAGAGGAAGGCAACAGAGAGTGAAGGCGACGGTCTTGGTCAAGTGCCAGACCCGAGCCGAAGCTCTCAGCCCAACGTTGAGAAAGAAGAGAAGAAGCAGCGAGTGATTGATGGGCGGAGAGCTGCACTCGAGTTCCTGGTCTCAATGGAAAAGTGCATGGGAGAGATGGGAATTTGCATGAGATGCGCGAACCTGGCCCACGACGGCGACTGCAAGAACTATGAGGAGGCTGCTGGGAATGAGAAGGCGATGAAGAAGATCCGTGAGCTTCTCAGCAGCGATCATGTTTCCTCGGATGAAGAAATGGGGGATACGGAAGAACCGTCCTCATCGACGTCCAAGGAACGCAAGAAAGGAGGACAAGAAGGGAAAGAGACAATAGAAATGTATAGCTATACCATCAATCTGGTGGAGATGGCTGACACGGCTGAGGGAGGAGAGCTACAATGCGGTGGCGTGGACCTCACCTACAATCCGTGCGGGGACAACAGAACGTTCAAGACGACGCTAGAGCGAGGGTGTGACACCATCCCATGTTACATCCCGAAGTTCGGCGACGTGAGCGATGTGCATGTGCCATGGGCGTACGCATCTATTGTTGACCCCAAGTACTTTCCCAAGGGTGCCATCCTTGAACAGGTGGATGTGATGCAGCTTGGCAAGAGCGTCAATTTCTGCGTTGCTCCCTTTGACGGTGCTCCACTATGCAAGATTGGCGACGATCGCTCTGTATTTGCTACGAAAGATCAAGCAAACCAGCTATCTCACAACCTGTGCAGAGTCCTTCGACACAAAATCGGCAATTGCCGAGGAAGTGTTTTCAGATGCGATGAAGGTGGATGGGTCGACATCGACGCAGTGATTGTCGACCGGAATAACGACATATTCCCACCTGCAACTTCGAGAGCAAAACGATACATGGGCATCATGGAAGTGATCAAGTGGCAGGAATCCGGACACAAGAAATCGAGGTTTCAGGTCCTGGCAGCAAGGTTTCCAAGCGTCATGAACCCGAATGACATGAAGGCGGCCAGGGAGGAGTTGAACTATGCTGGCCTGGATCGGGATGACATCGACAGGATGTTCAACAGATGCGATGGATGGTGCAGGCCTTGGTGCATCCGAGTCACAACTGGTCACAGTGATTTTGGATTCATGAGCTCATCCGCACTGGCAAATAGGTATTCTGCAAGAATGGGTGATTCTCTCGGAGGAGCATTCCATGTGACGTATGTGGAGAACCTGCCGAGCATCGTACGCTGTGGGCTAGTCCCCGGCGGGATCGATGGCGGAAACAGGCTAGCATTGCACTTCGGAGCATTTGCTCCATGGGATGAGATGAACGTAGCAACGAAGGTGACGCTACGAAACGTAAGGTCGGGGGATCCGATTGCGATCATCTACATTCCCAGTGCAACCCTCGCGCGGTATGGAGCTGGAGTCGCGGCAAATGGGACATTCATGGTCTTTGACGTGATCCCGTTCTATGAGGTCAAGTCCATTTGGATTGGCAAAAGCAACGGAGGGAGATGCCTGGAGTACGAGGACGTCAAGCGAGCGTACTCAAAATGTGTGGAAAACGAGATCTGTCCGGGTTTCGTCGATTCCTCCCAGGAATCGGCTGCGATGTTCCTACAAAACGTCGCGAAGATCAACGAGAGGATGCCTGAGACCGAGGCAGGTGCCGACAATCTGCACTACATCAAAGACATGGTTGATCGTGCATGCAAACTGTTTCGGGAAAACAAGCTGGAGGAGTTTGATGCGCAGACCAACGAGATCAGGGACGAGATCAGCAAAGTCGTCATCCTGAATGACGAGACATGGGAAGGGCTACGATGCCGGATGTGTCCGTCATGTGCGACCGCGATTCCCACATGCTTCTGTGTGTGCCTGGAATGTGGGGCGCAATTGATCTCTACCGGGAGATTTTGCATCCACATCAGTTCCGACGACGATGGGGACAACCAAAGGCCCAATGTTTCGGGTGATGCCAGGCGTGCACAAGACGAAGCCAACCATGGTGCGGCAGCACAGGAAGAGGATGATGAGGCGGAGAACGTTTCTGAAGACGACGACATGGACACGCAAGGATACACGTCCCGCTACATGTCTGAGGAAGAAGATGGCGGTTGGCAATACCGCGACAATGACTTGGCATCGCGGGATATCATTAATTCCCAGCGGATGGCGATTTGCCTTGATGAGCCGCGCGAAGCTCAATACATGGCGGGATTCATCGCGCTGCAGATGTCAAAGATCCAAGAGAGGCTAAAAGACACTAAACTACATAGCTTAGAGCCCGAGGCGCTAATGTATCGCTTTTGTGTTTGAGCCGGTCAAGTAGCAAACTCTTGCGATCCTGCAGATTGCGCCGAAGAGTCGTTATTCGGCGACTGGCCGCAATGGATGGGCCAGCTGGTTCCAATGGTAGCAGCCGAGGCGCGGCGCAATGACAATTTAAGCCGCAATCGGCTGCGCCGACGCAAGATGACGTCATGCAATTTCCAAGGCCAAACGCTTGTCAAGCTGGATCTATCCTTGTAGAGAACCCAGTGTCGTATAGGGCGCGCCGAGTTCAGTTGCATGAGTGCAAGGCTGTGAGCGAGCAACGCAAGTATACCTTTAAACTGCAACCTTGGCAGCCAACAAAACGAGAACAGGCGGAAGGCAAGGGGGGAGAAGTTGAGGGAGGTTAGCTCGCACGCCTGCCCTGATAGCTTGTGTCTGCGCAAAAAGCAAGCCTTGGGGTCAATCGACACAATCCTGAGAAAGAATGGCGCGCGGACATTTCTAAAGCGACTCGCCCGTCTCATTTGCCTTTAGCTTGTAAGGGCCCGAAAGTGGCACAACCTTTGGGGGGCACTTCGGCGCCATGGACCCTTTCGATGTTTTTTGTATTTTTCCCAGCCATTGTCCTCAATGCGTTTCCTCTTTTCCAACTTTCATCAAGGTACTCGTAAAGGCTTATGTTCTTTGATTTTTGTCGCTAAAGCCAAAAGCCATCAACTCTCGCACCGTTTTCTTGGAACACGCTCAGGCCGTCTGCGCTTTTTCTAAAAAGTCTTCCACTCTCACTCTGCGAGAAGGCGCAGGGATTGCTACGCAATTCCCGGTTATTCATTTCCTCATGATTGGGCAATCATTCATCTCTAGAAATGGGTTTCACGGCCAGTTGAGGTTTTCAAGGGTTCGCACGCTGGACAAGTTTAATTCACGAAGTTTCAACTCCAAACCCCTCACGGATGCATGGACAGGTCTTAGTCGCGTTGAAGCATGTGCACGAATTCGAGTAGGAGTGGAAGGCTTTAAAGAGTTAACTTGGACATGCGCACGAATGTCTTGTGCGGGGTCGTGCGCCGTTTTTAGCAAATGGCCGCGAAACGGCCGTGAAGCCATGGGCACGAGCAGAAATGGCCGCGAAATTCCGCGAATAGGCCGCGAAAACCCCACAGCTGGCCGCAAAAAGGTTTTTTAAACAATCGAAATGCGAATTCCAAGGTTCACGAAAGTTCACGCAAGTTCACGCCAAAACACCGTAGTTTAGAGTCTTTTTCACGCAAGTTCACGCAAGTTCACGAGCCCCCACCCCCCAAGAAAAAAACACGAAAAGCCGAAAAAAAACAGAATCGGGGGTCGCCAGTCCTGAAATTTCAGAAGTTCACGCCCAAAATCGGCCAACCACGATCCCAGAGATGGGTTCTGAAACTTGAGAGCTTGAGGCACAGGAGCCGCGTGAACTTGCCGCGCGACTGGGACGAGCGCTGCAAGCCACTGATGACTAAGGGTGTGCTTGCGGGCGTCCCGAAGAAGTGGAAATTGATTTCCAGGAGCACCCCGGCTTTCTTTATGTTTGGCTTCATTTCCGGGTTTTAGTGAAGACACATGGCTCCATTGACTGCAAGTAATCTTGCCAAGAACATCGTTCCGGAACGCGGAACTCTGGCGCGCAAGCCCCTTAAAATTGGTCGTGCGTGTCCAGGACATTCGCGCAGGCCCTTGCAGGTCTGAATTGTCAGACTGCGTGGAGTTCTGTCAGGATTTCTTTTGGCCATGGGATCACCAAATGGCTGCGAACCGGGATTTCGTGAAATGCGGCCATGCAAAAGCACAAGTGGACGTGGAATCCCGCAAGCGCGACGGCGCCGACATGAATTGAAACGCACTTATTCAAGGTCAAGAGACGAACCGCCACCCAACTGAATGTCCAGGGTTGTCAATACTGTTCCCTACATTGTGCGTCCCACAAGCGCAGACAAAAGATGCATCAAACAAAGCTTTGTAGATCCGTTCTGAAAGTCTTTTCCTGCAATGGCCCTGTGACACGGACAGACGTTTTCTTGGGCACGGCGCGACAAAATACAATTCGAACACTTAGGGTTTCCCCTTCTCGTTTTGGGCCCGGTGAGTTCCCCCGCTGGGCTCGCTGCGCAAGTGAGCACGGTCAATTATGTGTTCCCAAACCCTTGGCACACATAGGGGAACCCCTCGGCATCTCCCTCTTGGCAGATTGCACACGCTAACGGTGAACTCACATTGACTGTTTGAGCAGCCGTACACTCTGCAGACACAGCAAATTAGCCAACTAAACTGGATGTGTCTGGAGCTGCCACGAACTTTTTACCCAATGCGACTTGAGCCATGTAATCACACGTTGAAGCCGGCGCATGCCCAGGGCAAAGCTGCCCTGAACTGCTTTTCTATGGCGCATCGCGATGCAAATGGGGCCCGCCCGCGGTCGCAAGTATCACGAAACCAGCAATCATGAGAACCTTCAAAACAGCCCGATATACATTAGAGACTCTTTTGCGAAGGCGAAAATTAGAGTCTTTTAGCCTCTCTTGGATGTGGGGGATGTTCGAAGGTGGTGAAAAGAGAACGATTGATGCCGCGCTCGAAGGGAAGCAAGGCTGCCCATACCACAACGACTTCAAGAAGTACCCCAACATGACTGAGCACGATCAGGAAGGGATCCTGTTGCCGTCAACAATAGTGAAGATTAGCCAATCTCAGAACGTTCAGACAAGGACCTTCCGGTCGGCTGAGGAGCGTAATGAATACATTCGTCTAATGGTGTACAAATGCGAGGGGCTATACATATTTTACAAGCTGTGGATTGCAGCGAAAATCCTCGACATCACCAAAGACGAAATGAAGCTCCTGGTCAAGGATCGCGTGCACCCGGTGGGTGATATTGTTTACAGATGCTTCTCCCTGGCTTTCAACTGTAAATATCTATCGTTCGTAAGGGAAGGCTTGAACCTTGGCAGACATGGTTATTCGGTCAATGTGAGCGCCAATTTTTTGCAGCCACTGACCCGAACAAATGCGACACACCTCTGCTGGATTGGTGCCTCCGAATGGGGCATTGGATACCAGAAGATCATCACAAGAAGTGTGTCCGGGCGCGAGAAGCCCAAAAGAATTTGGACGAAGAGTTCCGTCGACGTACCCACAGACTGTCCATTGGGGACAGGTATGCGTAATGCAGATGTGGATTGTTATTGCTTATGCGGTGCGGCGCGCCCACCAACAGCAATACATATATTCACTCCGATGTTGATTGCGGCATGATGTGGGCTAGTCCCCATCTATTGCTTGCGTCTCATCAATGTCATTGCGATGGAACGACTCTACATCATGATATGATTTCATGCGTCCAAGATGAATGGATGTGTATACATTTACATGTTCCGACGGCTATGACATTCCGGATATTCATGGATGGAACTATTACCTCATGGATGATTTCCTTTTCATTATATATATATATATTATTCATGGTACCTGGAATGGCTATGTTTTGCATTGATTGCTCACCGATATTTCTTTGCCGGTGATATGCAGATTACTTACGATCATGCGCTGCTGTGAACTTCTATGGCCAACCCATTTCTGTGGATGACGGCTGCGCGATGCGCAAATGCGGCAGCTGGGATGTTCAATGGTTGCGTGATGACGTGAGGTAGTGCATACCTTGCATCTGTATATGGGAATGTGCTACGATTTGCGGATGCACGTTCCAGTTTCAATCGAACCCGGCAGGTTTCACAATGAATGAACGGTGTAGCGATAGCGAGTGAGAGAGTGCTCGATACAATTTCGTAGCTGAAGCCTTGGCCATTGGAACGTTTTGTGGCGTTTGGACCGCATGATGAACAATGCGACCCAAATGGGGGATGTTAAAACCCTTCTGGCCCCGTGCCTAAATTGGGAAGCAGTTCTGAGGTCCGTGTTTGTGTTGCTTACAAGGTTCCATTGATTGCCATTTGGCTCAAGTCACAAGTGAGGTTCAAGATCTTATGTGAAGCTGCGTTAATACGTGATCGGCAATTGAGAGCGGAAAACACTTCGCTTGTGCTGCATTTGTCAGGACCACTGTTGTAACTATTATTTCTTCTCCCTTACAACAGTTACACGGGTTCGGCTATAACGGTTTGACCGTATACACCTTTCTACGTGGTTGGTATTTACAGCTGGAGGGTTCGGTGGACAGCGTCCCACGGGACGTCACCTTGCCGTCTCTTGACAGAAGTCAAATGGAAACAAAGGGAACGTAGTGGACTTTTCCAATGACCTGGGCTCGGGCTTTTGACCCAGGGGTTCCTCTTGGTCCCTAGGGCTAAGCTTGTTTCTATTTTCCCTACTGGCATACACCAAAGACCCACATCCAAGGATTAGTTTGTTTTCGGGTGGATCCCAGCCTTTTGTTTTTTTTCTCTCTCTCTCTCTCTCTCTCTCTCTCTCTCTCTCCTCTCCTCTCTTCTAAATTAATATATATATATATAATAGCATAATTATATATCATGTGTGTTCATTTGCTAGCCTCATCTTGTTGGTGGTGTTATGTTTTGTTCTTCTTCAGGTTGCCCTTATGTTTATCTTTATCCTGATCTTTCTCGGTTATGTATTTCCCATGTTTTCTAGGTTAAGTTTCACAGTTTGTATCTTTGTCTTTCTCCTGATGTTTTCCTTTTTACAAGTTATTTGCTTTCCGCTTTCAGTATATTCAGTATATTGTCTTCTCATTCTCTTCTCTCTGGTCTCTTTTCTCTTGTCTCTTTTTTCTTTGCTCTTTCTCTTTCTCTTACCTCTTGCTCTTTGTCCCTCTCCTGTCTCTTTACCTTTCGCGTCTTGTTTCTTTCTCTTTCTGCTTCCCTTCCTGACTTTATCTTTCTCTTTCTCGTTCTGTTTCTCTTCTCTCTCATTTTCACCCCACGAGGTGGAAGAAGACACAAGAGCAGCGAGCTTTTGGCCTTTGTTCCCTTTGAGCCACTCCAAAAAAGGGTATCAAGACCTCAAGTAACGAGCTTCCGGCCTTTCCCTTCGGTCCACTCCGGACAGGGCATCAAAACCAAACGCCCAGCCGGACCAACTGCTCACTGAGGGCCATGAACATCTCCTTCTGGGAGCGGCCTCCCTCCATGCAGGTGGACATCGTGTTCAGTGCCTTGGCCTAAACCGCCGGCCAGGGCTCAGCGAATGGGATGTGCTTAAAAAAAGTCGCGAGAAAGGTCCTGGCCAAGGAAGGTTTGTACCCAAAGTGGATCTGATGTTTCTTGTTGGGACCTCAAAAGTGGTTGGTGGTTGCATGAGTCCCCACAGGATGTCAATCTGTTGGTCCGGACCCATAATCACAAACATGTGGAGATGGGTGTTTCTCCAACTTGGGTGGGTTCCTTTTATGGCAAAAGGGGTTTGCCTAAAGAAGACAGAAGCAAAGAAACCAGCAAAGAGCACAGCCCCAAGATCGGCGACATCAAGGCTTTTTTTTTTTCGGGTTTATCCCCCCCGAGTTTGCTCTTACTTCAAGCAAATGCACCAAGAATGGGGAACCAAAGCCCGAGGGTTTCATTGCCCAAAAACGTCCAACGCCCGGCCCTATGATGTTTTCCCTAAGTATGCAACTCTTGGGGGAATCCTTCCCCGCAACGGGGAGAAGCATTGAATCCAGGACTCTGTGTGTGGGTTTCACGGTTAGAGGCCCTAGGTCCATGAAGATGGCTTCGACTGTTGACTCCGCGTTCTGTTGGCAAGTTGACAAGGGGTAAATGTGATCCGGATCCCCCGTACACCCCTTGTGGATGAACCACGGGCGCATCTGGGTCAAACATGCTGGTAGGGATACCTTGCGTGCCTCATTTTGGCAATCTTTCAAGAGCCTGCGTTCCAAAAGCAAATAGGCCCTCCTTTGCCGTGGTTTCCGAGGCATGGAGTAGGATTGATGCTTTGAGAAACTGCCCGGACTTTGGGGCCCCTTTTGATTAGTACATGTCTCTTTGGACACACGGAACTGGGGCCATTTCACCGAGCTTCCGATTGCAAGGATGGGCCTACCTTTTCTGCACCGTGGCTGCAAGTGGTGTCCTCTTGGGGTTCCAAACACCAGGAAAACAATGGTTGGATTAAGAAAAACTGTTGCCGAAGGTTTATCATCAGTGGTAGCATTCCTCCTCATGTAGTAGGTGTAGCTGTGAGTACTCGTGCATCCGTCAGCAGTGCGTGTAGCTACGAGTGCACAGTGCGTGCATCAGCATACCACACAGCAGGCGTAGGTACACAGCGTAGGTACACAGCACGGATGCAGCAGTGGTGAGTATGCGTACCCTCAGGCCACCCCACCCAGGGGATCTCAGGGGGGGTTCGGGGCCCAGACCCCCAGGCCAAAAAGGCCTTTGTCTGCGGCCTATGCGCGCGCGTAGTATATATAACACACCCCCAGACCTAGGGTACCCTCAGGCCACCCCACCCAGGGGATATATATATAGAGAATGTGGGTGGGGTGTTCAACCCTCGGGTGCACAAGGTCACAGGCAATTTGCAGGAAGCCGTGGCACTCGCTCCCTTAACACCATCAGTCGCACCAGTTGGGCCGATTCGTTTAGCCCAAGGCCGATTGCGTGGTGAAACCTCCATATCCTACCACAATCGAAGGTTCGGGTACCGAGGTTGCCCAAAAGTTGAGGGAATGAGACCAGGTGTTGATGTTTGGGTTCATGCACTCAGCCTTTATTCCACAGAATCAGAACCGATTCGAGTGATTGAAGCTTGGTTATTGGACTGTTGTCCTGGCGCAAGAAAAGTCGGATGTCCGGAGCAAACGCCTTTGATTTGCTCGCACGGCTCTTTCGCTTTAGACTTATTCTGGGATGTTCGTGTTGGCGCTGCACGTTGGATCCTGCCTGAAGGCTACACAACGAAAAATGAAGACCTTCTTTGGAATGCGGTTTTCCAATAGTTGCGGAGAAAGTGATTGGGATTCCTGACCCTCCCATTTCAATCAGCGCAGATAACGAGCTCCTGGTAGTTTCCCTTTTGGGCCAATTGGTCACCGGTCAGAGTTTGGGTTGGACCTTGCAGGATTGGATCCACCGGTTGGGCCATCCCCTCATGCGAAGAGTCTGCATTCAGAATGGACAGTCACCCACTTGACAGATGGCATTCAAAGTCGGAGTTCGGGTGGCTTGTGTTTCAGCCCTCGCATTCCATTTCCGGGCCGGTTTCTTCTTTAGACTAAATCACGTGGAAGTGGGTCACCAACTCACCCGCAAGGGCCAGGGATGTGAGCCTTACGCTCAAGGGAAAAGTCAGGCGGTTGCCTTTGGTTTTACCTTAGGGCGTTTGGGCCCGACTGTCCATCTCGATTTGCACGTTCGAAGTTACTTCGCACGCAGGCCTCCTTGTGTCCATGATCGTTTGGCTGGCTGCATCTGGAGCTTGATTGGCGTGGGCCTCAGGATTTCATACTTCCCAGATAGATGAAAGATGTAATTAGGGGTTCTAAGAACAGGGCTGTTGAGACAAGAAACAAGCGTTTGCAGGGTGCTGCGAATTGGCTTGATGCGCAGGGTTCATTGTGGGGGGTGATGCTGGTCAGCTTTGACACTGTGTGTTCCGAGCGAGCTGCGTATTTCAAGAGTACGGACCTGATTTGCGCCTCTGTTTGTCCGGTGACATGCGTGTTCAGTGTATACACAAGTGTGCGTATGCCCATGTTTTTTTTCCAAACGCACATACATGTATGTTTCGAGCGAACACACATACGATCCGAGCCTATACACATGTGTCTTCACAGCATCTGTTGAGAGATTCGGAATGTTTCGCCGCATTGTGTGTGTGTGTGTGTTTGCCTTTTAATCTTGAAAATGCTTACTTTTTGATTTCTTGCAATCTCGGGTTTATGCTGGTGCTTGTAAGACCCCGAAAGGGTATCCTCCCAACACACTCGCCCACCAGGTGTTCTCAGCTTGGTTTGGGAGTAGACAGTTTTCAGGCAGGTCTCAGCTTGGACTCCACTGCCGCCGAATGATTGGGAAAGGAACATTTTGGGGCGCCGTCCTTTAGGCCGTACGTTGTGGCTTGGATGTGCCATGCCTAATTATTCTTTTGGTATCTTCCCATCCTTGGGGATTCTAGCTCCTAGGGCAGTTTTTTTTGTACACAATCAACCTCTTGCGCCGGGCATCCCCTACCACTCAACTGTTTTTTGGTGAGTCCCGGGGTATTGCCGATCTGAGATGTCAGGTCAGAAGATAACAGTCGGTAGGTAGTCTTTCTTGCAAGGGTTTTCTTGTGCCTGTTGTGGACAGTGCACTCCAAAGGTGATAAAACAGCAGCGCAAGAAAGCCCAACCCGGGGAAGGATTGGGAGAAATGCCCTGATCTGTTTTCTTAAGAATCGTTGAGAATCAGTTGGTGCCATCACACCCTAGGCGCGCTTTGGCAAGCTTAGGCGTCCAGTGGGAGATTGCACATCTGAGGCTCAGTTGCCCACAGTTGCTCCTTCCTGTTTCCACTCAGTTTTGCGTTGGTTTTACCCTCCGTTGGCGGGAGGGTTTATCTCTCAGTGCCAGTCATGGTTGTTAAAGTTGTTTGGGCAAGTGAGACGAATTGCGCGGAGAGCAGCGGA
This sequence comes from Effrenium voratum, assembly GCA_963377175.1. NCBI lineage: Eukaryota > Dinophyceae > Suessiales > Symbiodiniaceae > Effrenium > Effrenium voratum. The sequence goes on along the minus strand of CAUJNA010002057.1, from coordinate 224,195 downwards.
ATAATTTTCCTCCAATTCTGGAAGCGGCTGCAGTCTGCTAGCGGAACCGCTCGTTGGAGCGGAATCGGGTTCTGGAACAGTAGAAGCACAAGAGTGATGGGGGGCCCAGGCATCGTTCTTGTTGCACCCCTGGAATGATGACTTATGGTTTCTGGTGCCCAGGTAGGAAATTGAGTGGGTAGCCCCATACACGCACATATATACCAATACATTCATACGGGTATCTGCCCTGTACCGTGTGTTTGGAGCCACCGTAACTTTTTCTGGAAGAGCCGTGCACCCGAAGAGTCAACCAAGTTGCGACTCGGGTGGCCGTGAGATTTCGGCAAGCTGAGAAGCCGTGCGGAAAAGCAGACAGTTCAGGGGTCCACAGGAAACCTGACGTGGGGAGATAAACTCGCAGAAACCGGGGGACCCACTCCGTTTCCCCAAGTCCTTTTGGGGAAGCGCGTTATTTGGTGCGGGGCTCTGATTTGCGTCTTTGAGGGGTTTGAGCTGCGGCTAGTAGCGGTGAGCTGTTCTCTTTTTGGCGGGTTGGCTTTGGCAACCTACACAGCGTGCAAGGCTTCCTTTTGGGTGACACAAACTTGCCTGTGTTTGCGCGCATGCTCCTCTGCTTTGCGTGACTGTAGCTTTTAGCATAGCTCCATGTGCTTACAAGTTCCAAGTGCCAGAGTTGTGATTCGCAGCAGGTCAGCTCGTGATGCAAGCGATCACGTGAACACGCAGGCCACGATGAATAAAACTCCGACCGAAACCGGACGCCGTGAGCCCTGGCGTTTTTGGTGTTTTTCGTCGTGCGCGAAGCAGCTGGTGTCGCGATGGCATGGTGCGCATCCTGAAACTTGGCCTTGCAGGCGGGGCTCGACTAGCGACAGATGTCCAAGAATTCCCCAAAGCAGCAGTTGCGGGGTCCGAGCCAATCCTTGGGACAGGTTCCGGATAGAACTTGCGCGAACTTGCGCCCATGGATGCCCGGGTGTCCCTGAGGTGTGGCTTTGGGGTGTAGAATGGTGTAGAGTGGCCCCACGAATTGTAACAGTCCATAGCCTTAATCTGATAATCTTGACACCACAGGGTTTTAGGGTCCATTTGTTTGATATTAAGGGAATCCCCGCAAAGTGGTACCCATGGGGATTTGGTAGCACGCAAAGGCCACATAAGGCCACTTTCCAGAAGCATGTGCATATATGCATCTAAGCAACTCTCGCAACCTCACGCAAGTACGGGGCATTGAAGCAATGTGCTCAGAGGAACGGAAGGAGCTGGTTCTGATTTTGCTCAAAGATTCTGTTGATTGCTCCCTCCCGACTTCACGTGCTCACACATCAGCGAGCAAGTCACATAACCGCACAGCGGCCGAGATCTTCAAGTCCAAACCAAGGCGCAAACATTTGGAGCCCGTCATGTGCTAAACTGTAGAACACTTGCAGCGCCGTTTGACAAGAGCAGGCTTGGTCTGAACAAAACGCGACCAATGCACAAGAACATTGGTGCTAGTTTCCTGTGGCGTTCCTGTTGCAGGAACCAGACTTCCATGATTGGATCAAACGGGAGCCCTGACGACGATTGATTTGGGTGAGATGTCAGGAAGTCTGAATCGATGGGCAGCACTCCTGCGGATGATTTCAGGACCCCCGCCCCCAACCAAAAACAGGGCGGGTGTCGGAGGATATGATGGGGGGTTTCACAAGAATGAAGCCTAACTTCACCCCCTGGTTTCTGGTTTTCTTGGATGGGCCTTCCTTAAGAACAGCCGCCCAAAAAAGAAGCGCAAGCCCCTGTGCCTGTGTCTTGCCTGTGCGAGTTTGCAAACCTCAAACTTGTTTGCCAAGCGTATCAGACATGGAGTTACTTTGCTTCTGGCCACTACACTCGGGTAAGATCAAGGTCCCTTACAAGGAGACGTCAAAGATCACCTTTTTGGACAGGCTAATTGAAGAGAGCTTGATGTGCCTCGTATCCGGCCCCGCTTTTCTTGGATGGCGGTTTGCATGGTTAACCCAGTGCACAAGCCAGTTGAACCACCTCAGGCCCATCCTTTTTATAGGCCTACCTATATTCTCTTCTCAACATCAACCCCATCCAAAGGACCGCCACCCTGAAAAGACTTAAGCGGACCTCAGCGGGCAGGCGTGTGCATCCGCCTCGCCGCCTCCAATGCATGCGCCGGGCTGAGTGGGAGCACTCTCAGCCTTTTGGGGAGGCACACCGACGGGGTAAAGCGAGCTCACCCATGCCTCTCACCACTTGATATAGGTCTTCTAGTCTAAGGAAGTTTTGCTTGGGGTTGCTTTCCGGGGAAAGAAACAGGAAATGCCCCATGTTGCGGGTTTCCCTATGAGAGCCATATGGCCGCTCTTGCCTGCGTCAGACGTTTGTTTTGGTGGCTTCAAACTAGGCTTCCTTCTAAGAACTTCTAACCTTATAAATTGTGTGGACTGTGGGGTGGTATTTGTTCCAGCTGGGGCGGGGGTTTAAGTTTCATGTTCCAGACTTCTTCACTGCTTCTTGGGTTTGGGTGTTCGTGGTGTTGTGAATTTTAGTGGGTTATTGCAAGACGCGATTTGTTCGCCAACGTGCCAACAGCAGCTTCCCTCAAACATGCAACGAATTCGTTGCACTTTTGCTTGACCGTTTAGCTTCATGGAAATGATTGTTTCTCCACAAGCCCCCGCGAAATCTTGAACCTCGCAGTTTTTTGGTAGGCTTCTTGAATCAAGTCATGGAGTGCCGGGGCCCGGAATTTGTCTCCTGCCGGTTTCCGTGAATTCTCGGAACGTTGGCCCAAGTTGATTGGCCTCTCACCTGAGGTTGGCCGTTCAGGGGATCTTCTTGAGAGTTGGGGATAGTTTTCACCCCCCCTGCCTTTTTTAGTCCAAATAGGTATCTACTGTACGGTCTTCTTTTGGGCAAACGAAGGAGGGGGGGTTCAATAGTCTTACAAAGATGCAACAAAATCTTGTTGCACTGTTTGGAACAGCCCAACACGGGCCGGGGGCGGGGGGGACCCCAAAATCCCCGCTATTTTGAGGGAACCCGTCCGACCCCACCTACCATAGGACCCTCCCCCCGGAAGATTCCTTGGCCTCGTTGGCTCCCCTCCGGACCCCCCCGAAATCCAAAATTCCGGACCCCCCCAAAAATCGGACCCCCGGCGACCCCCAAAAATCCAAAATCCGGACCCCCCGGCAACCCCCAAAATCCGAAACCTGGGAAACCAGGTTCCTGGCGTCCAAAAATCGATTTTTTTTGGGGGGGTCCAAAAACGTCCAAAAATGAGCATCCTTTCCGAACGCCAAAGTGACGAATCGGATCGACCAAGGCCCCAGCACCCAGCAGGTCTTGGCCAACTTCACAGCCGACGGCGCAGCCCTCGAGCGGCCCTACCTGCCCCTCGCCACTGGAATGGGGAGACAGTTTGCAGACCCATTCGGGTGTGTCGTTTAGAGGGATCCCCCAAAGTGGGCGGGGTGTCCTTTTGCTTTCTCCTCAGATCCGACCAAAAAGGCTATCCTCAAAAAGACACACCCATGTCCCTTGTCCAGTTGGCCAGCTGAACAGTGACGCCAAAAGGGCTTGACCCTCGATGCCCAGTTTATAGCGAGTGCAAGTGTGTTTGAGTACAAGGTTCGCAGGAGTTGCCACACTACCGGCCTCTTGCGGGGGCTGGTAATTCAGGGAAACCCAAGGCAAATCCTATGACATGCCATAGCTATAGGACCAGTTTGGGTCCAGGAGCGACAACTTGTCGGTGGACGTCTACGTCCAGCACTACGTTGCCGCCATCGTAGCAGCCCGGGGCCCCATCAGTTTGCCCCGCCTAGGGCAGGGGGGGGGAGCATGCTTTCTCTTTGGCCTTTTGGTTGGAGTACGAAAACGGGCGACCTTTCTTCCAGGTTTTCTTAGGCTCAAGGGTTCCCCCCCCAAAATGGGAGTCCCCCCTGTTTTCAAGATGTCCCGAAGAAATGTCAAGAGGCCTGCGGCCAACCCGCCAGGTGATCGGAAGTATCCTTTGACACACTCTGTCCAGATTCGCAATGTAGGCGCGTTGCTTTTGAGGCTACCGCTTCCGGTGTTTTTTTTTGTGGACTGAGATGCGATGCCCAAAACGGCTCATGCAGATCATTGAGCCATGGATCCCTTCCGAGCAGTTTTTGCGCAATGGATATTGATGGTTTCTGGAAAGCTCTTGAAATCAGATTTGGGTATGTGTCAAAATAGGGTACCCCCCAAAACAGTGGCCCAGGAAGGATTCCCTCAAAGTTGAATTCCTTGGATCGCTCGAAATCAACTGACGCGGCCCTTACATCACACGGGCAATAGTGCAGTCCCTTTGCTCATCTGGCCCACAGGAAAGTGAACAGGTGCAAGGGACGAATGCTTTTTTGTTGATCTTTGTTTGGGTTAGCCCAACCGGAGTCAACATGTTTGCGCGGGTCCGGGTTGGGTGTGTTTGAAGATAGCCCCTCTTCGCCAGCTATTCGACCTTTTGACCCCCAGCTTGGGTCCCCTGTTTTCGCCAAGGCGTGATCAGCTTATTGAACTCGGTGCTGTTGCAAGTTTGGGATCCCTCTTTGGAACTCTATAGGTCCCTCCATGAAGCAGCACGCCAAACCCGAGTTGGCCGTTTTGTGGTTCTACCGCCAGAATCCCCGTGCGAAATGGATTTTGTGACCATCCACAGTACGTACGACCCACAACCTTTGTGACCACGGTAGAGGCTAGGTCCCCCAGTAGTGCCCTTTTTAACCCTTTTTTGGTTGGCCTACAAAAATAGACCACAGAAAAAAGTTGGTACGCTTATTCAAACCTCTCCACTGGAGGACCTAGGAGGTTTCATTTGTGGAGGTGTCCAGCGCCAGGTGGACCAAAAGAACCAGCAGCTGCAGATCGAGGGGCTCCTCGCATGACCCACCGTTTGGTGTCCTTCTGGGCAACCCCGAAGTGTTTCTCTGGAGACCAACCCTTGTGGTGGTTTTGATTTTTGGGACCCTTCCCCAAAATCTGGGTCGCCCTCGATAGGTTTTCCTGACAGGTTGGGCTTAGCATTACGTTTGAAGGGGAACATGGGTTGAGTTAGTGAGGCAGCTAGGTCCAAGTAACCTGCAGGCTAGTCCTTTTTAATTGGGCCCTCCGAATACGATTTCCTTGAGGTCGGGCGTAAAATATCCGAGCTGGAATTGACTTCGGTTTCCAGAAGTCTTCGGCTGGAGCTGAGGTGGGGGGTTGACTCAATTTCCACATGCCACCGCGGGCCATGCCGTTCCCAAAAGTGATGATGCCTTCCAACCAAGCTGTTTCCCAGAATGTGGATATAAGGAAGATGATGTGTTTCAGCGGCCCACTTTCTTCCCGGTTGGGTTGCGCAGATACTTGCGCTTGTGTGTGTGTGTGTCTCTGTGTGTGTTTCTGGGTGGGTGGGTGTGTGTCAGTTTGACAGGAGGGGGAGGCGGTCTCCTGTTTTGAACACGTACCCGTTTACTTAAAGAGTGTCTCGTTTTGAGTTGTGCACATCGTTTCCGGATTCGCAGCCTGCTGGAACCCGAGTGGCTGGTTAAGCAACTCAAAGTTTGTCTCCAAATACGGGGGGAACCTCAAAGTTGTTTTGGGTTGCCCCTAGAAAAATTGGTGCTTCGGTTTCCCCCCACTTGCGCCCAAGCCCAAGGTATTTTCGAGCTTCCTGGACGGATCCACGATTTGCTCGGTCAGGCCGGCAGTTGTCGCTTCTTTGCTTGGGATCTCTCATTTAAGATGTGGCTATTGTTGCAGGCAATGCAGCAGAAACTTGTTGCGTTTGTTTCCACAGCACGGTGCCCTGCCCGTGAGTCGATGGTAGGGCCCACGTCGGACGGCGGAAGGAGCCACCTGTTTGACTCTCTTTGGCCTTGAAACCAGCTTCCTATTCTGGAAAGCTCGAGCTTTCATGCAGGCACTTCGACTTGCAAGCCGACTTTGAAGTTGTCTGAACATTTCCGTGGCAAACAATAAGTTCCTGGACTTTTCCTGGCCAATCCACTCAAGTCAGTCCAGGAGTCCCCATTGGAATTTGGGAGAGGCCCATGCGCTGAGCCCATCACGCTGATGCTGCCGACCACCTGGCCCATCTGGCAGCCGGACCTCTACTATGCCGCCCGGTGAGAACTAAAACATATCAATTTGCCGAAGTTGATGTCGTTGCGTGTTGATGTCTTGTTTCGTCTTTTTGTTGTGCCTGTGTTTTGTGTCTTGGTTGGAGTAGATATTTGAGGAATGGTGATAATGCGTTTTGGCTGTCTTGATGCGTGCTTGCCGATGTGGCTTTGTCATGGTGAGTTTATAGAGATGCATGCAAACTTGCAGTGGGGGCATCCATGAGTTGAGTGCGCTGTTGGTTGATTTATCCGTGTTAGTTTGATCAAATACGGTGCCTTTGGTGGCACCGTTAGCAGCTTTAGCAACTGGAAGAAGTTTGGGTGTGGGCCTGCGTTCGCAGAGTATGTGTTGTTTGTTTCCATTGCCGTGCGTCATGACGCCCATCTGTGGAGCCCAGTTCCTGCTTCCATGGATCGCTGAGTTGGGCTGTTGGGACTCGTCCTTTAGCGACCTGACTGGAAACTCCGATGGGACCTCTTAGTCTAGAACTCCTCTTGGAATATGCCGAACTGTTCCACCGAAAGGACAACCCTTCGCGCCACTGCTTGGAATTCTAGACATGGCGACCGCGATTTCGCGCAAGCAACCAGTGAAGCGGAACCCTTATCCATCATCCAACGGTAGATATGCAGCATGAGCCTAGCCGTACCTGTTGGGTTTGCTTTCATAAAGAAAGGCTGGCCTTTTGGGATCCGGGTTGAAGGACCAAACGGAAACCAGTCAGCCGGAGAGGCATCATACTCAGTTCAAGAGCACCCAGAAGCGAACAACAAGATGCACCGATCATCTACCCATTTGCGGGTCGTGCAACCAATGGGGCCCCCATGTGAAGATACACACAAGACCCTTTTTGCGGACGCCTTGGGGTCACCGCCATAGGACAACTCCTTGGAGGAGTGGTATGGCGCTGGTTCCTTGACCATTCACCCGGACGGCGCCATGTACAGATCCCGCAGAATCTTGTCGATTTGGGTGTGAGGCTGTGCCTAGGGTCAGAGAGAAGGAAAACCCGAGGCAAACCTGCTAGTGGGAAGGGGGTAAAAATGCTGATTTTACGACACATGCCTACTTGGGCAACATAGGACTATGTGCTTGTTGGGTGTGAAAGACCTTTTTCCATAGCACATGTGCACAGCAAGCTGTGACGGCAGACGCCTTCAGTTAGACTTTTGTTCGAGGGGCGTCCTTTCTGTTGAACTTTGTCGGAGGTTGGTTTAAAGCCCCTGAAACAGCTTGCGAAAGTCCTAGACGAGCGAACACATGCTCTCAAACTGGGCGCCTTGTCAAAACAGTTCGACGCAATATCAGCAATATCCCAAAGCCTAAGTACAATGTACCAAAGTGTTTTGCGACAAATACGCTAAATCTAAAAGAGTCACTTAAACAATCATGCGAAACTCACATGCCTTTTTACACTCATGATTGCCTTGGTATTTGTTGCCCTCTAACCTGTTGCAGAAAATTACTTGAGAAGGCTGACTTAGTAACGTGCACAATGCTTTTTAAGAGCGTAAGACAATCCGAACATATTCTGGTGTCCTACCGACAAATTTATTTATCAGAACGACCTTCACGTGGGAGTTAGGCCCGCGGAACCATCCCCATTCCCCCTTTAAAGGGGGGGAGGGACGCTGCTGTTTCGCCTGCATTATAAAACAAAAAAGCAAGTGGCAGCCTGGCATTGTGGGCGTCTGTCACAATTATAAGTGCAAAGACGAAGCGTTTCCCTATGTTTCCCTGTTTTTGACACATATCCATTCCCCTAATATTAGAGGTCAACTCCACGCTGAGCTGACATGTTGCGGCATGCCAGATTTGTGGATACCTTTTGAGTTGACATCATTTTTAAGTCCCTTTTTCGCATGAAGGGACACCACAAGGACATCAGCTCACCCTATTAATTTCACGGAACACCCTCGATAACGGTTGGTGGACGTAAACCCCACCAGAATGCTGTCATGTGTGTCCACCAACGGGTCCAAGTTGACACAACAAAGTTCTTGCTTTAACATAAAACATAATTTGTTGGGAGGTTCTTAAACACGCACCCAGTCTAGCTTACGTTCAATGGGTGTGTGTGTGTGTGTGTGCGTGTTTGTTTGTTTGTTTGTTTGTTTGTTTGTTTGTTTGTTTGTTTGTTTGTGCCTGCATGCGTGCCTGCGCGCGTGTGTGCTTGTTTGTGCTTGTTTGTGCTTGTTTGTGTGTGTTTCTGGGAGGCTACCCTTTTTTCTGCCTCTTTAAAGGGAGGACCGCAAAAAGAGAGCCGCGATGTTTGCGGCCGCCTCCCCTCCAAGCGCAAATGAAAACCGCTCAAGCGGATGTAGGATACAACCACGCGCTGAGCTGCCCCATGCAGTTCGCGAAGCTGCCGCTGGACACGCAGCGCTGCTTTCTGAAGATGGGATCCTACTCCTGGGACCTGGACAATGCCCCGGCGGCTGAAAAATGGGCGCGTCTTTAGGGTTGGACCCTCAAAGGCGTCTGGCGTTTAAGAACCAAAAGGCGTGTCTTTCTGGTTGGACCCGCAACAGTGCGTCTGGTGTTTTTTTGGGCAGTGCACTCAGGATCTCAGAAATGGGTGTGTCTTTCCTTTTGGCTTCCTTTAAGACCAGCCAAAAGGGGGCTGATTTTGTTCACTCCCTGAGTTCATGGACTTCAATCAACTTTATTGTCTTGGACCTTTTTGGCGGCAACCGCAAGGGCCAGTTCACTCAGGAAGTCAGAAAGGGTGTGTCTTCAAAAATGGTTTGCGTCCTGTTGGTTTTGCTTTTAGACCAACCAACAGGAGGTTCCCCCAAAAAACGACACACCCAAAGGGCGTTTCCAGGACACCGGGTTTTTGAGGTTCCGGAGCCAAAATGAAACCACCTTGTTTTTTGGGGGTGGGTTAAATAGAGACAAACCCATAATTTTGGAGTCAACTTGTTTTGAACAATTCCATAGTTGTGGGTTTCGGGTTTGTGTGTTGTGGTGGGCCCTTTTATGTTTTTCTTCTTTTTGCATGCCCCTCCATTCTAGGAATCCTTCTTTGCATGATCAGGCAAAGAGTCTTCGACACAATGAGGAAACAGGTGGGGGGGATTTAAGCGGTTGAATTTGGGGTACCTGTTGGGACCAGGGTTTCACTGCCCTTTGAGGGATAGACAACCATTGGATTTCTTGGCCCCCGTTTTCCTCGCCTTCCAGGTTCAGGAGATTCTGTTCCGGTGGGGAGCACATTTTGGAACTTTCGTGGGCCAATCCATGTCTGGGGAAATATGGATTCGGTGTTCCTAGTGCCTTTGGCTTTGCCAAACCCGCAAGCTCCCTCAAGGAGCATAAGGGGCTTCTCACTTGAAATCGCGTTTTCCTGGTATCCCCGTGGTTTCCCTTGACCCTGTTGCAAAGGGGAGCTGCATAAGTTGCACATTAGGTGTGTCTTGCCCCATTTGATGTTCTACCAGGTTTTTGCTCCCTGTTTCCCAACATTTGACCCTTTCCCATGTTTTTCTTGGCTTTTGTCCTCTTCCAGTTGTTCCGAGTTGCTTTTCCTTTGTCCCGATGTTGTTTCTGCAACTAGACGTTTCTGCCTTCCTCTTCTGACGCTTGTGACCGGGTCTGTGGAGCAACCTGGGTTTTGGTTGGCCCGCCTCTCATCTTGGCAACCAAGCAACCAACACAGACATGGCTGTGAGCCAAAAATAGTTAACCCAAATGGAACCCTAGTATGTGTACACATGGACCAAAACCTGCGGTTCCCTGGTGGTTTAATTTTGACCCATACCCACATGTGCCATGGTCAAACTACCCTTGGGTCACTAGGCATGGTGCCCCTTGATAGGGGAGTGTCGACCACTGGCGCAAGCGTTCACACTTGGAGAACCGGTCACAATGACCATGACCCACAAACAGGCATGAGTCTAGATTCTTCCAACTTTCATGCAGTGACCGGACATACCTGTGAAGGGATTGGACCCTACCCTACCATGGAGGCTGACTGGAGGTTCTAGGTTGGAGCAATTTTCCTCTTCAAGGACCTTGCGTCAGCTTTCAGGCCCGGGGAAGATTCGACTTTGAACAGCCAGCGTTACCCAGTTGCTCAGTGGATTCCACCCTCTCCCCTCTCAATCCCGTGTCTGGTGGGAATCCCAAGAAGAAACGGTTCCGATGCTTGTTCTACCCACCCGGTTGCACCTCAATGGCTGGTTTTTGAAAGGAACGATGGTTGAAAAGAATAGGGACTAGTTCAACTTGTGGGTTAAATGGAAACCCCATGAAACCCGACAAGAAATAAGGGGACGGCTGGGAACCGCCAAGTCAGATGGGTTTCTCAAACTGTTAATCGGCCCCCGAAAATGCTTGTCCTTTTGGCTCCCTTCAAATACGCCCAAAGGGGGGTCAATTTACAATTTTAAGAAACACTCAAAGAAGGGTAGCCCCCGAAAAGGTTTTCTAGAAAGAAGGATCCCTGGAAAGAATAAAAAGGTACCCCTAGACCAACTGAAACTGTTCTAGCAGGGCATCAGAAAACGGACAGCCCATTTGAGTCGCCCCGTGTTGGAATTTCGATCCGAGGTGCACACGAAGCCCTTCACCAACGGGGCAGTGAAGCTTCCAGAGGGGCACTGTGGATCAGAAATGGAAGTCTCTCCACGGTTTTTGTTCGGGCGGGTTTCCATGGCTGAAGTTATAGAAGTCTGTATCAACATGAATCCTTCCATGGACTTCTAGATCCCCCTGCTAGGGGCCCTTTCTCACCCCTTTTTTGGTTGGGAGGGCTCCCCCACTAAACTAGACGACGGGAAAAAGTTGGTACCCTCATTCTAACCTCTCTACTCAAGAACCTAGACTCTAAAGTCAAGGAGCCAAACATGCGTAAAACTTAATTTTTCTGGGGAGCTAACCAGCCCAAGAGCCCAACACTCCACGCAGACAAAGAGGGGGATTGCCCCTTTTCGGTGCCTTCCCCTTGGGCCGAACCTTATGGCTGTGCCTCTGTGGTTTTCGTTTTTGACATCTCCCCCCAGCTGTTGCAGCTTGCTAACAGTTGGTGCCCAGTCACAAGTAACGCGTGACGTGCTGGGGATCGACTGGCCCAGAAGACCAACTCCTTTTGCGCTTGAAGTCTGTTGATCTTTGGATTCCGGACGAGAATCAGAGGATTTCCCCAGGCATGATGTAGTGTCTACACAGAAAAGGGGCCTTGATTCGTAGAAGGGTTCACTAGTATTCCTTGCCTAGCCAGAAGGGCTCTGGTCAATTCTTGGAAAGCTGTGTTGTTGGTTACATTTGAGTAGATCTTGGGATTCTGGTGACTTGTTTTGCGAGTTGGAACCGACCAAGAGATGAGTTTTGACCTGCAAACCAGGGGTTGCTCCTGCGTTCCCAAAAGGACGGTGAAATCTTGTTTGGGTAGAAATGGGGCTGCCCTTGGCGTCCATTGACTTTGCAATTGGATTAGCAGCCCACAGATCAAGTTGTAGCAATTGCGACCGACGTAGCCCATGATGTTGCGGGCCCCGTATGTTCGCATTCTGCTAGTTCTGCACAAGGTATATAGGGGGTAAAACGAGCTGTGAAAATAGGTCTATCCAAAGAGATCGAACCTCGGAAGAAGCCAGAGGTTCGATCATATGGGTCCGGTTCTTGGGATTGCCCAGCCCAATTTGTTGGAACCCCTGAAGCCTGGGGAGAATCCCAAACCAGGTTTTGGGTCGACCCACTTCGTGCCCTTTTTTGCCTGGGATTCTTACATCTCAGGCTTACCTAGCATAGCCATAGGTTCAACCCCCAAGAAAGGGGCATGGACCCAAGTTAGATGACAAACCGCAAACCAGTGTGGTTATCTACCCTGCACGTTGCCATGGAACCCACCAGACGGACCCTTTTACAGTTTGCAGGACTCCCCAATCAGGTTCCATGTTAACCCATTGTGAAAAATGGCATCTGATGCCCAGGGATGGTCACATCCAACTGGGTTCCTGCACCGAGGTATGAGGGCACTTCGGAGTGGGCGCTGAAATCCGCCGCTCGGAAGTTCGGCCCGAGTCGGTCCGACCCCTCAGGGAAACCAACAGGACGTTGAAAGGGGCGCGCCTTTTTTTGGGGTTTGGGCCGTCCAACATGGCGGTGTTCCTTTTGGTGTTCCTTTAAAACCACAAAAAACGGGGTACCCTCAACAACTCCCAGCATCCCCCAACCACTGCTTTTCGGACTTGGGATTTCGGACGTGGGAAATGCAGTTGGGTGGTGCTGGATGGTGGTTTAGTTTAACCATGAAACAGGGAATTGGCGTCGCAAAAAGTGGTGGAAGTCAGTGTTTTCAGGAGGAAACCAACAGGAAACAAGCCCTGAGTCGGTTCGGGAAAGCGGCGGGTCCTAAAACCCACTGATCTTTTGGTACCAAGAAGGTCTCAACTCACTTCCCAAGTTCATGAAACTCACACTTTTTGGGAAGACTGTAGAAAACATAGCAGTAACGAACATTTGGACTTTTGTTGGCCAATTCGCTCAGGAAGTGAGTTAAGGGTCTAGGCGTTGACCCATCAACCTTAGGCATTCTGGATTCCTCGTGGCGAAATTGGTATCTACGTGTGAGTTTTCAGCGGCTTGCTCTGTACCAAGGTGGACTTTTCGTTCAAGTGACACAACAGTCATGGGGATTGTCCGCTGTGGTATCACAAGAAGGGGTATTTACACTACGCTTCATTTAGTTGGCCGAGCATCTCCTCTCCCCACCCTCCACCCCGCCATGAAGTTACATTTTCTATCACATGTTAGTTCGCATCAAAGATGACCACGATGCATCCATCAAGCACCATCAAGACGCATCAGACGCGTGCTTTGGCGCGATTTTTTGGCGTCCATAGTGTTGACCAAATTGCGTGGAGCGCCACGTGGGATGCATGAGGCGTTGTTCAGTTCTACTGCGTTGCCAGACGTCTCGAAACGCATCCACCGGCCTGGGACGATTCATGGTGCATGGCAGAAGCTTCCACGCCCATGTTGCCCCATCTGGCTGATTTGTGCATGCCTGATCAAGAACATCTCATTAAGGACCGCTACTGGGTGCGACCTGACCCAAAGGTCAGCCGATTTTGACCGGGATGTCTGATCCACCGCTGTTAATTACAGTGTACAGACTCTCTAAGAAGCACGGAGTCAATGAGGTTGCGCCTTGGATATCCGAGGCATCTGATGAGAAGGTTACGGAGTGGTTTGGCGCCGGGGCGAATCGCAAAGGCCCGGCTGCCATTGCGCTGGGAGATCTGGGCAAATTCCACCGAGCTCGACGGGTTGCAGGTGGAGAATGAGGGAAAGCCCATGAAGGTCTATTTGGGATCCCGGGAGCCCCATTGCGATGGTTCCTGAACTTTCCGGCTTCCTGAAAGAAAACCACTTGCCCAAATATGTGTATGTGTGTGTGTGTGTGTGGGTGCGTTTGTCTGTGTGGGTCTCTGTCTTCTGTATTTCTGATGGCGCTGAAGGGGCCTGAAGCGGGCTTTTTCACAAGACAAACCCATGGGACCCACGAGATCCATGTGGGTGTGTCCAAACAGCACGGACCTTCGGAAGTGGTCGCTTTCTGTTGGTTTCCCTCAAGCCGAATTTGAAACGGAGTACCTAGAGTCTCCATGACCCTCAATGAATGGGTCCATGACCCCTTAATTTTCGGCAATAACCCCATTTTTTAATCGTCATGGAGACTCCAGGTACAGAGTTTCCGGATGTTTCTCTTATCCACGTGCAAGTTCGGTGAATATCTGCCGAGATTCACAATTGATTGGCCAGGCAGGAAATCTGCCCCCATACCCGGTCCCTGCGTCTTTGTACGAAGCGAGTTCTATCCGCCGAGTTCAGGCTATAGCTACGTCTGGGTGTATCTGGAGCTGTCTCGCACACCGAGCTCCTTCATGATCTTCGTTTTCTGTGCCGGCCCAAGCGGCGCACCGGGCGAAGGGTGAGGGGCGAGGAGTCAGGGCGACATGGGAGCATGCAAGTTCAAATTGCGCCCCTATATTGAATCGAGGGTCTGGACCCCCATCCCCGAGGCTTCTCCAGGGGACCATGCCTTCTCAATGTTTGGAGCCGTTCTAAAGGACGCTGCCCCCACACATGAGTTTAATTGATGATTGCTTGCCTAACCAGCCCGCTCGAAGTCTCACATGAAGCGACTTCTTTTTCACCCCTTTGTCGCTTTCGAGTCGCTCCACGACCAAAGCCATGCTACCACTTCTGCTTTTGCAGATGCAAAGCTGCGCGTGCAACGTGTTGCACTGCCGCTGCTGGAGCTAGCGCCCTCAGGGCGAAAGCTTCGAGAGATCGAGCTCTTGCCCATCCACGTGTGGCCTGTTGGCAAAATGCCTTGCACAAATGGGCTGGCCGACGCAGGCCTGCCGATCGTAATAGTGCACGTGCGAGGCACGCGAGTGCTGGCAACGGTGCACTCAGTGGACCGGTCGGTTTCCGACCATGGCGCCCGCAGGTCGCCAGTTCGAGGCTTCTTGACAGGCGGCTGCTCCGCGATTTGCGTGTCCTTGGTGTCCTCTGCGTCCTTGGTGTCCTCTGCGCCCTTGGTGAGCTCTGTGTCCTTGGTGCCCTCTGCGGCTTCGGTCCCCTCATTTTCGGTGGCTGCCTTTGTGTCTTTGGGCTCCATCTGCTGGAGCAACTTGTTGAGGAGCTCAGCCTCGCACTTGCTGTCCACCATGATCTCCGATTGCTCTCGGTCAGAGTCGGAGTGGTCCGAGTGGTCCTGTCCGTTCTCGCCCTCTCCCGCAGTCTTTTTTTTTTTTGCACCGTGAAGGTGCTCAGGATGGCCTCGATTTGCGCGTCCGGGTAATTCAAATGCTTCAGCAGCAGGGATGCTCGAAGCCTCTTGGACATGTGACCGCGGGTCTCACAGCCACATGCCTTGGCCAGATTCTTGAGCGCGTCGGCAGAGAGGCCTCAGCCACGATCATTGGGGTAGCCGAGATGTTTGCGCTTCAATTGGAAGCCTTTCAAAATCGAAGGGCTTTTCTTGGTTCGACAGACAGGTTCTCTTCTCTTTTTACTACAACACATAGTAGCCCTCCGGTTTCTTTCCAGCCCCCCCATACAAAACAGCAACAACGGTTACAGTCTTGACAACATGATTGGACCTCAAGGGAGTTTCAATTGGGTGGGAAACAACTTGGACAGGGGTCCGTGTTATTTGAACGCTCTACTTTGGGTAAAACGCAACTAGCTTCTTTAGTAGGTGCATCTTGCCATACCACGGTGTGGTTCTCAAACGGAAACAAACCTGCTCCACCCTGCTTCTGATTGGTTCTCCGCGTAAAAAGGGGCTGCAGTGGCGTCACTCCCACTTGTTGTCAGGAAACGGCTAGCGTAGTTTTCCAAGGCATAGTTGGGCAAAGCCAGCCGCGCCCCAAGCTTCAAAACAAGCTTAGCTTCGCCGTGCTCCTCCAACATTTCGGGAGCAGTGTCAATAACGAGGCAGTCGCTGGGCTTCCTGACCACCATTTCCTGGGGCAATCCCGCAAACACCCTTCAGCTCCAAGGATACCCCTTATGTTCTTCAAACAAGTTATGGGGTCAGAGGAGAGGAGTTTGTTGAACGGCATGTGTCGGGTAATAAAGTCAGGCCTTCAAATCCCACGAGCTCGTGGGAATCTCGGCTGCATCGCACTGACCGTTGCCAGAAGGGATCTGTATGGCGCGCAAGGGCCACACCTTCAGGTGAACATACGGAGCGTCAATCACCAAGTGGATTTCCGAGCCGTCGGTGATCACCTCACCAGGGAAAAGGGTGCCATTCTCTTTCGGGCAAAAGGGTTTGAGTTGAAGAAGTCTTCTTTTTCCCGTGTAACCGAACAAGAAAACAATGTTTCACCCATGTTTCTTCGGCCTGTCCAGGACGAACCAGTTCAGACGTCCAAGAGTCAGTAAGGTCACCTTGCGTTTTGAGAGTGGACCAAATGTTGAGACTCCTGCGCTGCAGGTAGTGAGGAGAAACCACCGTTGAGCGAGCAAGCTGGTTGAAGCGGCAAATGCCTGTGTCACTGGCGCTGTCCCGCTCAGCTGACCAAATGCCTGGCTTGATCACTGAGCCCACTGGGACAGAGCTGATGGCCTCAGCCTCCAAAGGCTGGGTTTCGAACTTTTGGTAGCGCTCGTTCAGACCTTTGATGGCCACTGCCTGGATCTGCGGCACGCAAATTGAGGAACTTGTGTGCCTCCGCTCAGCCAACCGCAAGTGGCGAAAGACTTCTTCGCACCCCAGGGTGGACGAAGGGTCCGCGCACCACGCAGAGATGAGGTCTGTCAAGTCTTTGGTGACTTGCCAGTGTCTTTCTTCTGCAAAGGTCATGACCTCACGGTATACTTGCCAACGAACAATGGGGACACTCTTCAGCGGCCATGTTGCGCTCGCCCCAGGCACAGCCTCCAACTTCATGAGGAGCTGCCACTCAGCCTTCATGTCTGCCATTGTGTCTTGTGCCACCTGCGCGCAGGCAGAAGAACCGCCAAGGGAAGTGGCGGTAAAGGAGGCCAAACTCCAAGAAGCGACGGAGCGTGGCAGTCAGGAACTTGAAGTGGCTGCTCAGCACTGCGGATATCTCTTCTGCGTCAGCCAAACCAGAGCAGAGCTCACGCAAGTTCTGTGAGCTCAGTGCGTTCTGCCAAGTGCGCAGACATAGGCTGTGCCAGTGCAGCGCTACATACCTTTGGATTCTGTGAGAACCACCAGGAGACTTGTCCAAGGTTCTGGTGCGACCATCTGCCTTGGCTCTAGCCACCAGCGCCTACATTTGTCTCTCGCCTTTCCGTGCCTTCCAGGCCACCGAAGTGCCTCGGCAGCACTGCTGCCATCAGGGTTCTCTTTAGCCCGGAAAAGCCTTACTTCGCCTTTTCGCACTGACAAGCGCAGCGTTGAAGTCAACGGCCCTATCACACTTTCAGACCAATTGCACAGGGGGATGTTCATGATCGTCTTCTGTTGTTGCCAATTTTATATTCTCTCAGAGTCTTGGACCCTTCGAAAAACAAATGAGCACTACGGGCTCTGCGGCCACGACCAAATTTCTTCAAGCCACCGTGGGTCGGTCTAGGATCCCAAATCAGTTTCCAACGTTTTGTTGTTCCCCTCACCAGACACTCAGAGCTTCAACATGCCCACTCCTTGCTTCGCAGTCCGGCATCGCTCCAGATCAGGTCAAAGACGAGTCAAACCAACCAAGATAAGGAATCACTGCGTTTGATCGTCGGAGATTAATACAACCTTCTGGGCACGTTTTCTAGAATACTTCATTTTAGAGGTATGTCGGCTAGGGTGGCGTGGCCTAACGTTCTGTTGTGACCTGAACTAGGCAAAAAAACATGAAAGAGTGGAGCTTCAGTTTTCTTTCTTGTGTGAGAAGCGGGCTTTCCGCCTACTGTGCTTGGTTGGCTGTTTCTCTGGCTGGCAGGCTGGCTGGCGGGCTGGCTGGCTTGCTACCGCGCAAGCAGGGTTGGTAGTTTGTTTGTTGTTTGAGTGGGAGGCTGGTTGGCTGTTTGGCTGGAAAAGTGGTGGCTGCTTGGCTGGCCGGCTTGGGGCGCTGAGCGGGTGGCGGGCTGGCTGGTCTGGCTGGCTGGCTGGTAGTCGTCGGCAGGTTTTCTAGTCAGTTAGTTGGCAGCTTGTTTTGGTTTAGTTCGTTAGGCAGCAAGCTGAATTGATTGGTTGCCGTGCTGGCATGTTTGTTTGTTGGTTGATTGGTTGGTCGGTTGGTTTGTTGGCTAGTTGGTTGGTTGGCTGGCTGGTTGGTTGCTTGGTTGGGTCGGGTGTCGGGCTGGGTGGGGTCAGGTCGGGTTGGGTTGGCAGGGTTTGTTGGTAGTTGGCTGGTGAGGAATTGTCTACTTGGTTGTTTGGTTGACTCCACTGACGGCACGGATCCTAGCACAAACAAAACCCCAGGATAACTCAGGTAGCACGGAGACAGGGACGCGAAAATGCTGGCACACGTGTTGTGACTGCAGGCAGCAGAAGCAGCATCTAAGTGTCTCCTGTTTGTTTGCCCTCTGTGGCAGAGTGCTGGACTGGAATCTGTGAGTGGCTGGTTCAGCCCAGTTACGCGAAGCACACGGCAGCTGATGCTGGTCTCGTCCTCGCCAGAAGCGTTGCTCCCGGCGACAGCCTCCCAGGGATTCTTGCCCTCGAGCATGTAGGCGAAGAGGAACATAAACAGACGACAATGCCATATGCGCTTCAGCTTGCCAAAGGAGTCCACAAAGTCACACCACCGCCCCAGCTTGTGGTCTCCGCCCGTGCGCCCATACCCATTTACCGCGTACAACCTGAGCGTGTTCTTCACATCCTCAAGAGTGCTGCGAGGGTCCATGCCGTGGTCCCGGATCACACCCGTGGCAACCATCTGCACCAGCACATGGTCAGCCGGAATTTCATCAATGCGGGCCATGGCTTCTTGCATGCGACGACCAAAGGCAGAAGTGGCCCACGGCGCTTTATCGTATTTCATGATTAGCATGCACTGCTCGATGCAAAGGTCGATCTCAGGCACGTCAGCCCGTGAAAGGCATTCTTCACGGTGCAACTTGTGCTGGGTGTCTTGATGAATCATGATAGCGACACCGTGGTCCGCCAGCTGGTAGGCGGCTGTCACATCCCCGTGGTCCTGCAAGGTGCTGATGCGGATGTGGTTGCTGAAGGCTGGGTAGGACGTGTGCTGCCATTCTGCGTCTTTCGTGTCGGAGTCCCACAGGAACGGGAGCCTACGGCCATCCTCCTCGAAGTAGCAACGCTTCTCGCTCTTCTTGGGCGGGCGCAGGACGCATGCAGGGCTAGCATCCGACAACCGGATGCGGGCCAGCGCAAAAAGGCTGTGGTTCAACGACATAAGAGTCTGTCGGCTTGAGGTTTTCTCTTCGCGGCAGAGACGCTGCGCGGCCGCCTTGCTCTTGGCTTTGGCCTTGGGGCCAGAGCCGTGGGGCACAAGTGTGTGCAGGGGCTGGTCTGGTTCAAGCTTGGCGGCCGTCTCTAGGTTGGTAGCTACGGAAGTCTCTGCGGGCACCTTCAGCTGGGGCATGACAGAAAGAGGGGCGCAGAGCACAGCTCCATCCACGGAGATGTGGATTTGTAGGACCTCAGCGCAACCGATGTCAATGGTTAGAACATAGCTGGACACATGTCATAGCTGATCTTTTCCTTTTGCGCAACTTTGCACGATACTTTTCTAGTTCGAGGAAGGAAGCGAAGAACAGACTACACGGCACTTGAGAGACTGCGCTTGAGAGACTGCAACACGATGCATCTGAAGTGGCAGAGACACAAAGCACGAACACCGGGCCATCCGGCATCCCACCAACAAAACACAGACATACTCCTTGGTAAGGCACCCCCCTTTCAATGAGAAACCTTGTGAATCAACAAGAACATGTTTTGGTAGCACGACCCAACTTCAAGTACATTTAGCCAACAATGAGTTGCAAGGGCGACAAGTGAGAAGAGCTAGCCAGATCTTACAGCATGTGCTAGTGCTAATACCACACAAGACCGTGCCCCCCTTTGAATGGAGCTACGTGTAAGCAAGCTCGAACAACCGCGAAGCGGACAGGTGCCTCGTAGGTGAACACGTGGCTAGCGTCGTAATAGATCGCAAGGTGCTTGTAGGTCTGGGAAGCCATCTTTTGCAGCAAGGACAGGCTGGCGCGCGCAAAGTACGATGTGGCCAGCTGGCTCGCCGCCACAGCGCCGTTGCTCCGGTCGCTGAGACCTGGCAGTTTTATAGACACATCCGAGAGCCGGTCTGCATTTGCAGCAGAGTGTGAGCCACTGACAAAGCCGGAACGAGACAGGAATCTCTTGGCCAGCTCTTGCTTCACAAGCTGGGCGTTGCCTGCGCGGTCCCCAGAGGACCAGGGAGTCTGGCACGGTGTTTCCTGATGAACACTCGGTGGCTTGGACAACAGCGGGATTTTGCACTCAGCCATGCCCAGTTCGAGCTGCTGAGCCAGTGTGTGCATCAACCGCTTTTGGACCCTGGCCGCGGCGATGTCCTGCGCCAACAACTCTTCTGCAGGAAGCCGCAGAACGAACCAGAACATGTCTGCCACTGGCACCTGGCCGTGGAAGTTTTTTTCGTAGGGAAGCCAATGTTGTCGTGTTTTCCCACCTGCAAGGTCAAGAAAGTGCCATACAATCCCAGATCAAAACGTCATTTTGGGGCCCGTAACCAGACAGCGGCGAACCCTAGATTTGAAACTTGATGGCCTTTGCTTCAGGCTATTCACTGTAGAGGAGTCCAGTGTCCGCAGCCACTGCTTCATGCACACAAAGCCTTCCTGCACAGCCAAGTTCACATTGGGCAGGATTGGAAGTGTAGAGAGGTTCAGCAAGGCACACAGGCTTCGGACTAGGCCGAGAACTTGTTGTTGGCTGGAAAGAGCAAGCCCCCGAACTTGGGCAAATGTTCCTATCACCAGCCACATGCCCAGCGAAGAGAGCGCATCGTGCGGCAAGCCTGGACGGCTGAAAAACTCCTCGTCACCCTTGTACCCGCTCTTGCGGAGTATGTGTTTGAGTGGTATGGACCATTGGCGCATGAGGTCACCCAGCTGGTGCCATACCACGCGTGGAACTTGATGTTCACCCCCAAGCACTGCCAAACATCCAGAGCTCTAAAGAAGTGCTCGTAGCCATCTGAACTGTGCTTGGTGGTTTCCTTCACCTATAGGGGAAACATGTTTCTTGACTAGTTCCATTCTGTTGAAAATGCAGAGTTTGAGGAGCAACCCCAAACAATGTTCTAACCGCGCCAACCCCAAGCAATGTTTTAACCGTGCAAGTTGCTTCTCAAGGGGTTCCTCTCAAGCAGGCCTTGCTCATCATCATAGTCGTCTTAGCATTCAGGCGGATAAAGCAAGTGCTGTGACGGGATGACTCAGGGTCACCTCTGTCGTTCATGACCGCAGCCATTTGCTGTTGAAACAAGCTTTGCCCTTCACAAGGTTTCACGTCATGCGGTCTGATCGGGAAAGGACACAGGGGTCGAATCTCCTCGAGGCAGGCAGCCAAGTCTGCCTGCTGCACACACCGCCCATTGAGTGAGGACATAGGGCGCTTTGTGCGGGCAGCAAGTTTTAACGCTGCAAGAGCGCAAGCGAACCCGGACTCATCGTGAAGCTTGGCCTTCATGAGGGCCAGCAGGTGGGTTCGCAACGAGGCCTGCTCCTGGAGTGATAGGGCAAAGTAAAAGCCTCAATTCTAAAGGTGATCTCGCACTATCTTGTTCACTCCGCGCAGAAAGAAAATGTTTTGAAACAAGCTGGTGAAGAACGCAACGCACGGTGTCCGGACGCATGTTGAACTGCTTCGCAATAGAACCTGCCTATTAAGCTTTGTTTCGTGCGCAAGTTCCACGCGCAAGAACATATTTCCTTTTGGTGCTGCTCACAGGTAATAACACCGTCCTCCTGCTGAAGTTTGCTCGGGTCATTGGTGTTGGCCGTGTAGGGAACCAGCGCGGTCGCAGTATCCATCATTCTTGCCCCCCGAATGAATGCTCCCACACTACAAGACAACAACATTTCCCGCGATGGTTGAAAACGTTGCTCCATGTGCTAGAACAGGACTGTAAACAAAAAAGGTGTTAGGACCTCGAGCCAAAATCGCTATTCATTACCTTCTGTTTGGGACTTCGCCGCGCACAGCTGCACACAGAGGCAATTGTGTTTGACAAAGACTTTCAGTACTCTTTCCCTTCTAGCAATCTGAATCTGGGCCATGAGACTGGAAATGGAACGCGATTTTCTTTGTGGTCAAAGCTCCAACTAGGACCCCCAAGAAACCAGAAACAGGGGACTCGAACCCGAACAGGCCAGCGCCAGCCTAGAGCCCACTGGGGGGGGAAGCGGACCGCCCCCAACCACTAAAAACGGCGAGAGTAAAACGCGGAAAACAAAAGAGGAAAAAAAACAAGAAACGAGAAAACGGGAAAAAACGAAAAAAAAAAAAAAAAAAAAAAAAAAAAAAAAAAAAAAAAAAAAAAAAAAAAAAAAAAAAAAAAAAAAAAAAAAAAAAAAAAAAAAAAAAAAAAAAAAAAAAAACGGAAAAAAAAACACGAAAACAAAAAAAACGAAAAAATTGAGAAGGCGCGTTCAGCCGGGGAAAAGCCGATGTGCGTTTTTACTGCGGGGTACCTCATTTTTGGCCATAGGCTTTTCCCAAGTAGACAGTGCCTTCTCAATTTTTCATTTTTTTTTAAAAAAAAATAAAAAAAAATAAAAAATAAAAAATCGAGCGAGCACGCAGAGGTTGGGGGAGCACGCAAATCCGGAGAAGGCCCGCAAAAACGGCCGAGTCCGTTTTTTTGGCGATGTGCGACCTGCGAGTCCGCCCGGAGGTCTGAAACCTCCAATCCTGGCCTGGCGTGCCTAGTCTAATCTGAGGGTGACTCTGCCTCTTTCGGAGGGGTTGCAGGCACAACCTGGCTGCTGCACTGATCCAGGACCTCCAAGATCCCGAGGTAGGATTCCTGGCCACAAGTCCGTTCTTCCATGGCAGCCCTGATGCTCGCTGCTAGTGTCGGGCCAACCGTTTGCACTTCAGGATGCTCGGTTTAAGCTGTTAGCGCATCATTTCAGGTCCTTGTTGGCGAGAACAGACTTTATGGTGTTAGCAGATGCCATCTTTGATGAAAACGGCATCTTGTTGAACATGCTGGTGCCCAGGATGCCCTTGGTCAGGAACTTGGCTGGGTTGCCACTCGGGTTTGACTCCATCCACACCTCAAGCGACGAGAGCAGCATGTGGGGCGTCTTGCACCCCAAAGCCCCCAGGAGCTCATAGAAGCCAGCAATGTCCTTGCAAGCTTTTTGCACACAAGGAGGTTGCATGGAGAAATGTGCCAAGACATAGTATGTCTTAACCCCGGAAGAAAAAATGGCCAACAGATTGTGCTTCCACTTGTAACCGGCTATGTGGAAAGAAAGACACGTTTTACCAGGGAAAAAGAAACCATTTAAGCAGTCGCTCCCTTGAAAACGCAGCCCCGGGTAATGGTGAGCTAGCTAGCTTTCATCATCAATAGGGCTCGGAGGCGGCTGTCACTTCACACAAAGCACAAGCTTTTCCAATGACCCATATGTCTTCCAAAGAACGGCTTGGACATGTTCAATAAGCCGGATCGCTTCGCTGGGTGCTGTGTTGGTTTTCTGAGGGAAGGATACCTGCAAAGCATGAGGAAGTTACTCTTGGATTATGGGCCTGAGGACGCAATGAGAAGCTTGTTATGCGTGGATGTCCATCGCCTTGATTGATGGGTACCCCAACCCGTACCCTACCACTACTCGCTACCTCCCCACCCTCGAAAAAATATTGGCCCTCTGAACCCACGGCCATGTTGGGCTAGTTTCTTTGGTGGTAGGTTGACCCTTGTTGAGCGGAAACAAAGTCTGAGTCAACCCATCAGCGCAGGGTTGCAGGGTTGAAGCAACCTCTTCCGGGAAAACAAGCGTTTCAGGGCTGCCTCACCCAAAACTCCTTGTTTGCTGGGTTTCAACTAACAGGTCGAAGCCCGAAAAAGGTGGCCACCCAAAGCAGGGGTTGGGGTTGTGAACCACAAACCAGTAATCCGTACTCTCCTCACAAATTTAAGCCAGCCGTCTTCTGGCTGGCCTTAACAGGGGCAAACCCTTGCCCCTCAACCGAACCTATGCATAAGAAAGTTGACCCTACCTTGAACGGGTGGTCTATTGCCGCGTGCCAAGTTTTGGACTTTACGAAGGTGTGCTTGAGGCCTAAGTTATGTTTAGAACCAAAAAACAGGCCCTTTCTTGACAGGCAAAGGCACACAGAAGCTGACTCGGTTTCATTTTACGCCAGCCCCAAGAAAAAGAAACAAAACATGTTGGCTCGCCCCTGTGCTCGGGGCCCCCAAGATCAAAGAAATCCAAGAAATCGGGTCCCTGGTTTGTCCCTGGTTTGTCCCTGAAAGTCCCTCGAGAGTACCCTGAGTCAATTGGATTTGAACTTTCAGAGACTATTGAGCCAGGGCCACCAGCAAGCTGAAAAGTAAAAGCGGACAGGGTTTCTAAACGAGGCAACGCGCATGATGCCTGGCGATCATGCATCCATTGAAGGGTGGCAAAATTTGAAACCACCGTGCGTTGCTGCCCTCGCTCTTGAAGTATTTTTAAGCGACACCAGAGCCTCCTCGCGCTGGAAGTTTTCCTGCGTCACCGACGAGAGCATCTCCTGGAGCTCCAGAGACACAGGGCATGGGGTGTTCTCCTTGGAAGCGTCCACAGCGGCTGAGGTGTTCTTAGCCTCCTCCGGCAAGGCTGCGCTAAAAGGCTCAGAAGGTTGCCACCCGTGTACCTTTTCGGAGCTCTTGGGCGAGAAGCGAGGGTTGCTGAAGAGGTCGAAGTCATCCGCGGGGATGGCGCTCACAGACTTAGCAGCAACAGACAGCTTGGAGCTGTCTCCACGCTTCCTCGTGCTCTTCGAGGGCGCTGCGGTGGAAGGCATAGAAGGTGCCCCCTCGCTCTCAGCGTTGTCAGAGTCTAGGTCCGAGCCGTCTTCTGGGTCCGAGTTCTCAGAAGAGTCCGTGGAGTCTTTCTTGGCTTTTTTCTTTTTGCCTGTGAGCTCCGGTTTCTTTTTGCCTTCCTGGCGGCGCTTGTCCACCACATCCTGCATGTGAGCATCCAAGTCCTGCTTCGCCTCCTTGGTGCTGGCCGACATCAGTTCCTCTACCTTCCGAGGCAGCTCCGGCTCGCGCACCGTTTCCTTGACCTTGGCGAGGATGCTCTGACGGAGGGCATTCAGGGTGCCAAACGACAGGACGGTGGTCTTGCGGGTCTTCTTGGTCAACAGCCTGGAATGCATTGGCGTTTCTTGGAAATGGACACCCTATTGACATACCCGGCCAGGAAAATGACCCTCAAGATCTTCAGAAAAAGGACCCTAAAAATCCACGCTTGCCAAGCTGCTCAAGCACGGCAAGGACTCTGGACTTCCAGCGTGACATGGCAGAGCGCTCGATCTGCGTGGACAACTCGTGCAGCCGGGTCTGGAGAAGGCGTTTGCCTTTCTTGGTCTTCTTCACACCAGCTTTTTTTAAGTCGCGGAGCTCCTGGTTCCTGAGAGCGCAAAGCTCTCCGCCGAGGCCGCTGAGATCCATGACCGTCATGCCCCGGATCGCAGGGTGCGGCTCCGCTATGATGAAGCAGAGCTGCGCCTTAGATTTTGGTTGCCACGCTTGTTCAAGACGTTGCCGCAAAGCCATCCAGAAGACGCACAGGCCAACTCGACTCCTGATGACACCCCTACAGGTATTCCCCCGAGGCCTCTTTTTTTTTCTACAGTATTTTTCTACTGCGCGCCCGGCCCCATGCTAGTTCCTGCCCCCCCCCCACTGAATGGAGGCCCTGCAAAAGCCAAAATGTCTATGTTTGTTTGTAGCTCTCTTCAGGTCAACATGAAGCCAAGGCTGTTCCTGATTCACCTGTTCAAACTTCCAACCCCGCCACCTTTTTGCTGGCTGAGTTGCTGGGGTCAAGTCTTCATACCTAGGGGCCGTCTTGAGCTTCATATCTTTGCTTTTCAGCCCTGCTTGCACCATGAGCTCAGATTCTCCAGCTGGCTCGGGTAGTTCTGATGAACTAGAGCCCCGCTTCTTTTTTCCCTTCTTTTTCTTGAGGATGTTCTTAGCCATCTCCTCCTGACGCGCGGCAAGAGTAAATTGTTGAGCTTCACCGTGGACGTTTTATCGAAATGCTGGAAACGGTAAGGGGCCGTGCCGTACTTTGACTATCCCCCAAAAGCTTTGCTAAAGAAAAGCTGACCGAAAGGGTAGCTGAGTGTGAACAGCGCCGCCCGCTTACACTACTATACCTGTTTGCGCGACGATACCTTTGAGAAATCAATGTTCAACAGCGCAGCGTGCCAGTTCCACTCTATCAACTTGTTGAAATGACCTGGCGCAGTTGCCATGTGCGCGTGATGGTCGCTATGTGTGTAGCAAGCCATAGCGTGCGCGCGCGTGCTGTAGCAAATTGCTTGTTCTTCTGCTAGTTTCTGCGCGCTGGTCTACTACCTAGTTAGTGGTCTTGCAGGCGTGACCCTATGTCTTATGTGTAGTCGCGGCAGAGCATAACACACCATTACTTACCATTGTGCGGCTTTAGACTAAAGAATGCGAGCGGGACGCAAAGCAGTCGCGGATGTTTGTCTTGCTTTTGGAGCGCGCCCCCAACGTCAACCCCAATAAGCAGAGTGCAGAAGCGGCAGCGTGCGAGCGTGAGCTTAAAGCATGATTAGAAGCCTGGCACACCGGCACTCCAACTAGGGACGCTACTAGCAAGAAACATGTCTTGCGCCACGCCCTACCCAAAGCGAGTTAGAGCCCTGCCAAGAGTTGACGTAGCGCTGGAATCTGTTAGGCGTACGCGTCCACGCAAGGTTTTAGTAGTAGGTGCACTGCGAGCAAAAATCCAAGAATAAGCTGAAAAGCGAGAGCTAAGGAGTGGAACTCAGCCGAAAGGCAGTACTTTGCCCTGTGCGTGAATTCAGCTCCTCGCAATGTGCGCAAACCACTCCCTGCATATTAAGCGTGCCTTCTTCGGACCAAATGTGTCTATATTTTTGGAAAGCGATCGAAGTTCTAAACATATTGCTCCTTCATATTCTCCAACGAGTTGTCGAGGGCGGCTGTCATAGCCGTTGTTCCCTCGCGTGTCGCTGCGGGGTCTCCCGGCATGTGAGATGTCAGGACGACAAGTAAGTCAGCACAAACATCACTCGGCCGCACACGGCCGCCCTATGCGTGGAGCCAAGTGAGACACATGTTGAGCGCAGCGCAGAAACAGCGTACAGCAGGCAATACAAGTGCCAGACAAACTGCTCAAACTGCATTCACTGGTCGTTAGAAATGCTTCACGCAGGCTAGGCAAAGCCAGGCCAGAAAACGCAATGCTAGAGCGACCTTTATTCAGACCCCGATGCCACAAACAGCTGCCAATAATGGAGCAAAAAGTTTCAGCGTATACAGAAGCCATCACTCACGTGTTGCCTGTGCATGTGTCAGCACGGCACAGTGTCCAAGAACAGGTCAACGCTTGGGCTTGCGCTGACTGATAGTTGCGAGCTCACCACAAACTCCAAAGGGCACAGTGCCAGTGTTTGGTCCTACAAGCCATCAAGAAACGAGACACCTAGTTTGGCCGAGGGGGCTCAAAGAAGTCCGGTTCGGGGACAGACAACCATAGGGTTTCCAACGCGATGTAGTGTGCAAATCGCAAGAACAACCGTCACGGCCGCGCACCCGTGTTGGCCTGGCGCCCACACACTTGCTGAACCCCAGGCCGCTTTGGTTCACGCCAAACCTAAAGAAAGTAATGCTTGCACACAACAGTGCTTTTTCCCAACAGGACAGCAATGCTTGAAATTATAGCCCTTTTATGTCTTTATTGAAGAAACGAGCTGGCTCAACAGCATCAGGGTGTGTTGTCAAACTATCCCCACTTGGATTCGGCTAGCCAAAAACATGCGACCTGTGAGAAAGCTAGCAGCACCGAATTGAACTCTTCAAAAAGCATCAGGCACCGGAAGGGGGCTCTTCAATTGCGCAGAACACGTTCTGCAGTCTCATTATTCTCTTCTTGTTTTGCCCTTGAAGAACCAAACAGGGAACAATTCTGCGCAACTAGGGCCGCGTGGGCAAGCTTCACCAGGAAAGCATCAACACTTCAAATCGCTCGGTTAGCGGATGGAATATTGTAGTGGGAGCCGCACCTTCCAGCGTCTAGCCCATCGTGGTGGAACAAATAACAAACACCTCCGGTATCCTTTCCTACCAGTTTCTGGTCTGTGGTCTTTAACCTGAACATATAGCTGGGATCCAACTAAAACGTGTTAAGGAAAGGTGACAAATTCAGGGGGCACCCAAGCAAGAACGGCTGAAAAGCTAGTGCGCAATTATACTCCACAAAAACACAGCTTGTGAGGAACATGATGCAAGGTTGCTAGGCAACGAACACAACAACCCTGCAGCACCATGACCACGCACACTCAATGTGTTCCAGCTATTCAGCGTAAGTAAGGCTGCACCTAAAGGGGAAGAAAGAAGTTTGTTGGCAAGCGTATTGCTGCAACTAAGAACTCTTCAAAAAAGACGACGCCAAGATCAGGCCCTAGCAAAAGCACACATCTGCAAGGCCGAACAAAAATGCTCATCAACAAGTCCCATCTTGCTGGAATCAAGTAAGGTCAGCTCTTTCTGGGAATGCGCGCACTTGCACGTGATATTTGTTTAAGTAGGTAAGAAAAAGCCTGAGAAGTAGCTAAAACATCCAGAGCTGGGGAGTAAAATCCAGGCAAAGAAACTGCCCTGTGCATGAAATCTGCTCCCCGGGACATGTGCAAACCACCTCGGTCAAAGTGTCTGACGCAGCTACGCGCACGGCAGAGAGGAGCGTGGGGAGCGGATGCAAAAATGCAAAAATATTCTCTCTGCAAACCCACACAATGTTTCACAACTGCAACATATGCGGACTTTCGCGGTGTCCACCCTCAAACTCCCATATGCTGTTTGCGTGTTCCATTTGGCAAACAGAACGCTGTGCAGATTTTCAGGAGGTCGACATTCGCAAACTCGCTCAACAATCACGCGCAGCAAGCTCGACCCCTCAGCAACTTACCGAAAAGTCGACCAAAACAAACCATGTGTTTAGCACTTTTTTCGCTTGGGTAGCTCTCATACAGTGAGCCGGCTCTAGACTTCCTTCCGCAGGGCCGACCTTAAACACCTTGTATTCTTCGGCATTTGTGCATTTGTGGTAGTGTGCAAGTTGAAATAGCTGACCAGCTTCTTGGCAACTGGCTCGCTAGCCAGCTAGCGCAGTAGCTAGATAGCAAGCTAGCTTGCGAGCTTATTCGTTGACTAGTTGAGCTAAGACAACTACCTAGCTACATGTCAAACAAGCCACCTACCTACATGGCGAGCCTGACTAGCTTGCCAAGCTACTAGCTGACCTGCTAACTAGCCAGTTTTCTACCCAATTTGCCGGCTAACTTAACAGCTTGCCGAAGACCTAAATAGTTAACAAAGCTAGCAGGCTCACTGGCAAAAACTTGCTGACTAGCAACTTCGTGACAAAGCTAGGGAAATAGCTAGCTGGCAAACTAAGTAGCTAGCTAAATAAGCTAGCTCGCTTGGCGAGCAACGGCTAACCCCCTGACTACAATACAAACCAGAACGAATGGAGAGAGACCAAAAACACTTGGTAACCCAAAAAAGTACAACCAAGAAAACACTTCTAAAGAAGGAGGAAGACAAAGAAAGATGAGAGAGAAAGAAGCAGTGAAACATAAGAAAGAGCAAGGGGCGGAGGAAGAAAAACAGAAAGCGGGAGAGGACAGGAAAGAGGAACAGAAACAGAAAAGCAAAAGAGAGATGAAGAGAAGAGAAAAGAAAAGAGGCAGCCACAGAGAAAGAGCGTCCGAAAAAAGCAAGAGAAAGCGAAAGAGGATAAAGAAGAGAACGAGCAAAAGAGGAGCAACAAGAATGACAGGCAGAGAACAAAAAAGAAAAAAAAAAAGACAAAAGGGCAAAGCGACAGACGAGGGGAGAGAAAGATGAAGAGCTACAGAGAGCGAGAAAGAAAAGGTCAGAGTGAAGCAGAGCAAGAAACAGACACAGCAGGAAGGAGCGAAGGAAAGAGAATCGAGCAGCAGACTACGTTAGCTTTGCGATTGAAACTTCCGCCTTTGCGCTTCCCCGGCTTCAATGCAGCGCACCTTGAAGACGTTGCTTCCTGACTCCCATGTTTGGAGGTTGTTCTCCAAACTTTACATGTAGATCAAACCCATGCATTCTATGGCCAAACACGAGTAGAAGGAGATCAGCCAGGTTGTGAGCTCCAAGAAAGTGATGCGATCCGCGCCCATGGCTGCTGATGATGCCTGTGTGCTGGTGATGCCAGTGTGATGCCATTTTGCTGCTGGCAGCTGCATCCTTTCTCTAATTCTGCCGCACGTGCAACAGGCATGCCTGAATCCAGGCTCCAGCCTAAATGAATCCAGCCAGCGCATGTGCGAAGAAACGGGCATCTCCTCCCTTGAGAAGGCACGCTTTTCTGGGGGAGCCCGCAAAATCCAGAGGACGCGTGTCCAGACTTCCGATTGAAGTCGTCACTATGGATACTTTGTGACTAAGAGGGAAAGTAGTTCAATCATTCTAGGACAGATGGATTTCTATTTCGTTGCTCCTAGATTCAGTCGGTTCGATTCAGTTGCGACATGTCGCAGCGAACCACGAGACCAAAGTAGCGGAAATAAATCCACGAGCAGGAATTTTCTGTATACAGAACAAACGGGGGCTCAGGTCTAGGAGGAAGCGTGACAGAAAAACGGACCCTCTTTGGGGGGATCCATGTTGCTGTGCAGGAGAGTTCTCCCCACTCACTGTTTCGAGTATATGTTGAATAACTTGGCTGTCCATGAGTATACGTCTCCTGTGGGTGGACACACCATTCGAAAACGAAAGACATTTGCGCAGAAGTCGCATCGAATCGCCCAGGCACTTCAGTTCTGTGGCTTGGCAGCGCTTCATCTCTGGTCGTGGTGTTTTGCTGCTTTGGGTTGTTTGGTGCATTTTGAGTGGGCCTTGGAAAGCAACTCTAGGGGTTGGGAAGATGACTTAGATGCCCACCCCGAAAAGAAATCTTCTGGTTAAGTGTACTGGCCAATGTCGGCATTGGCAACATCATGGAACATGTATGTTTTACGCTCCCCTATCCCTATTTAGCAATCGCTATCACGCATTCAGAGGCACCCTCGTTTTTAGTTGGTGCTTGAAGGACTTTAACCCTGGGAGCAGGCACCGACATATTGAAGGCACACTTAGCAGAGCTGCTTCGAGATTTCAACGAGAAACATTATCACAAAACAGGGAATCAGGCATGTATTAGTTGGTGGGGTGGATTGATGGTTCGGGGATTGGAACTCCTGGGGTTCTTGTTGGGGATGCCTGGGAAGCCATGCCTAATCTCCAAACCACCAATGCAAACCACCCTTTTTGAGGGAAGCTGAGGGCAAGAATCGACTTGAACGGTTTCGGTACGTGCCTCACCAAGTGGTGCCGATCGATTCCCTACGTGAAGCAGCCCCAAACTCCACAGCCGTCATGAGCCGAGGTTCGCCGCTGTGTCCTGGGCTGGCTTGCACCAGCCTCAGTGCGCAAGTAGTCTGGAGACCAGACCGACGCCTCGCAACAAAGGGGGCCTTCGGGAGCATGAAGCCAGCACTTGCATATGGCCCCAATAGCACTCTGGCTCTTCCCGAGGGATTTTCCGCCTCGTTGCTTTCCATGAGCTGTTCCAAAGGCTGGCCAGACGCGGTTCCTGGGCCATGAGGTTCATCAACCGGGCAGTTGCACCTGCGCGGGTGACCATTGCGGTGATCCCTGTGCTCATCATGCTGAACCTCAGCAACACTGCCACTGATCTCGACCAGTTCCGGGTTGGGCGTTTCTCATCTCGTGGAGTCCAACAGGACGCCAAGCCATCCGCCAAAGTGTTCATATGCGATGTTGCGGCTGGCTTTTTTCCCAATGGAAACGCTCAGCCTGGCAACCTAAATCCAGGATTCACGAGGACAGGTCCAACTTGTGACAGCTCAATCCGAGAATGGAACATCAGCTGAAAGCAACCCACCCCAGGTACAAGGATACCACCCCCTCGCCTTTTGGAAGTTTGAGGATCTTGTTTGGGCGGGATGGCCCATGGGCCCTCGAATCTGTTGCTATCGTGTCCGCCTCAGGGGGATATGGAATGATATGGACCACCTCCAAAATGGCCGTTTCGCATGTCCTTGTGGTTTCCTCTGGTTGCCACCCGAAGAAGGGTGCCTCAAAGTATATATGCACCCACATCACCTCGTTGCTCGCAGTTGACGCTGGCACTTGCCATTGGCGATCCGTTTTCTTGGATTCATGTTGGTTCTTTAGGTTTGCAATGCACGGACAATAGTCAAGTGATATTATGCTGTTTGGGGGAGTCTAACGAAGCAATTTTGTCACAAGAGGCACGGATGGAAGGAATGCCCAGATGTCAGTTTCAGATTTTAACTCCTTGGGCATGCAGCATGCACTTGAAACCACATGCGATGTATGTGTTTTTCTTTTTTGTTCTGTTCCTTGTTTTCACGGTGTCTGGCCGAAAAACAACGCCTATCTGCATAAAGCTCAAAACGGCGCAATAGCACGGCACAAAATTCAAGCATTGAATGTTGCCCCTTGCCAATGATGAGCGCACTATTCGCAGCGGGTGTCTACTTTTAAAGTTGATCACAATCATACGGGTAGGGTGTCAAAAACAGCGACTTGATCCGCAAGAATTCCGGTAAGCGTTACTTAATTGGCTCGGGGGTTCTTGAGGGAAAATGGGAAGCTACCCCCCAAGTTCCAGACTACATCCAACCATTCTGGGTTAGACTTAGGATACATTTTACATTTTACCAGTGACTCAAAGGGAAGCAAACAATAGAATATACATTCATAACTGGTTCGAAGTCTAATCATGCATTGAAGGGAAGCTATGGGAAGCTGCAACCATGGCTGCGGAACTTCGGCTCTGGGCCATCGCCCAAGGTGAATTCCCAGCTGCCGCAACCTTGGTCCGTGGAACTTGGTTCCATTTTTTTTTTGCTTTTGGGATGCTGCCTATTCGCCAGACTCAGCTTGTTTTGTTTTTTGTTTCAAACTTCTTGCTGTTTTGGTTTTCCATCATTGTCCCATTCAACCTGCAAAACAAGTTGAGTGTTGCAGGGGGCCTAAGTCTGGTCAAGTACTTTTCAGCGAGGTTGAAGTGATGTAGGTCCTTTTCTTGTGGATCCAATTCGTATCTTTTGCCTTATTGTAGAAGTTTCGAATTCTAGAAGGGGACATGCCAATCCTTGCCGAAGTTTTGGCCCAACAGAAAGTCCTCCGAAGACATAACACTCCAAGGTGTTCAAACAGTTTCTGCGGTTCCAAATGAGGGTATTTTGGGAGATGCGAGTCTTTTTCCTAAATTCAGAGGCCGGGGAAGAATCCTGGGTGCTTGTTTTTCTGGGATGATGTTGGGTTCTGTTTCTAGGGGCTGAAGTCGGAAAGGGGTCTTTTCCTTTGACCTATCACTTGGAATGATTTCAGTAGTTTGGGGCTGCCCCTGTTTTGACACAAACTTACATTGGTATCACTTAAGGGTCATTTTTCACAACCATGTTGCAAAATGATGTGTCCAGCCAAAGAGCTCGAGTAACATGTCAAGGTGAGGAGATGTTTTGTTAGAGGTGTGTGCGAGATCACATCGATTTACTGGGGATGGCCCCGATCCACACCGTTTGCGGCAACTAAGCCATTCCTCATGTGTTCTTCTTCGATGCCCCGGAGTCAGGGGGTTGAAGCAAGCTCATTTGTTCCTGGAAGTGCGCAGGGGGTTCACAAAGAGAAAACTTCCCAAACCCTCCTGTCAGCTTCCGTGGTTGCGTGAGAGAGGGCATGCTTCAAAGGGTTGAGTTACAGGAAAGCGTAGAGGCAAACAGCTTATTTACAGTGTGTTGGAGCCATTTGCTGTAGATGTTCCTGTAACCAAGTCCTTTGAATGCTTCACTTGTTTCTGGATTGCCTACCTAACACCACTGCCTTGCCAATTCGCCTGCCAAGGCCGCCGCTCGCCTATCTCACCTGGCTTACCAGCTTTTTGGCAGCCATGAATTGGCTGCCTGGCACAGGGGATATGAGCTTTTGGCCCTTCTATTTGATACTCGCCGGCTCCCTTGAAATTGACAGTCATGCCAATTGCAGGTGGTATATCTTAAATTTCATCGGCTTTCATGCATCCCCACTGGTGCAGGGTTTTGTCCATGACGGGCGAGTGTTGCTGTCACAGGCGGGTTTTCCACAATCATGCTGCACACTGTTGGCCTGGAGATTAGGTCCCCCAGTAGTGCCCTTTTACCCTTTCTTGGGGGAGGGTTCCCCTACTAAAAAAGACAGCGGAAACAAGGGAACCCTTATTTTAACCTCTCTACTGGAGGACCTAGGTGAACAACAAGACAAGGAACCCTGATGTGACGGCTCACTTCTCAGGTCGGGCACGAAACGAGAATCGTTTGTGGGTCTGACACGTTCCATGATACCCAAACTTGCCCTCCAAGGACTTGTTGATTTGTTGCGAAAGGACCACCCTACACGAAAACAAGCCCCTGCATGAACTACATGTGTCCAATCTAACCGCCTGTCTCCAAAGTAATGTCGGCACATGATGAATGAACCCTATCTTATTGCAGACGCACATTTTTTCCAGCTGGCTGCCAGAGAACACTACATTAAAGGCACCAAGGTTGGGCCAGAAGACCGGGCACCTCCTAAATTCGAATTCCCTGTGATTAAAGACGTCCCTGTCCGGCCCAAAATCCCAAAACAAACACACCAAGTTTAAGATACAAGAGCTAGTGCCAATACTGTTGAAGTTTTGCTCATGCTGGCTCCTTTCAGAAATCACAACAAACAGCGAGCCGGAAAAGCTGGCGAAGGCCCTCTGCAGCGGAACAAAAAACGAAATGCAAATTCCTTTTACTTCCTATTGCAATGCTATTCCCCAGAGGTCCACACGGGAAAGGACCGACAGGTCCGGTTCAGCCCGACAAGCCCAGAGGGATTTCCGGAACCGTATGAACCTCGGCGGGGGTATATATCATGTATTAGAATGGATGATAGCTTAGAACCGAGTGGACGGGGAAGCAATAGACAACAAGGTGATCAACAAGAATGTCAATCAAGGAAGGTTAGAAGATCAGAATCACCCTCACCCTGATGCGTGGAAGGGGGCCGAGCCATTCCCACAAACATTATTATTTTGAATATTGATACAGATGTGTTTTCCGGACCCCTTCGGCACGCAAAGAACTTTGGCGGCCATTGAAGAACCATTCCCAAGTATCCCCTTGTGTACAAAGGGAAGTGCTCGTTGGGCCTTCTCATCTCATTCCCCAGAGAAGCGTATTGGCCAGTGTAGGCTTTACTCTTCTACTACTTGGACAAATTGGGGTCATAGAAAAGCCTATGATCTTTAGAACCATGTTAGTGGAGCCAAAGGCCAACGTGTTTGCGCTGCTCAGCTGGCGGAGTGGATTCAGAAAATTCAGGTTTACTATGCTGGTGGTCTTCGAGTATGGCCTCGTGTCATGCCTCATGCAGATGGAAGTGAATCGGGACCGGCAGTTCGAGGCACGGAATGGCGTGACATGGGTGCGTCGTTTTTAAGGAACCCTCCAAAAATGGTGGTTTTCTTTTTGGTTTAGACCCAAAAACAAAGCTGGTACCCGCCCAAAAAGACAGCCTCACATGAACATAGGCTTACGTGATTGCGTTGGCAAGCTTAAAACTTAAGGTGAGTTCTTCAGTTTTGAACTATTTCTGGCCGGTCAGAGGTGGTTGACTTGTGGGAGGTGATTTGCGTCAGTGGCCGATCAATATCCGACGGTGTTTGGATCCTTCGACATTAGGTGGCCCTGGCTTCCCTTACAACCCCAAACAGCTGCTATCCTCAAGAAGACATACCCCTGTGTCCTTTAGTTGTCAGTTTGGGTGAAGATAGAGGGATCCCAATCTGCTTTGTGTTTGATTCTCATCATTTGCCACCATCTATTCTTCCAAAAGGACTTAGGGGATCTACTGCAGGAAACGGCGGGGTAGGGGTTTGGCACTTTGTGGAGTCATCCTCACTGCGTCCATGCAATTTCGCGATTTCACCTTGAACTTCGCGACTTCACCTTCCATGCAGTAGCGCTGATGTTTCCTCTTATTTTTCTTGCTGTAGCGCTCCTCCCCAGGGTATGACCCAGGGGCTCACTCCCTGAGTTCATGGACTTTATACTTTTTGGGAAGACCATTTTGGTGGTAAACAAAAAGTTTGAACTTTTTTTGGCCAATCAACTCAGGAAGCGAGGGGGTGTGGTGAAGCCTTCGAAGACACCTGTAACCCAAAAGTTCCCGCTTGTTTGCCCACCTTGGTCTTTCGTTATGTAATGTTGCAGCATAGACCTGGCTTCTTTGGAGCCATGGCATTTCGGGTGTTTATTCGTTGGCAAGTTGAGGCTGCAACTCAAGTGCGCCTCGTTGTTGGAGTTACATAATGTGCCGTAGTTGCTGTTGCGTGCAGGTGCCTGCTATTGACTTGTAGAGGAAAAGTGCGAGGAAACCAGGGGATGGATCAGTTTGGGCTGCCAGATTCCTTCCAACAGGGGATTGTGCGTGTTGCTCAGATTTGCCCAATTTCGATAGAGGCATTTGGCACGCGCACTTGCTTGATGTGTGACGTCAGACTTCCAGCACCGAACAGGGGGGTTTGAGAAGGTGCGGGTGTTGATATGGCAATTTGGGAGATCGGAGGCAAAGAGTGGTCAAATCATCTCACCGTTGCATGGGTTGTAGGTGGCGCTATGGTGGCCGTGTAAGTGCCCTGTTGAGGACCTGGGTTCTAGGCTTCCTTCTATTCCCAAGCCACGACCCATGGGAACCTGGGTCGTATAGCATCTAGCTCACCATACAAGTCATTTCCGCAAGGTTTGCGGCAGGCCCCGCAATAGGCGGCCCCAATCCCAATAGGGGCTAGTGACTATGGATTAGCGGCTTTTTCGGGTTCCTTTTGGGGACCATTCCCAGGTCCCCTCTTTGGGGCGCCTGACTGGCTGCCTTTTCATGTCCTCCGGAATCGCGCCACGCGCGAGAGGCCTTCAAGCACATTGCCTCCAGAACAAAGGGCCCGGCGGCCCCGGTGGCCCCAGGCCCACGAGCCAAGGCGCAACAGAAGCGCGTCACGGCCGGCGTTTTGATGCGTTACTCTATGTTGTTTGTTTGACATATTAGATACGTATACACATATATGTATCATATATATACATATGTTACTTGTTGATGTCTTTGTTGAGAGTACTTATATTTTATTGGACCAGGATCGAAGATAATTATGCTTGGCTGGGCCGGTAAAAGCTGAGGTTGTGGGAAGCAGGTTGGTGGCAGGCTATTTCCCTCTTGTCAGTTGGAATGCACTCCTCCAAACTAACGACCCGTTTGGGTGTGTGTTTTTTGGTGAGGGTACCCCTTGGTTTCTTCTGCTATTGGATAACCAAAAGGAAAGCCGAAGCCCCCGAGAAGACACATCCATTTTGTGACCCATCTCCTTTTGGAGCCCCCTCTCTGTCCAGGAACCTTAGGGAAGCCACTCTATATGAAGAGCATGGCTCAGTCCGGCTCAGTGGGCCGATGTTGCAGGAAGCAAAAGAGACTGAGGGAATTTGGGCATGGCGATTTGACCGATCTTGAAAAAACCCAAGGATCGACTCAACGTTTGACGTCATGCTACACGTTGCATACGGTCTGTAGCAATGTTTTATGTCCTTGCCTTCTAGACTGAAGCGCTGGGCAACATCTTAAAGTTTGCTTTCATCTTGTGAACTGATCCCTGACCAAGACCATCCCAAACGGAGCCCGTTCAGCTGTGTGTTGCCTTCATCGCACAAGAAACTGCAGCCAAGTGTTGGCAGCGCGTGCCGAAAAGAGGTGTTCTTTTGGATATGGTTTGGTTTCCGAAGGGAACCAACATGAACCCAGTCATCTTCAGGAAGCTAAGGTTTATTGCCAGGTATTGCCAGACTTGGTGTGCGTCGGTTGAGCGTTTTGCCGCTAGGTGCTCCATATTCCCTTTCAGCCATCAGCATCCGTGTTTGTGTTTTTTTGTAGGGGGTCTCAGTCTGGCCCTGGATTGCGGCACGTCTTATGCAGACTTCCATTCTTCTGGTCAAATCTTCGACCGCTCAAAACGAGTCTTGGTAGGTATTCCTTCCGATTCGAAGTATGCCCATTCCTTTCGACAGGCCAAGTTCGCCCAGTTTCCGGGCATGGTACATGGATGCACATCCGAACTTGGGAGGTTTACATTCGGAATCTGATGGAACCTTTCGCGTGAATTGCTTTGCTTCTGGATATCTGCCTTGGCCCAGCGTCTGTTCACTACAGTCCTACCACCTTCGGGTGTTTTGGGTCAGAGAGAGGCGTGACACCAGGCTGAGACACTTGCACCTGCATTTTAGTGTGTCCTCCTCGAGTGTTGCAACTGGCATAAGATTACAAGATTGTCTTCCAAAGACAGCCCCACCCATGAAAGTCACCATGTGCCCAGCCTGTACCTGCTGGTTTGCAAAAACAAATCAACAATAAATGTCCTTCAAGGTAACCACAAGGGGTGGTTGGGGGGCGTCATTCCCTGTGCTGAGAATTGGCCAGTGTACCAGTCAAGGAAATTGATACAAACGCCAGGCCGAGTCCTTCTCGGATGATCGAGGCTGGGGCAAAACAGCCCATGGAATGGGTGGTGTTTTTTCTTCAGGGCCCCGATTTCAAGAGCGCCCGGTGAAAGCGGGGATCCGCGGAAAGCGAAACCGGCCCGACGGCCAAAGAGGCGCCTCAATCGTTTGCCGGGCGGCCACCGTCCTGTGCCCTGGTTTATTGAAATATCCTGCAGTCAATGGGGGGGCTTTGTATCCCAAATGGTCTCTCGCGTGCCAAAACGTTCCAGTTTTAGGACTTGGGGTTCCATGGAACCCAGAAAGGAAATCCAGTGATCCAAGCTGAGTTCAAGGCCCCTCTTCGGTTGGACTGCCGCCATGTTCTGTGCTGCTATGGAACATGGTACAGCAGAACGATTGGCACCACTTCTACGATACCAATAGGGCAAGCAGCATGTTCGACCAATGCCAATACCCCTTCGCAGAGGATTCATTCAATGTCACGACCTTCTCATGATTCCGCTCTAAATCAGCATTGGAAAGAAGTTCGCACGCCCTTCACCTAATTCCGACAAGTGCAAACAAGAATGGCTCAAGCATATCTCAACAAAACGCAACGTACTAAACACGAGGAGAAGCAAACAAACACATTTCAAGGACAGGGAGGTCAGAAATGCACAGCTTGAGACCGCTGGGGCCAGGTTGGGAGGATCAGGCGCATCAGATCGTCGCAGCCGAAAGCCGGTGGCTCAGCTCCGGGCAGCCTGGTGGGAAGGAGAGACTATGAAACCGGCAGTAACCGTTATAGATTCAATTATTTCATCTATACGTATATATATATATATTCTTATGGTACCCCCCACCCTCCCCAGTAAAACCACGGTCCATGGAAGGGGGGGCTGAGCAAATCGCAATGAGGGTAGCACGGGCTTAGCCACGCGAAAGATTCTTTACTTGAGGGTTCCTGATTGCCAGTTGGTGAAGTGTGCTAAGTTGCTCAGATCAGGGGTAGTTCTCCGTGGCGAAATGACCTCCTTGAAGGGAGTCCTGCGACTAGTATTGTGCAGATTCATCTGAACCTCAAGTGGTGTTGATGCAGACTGCACCTCTTCTCTTTTTTCCCCAATCGCTGAAAGCCAAGGCGTCTCTGCCCAGATTGGCTCCGGGGTGGTTTGGGGCGATGCGGTCCCAGGAACATCCGGGGCTGTTGGGGATACCGCCTGTGCTTAGTTTGTGTCATGGGGGAATCTTCATGGCAAGCTTTCACTTGTTCCAACACCTGAAGATGAGGTGTGTTGGTAGAGTCCTTGTTTTCCTTTGGATTGAAGAAGCCATCCACTTTCACTTGTATAGGTTCATCATTTCCGTGGCAATGGGTCAGCTTGCTTGTCCCAAGCTTACGGGTAGGGAGACCGCGAGATTTGAAGGCCCCTTCAGGAGCCTTCATGGGCCGTGACTTCGTTTCGTTTTTTTTCTTTTTTTTCTTTTCTTTTTGCTTCTGAAGGTAAGGTTTCGCTTGGGTTCTTGGTTCTTGTTTGTTCTTATCTTTTTTCGCCAGTTGGCGGAAAGGTAAGCCACATGGCGACTTCCGCAAACCCAGCGGTGGACTTGTTCTTCTTTTGGAGGGGGACTCTTGAGCAATGCGGCGGAACTACGAAAAGACGTGTCGCCCATTTTGCTGTGGAATTCCACTGAAGGGGGGCATGGGACTTCCGGCAAAGTACTCGGCCGAGGCATGGCTATCTGGACAGGCCACCCCAATTTGCTAAGTTGACAATCTGAGCAGATTTCCCTTGTTCGCAGGTTGAAATTGGGTGTTTGAAGCAGGGGGGTCTTTTTGCCACCTTTTGTGAGACAATGGGCAACCCCTTCAAAAGGAATCCTTCAGAACAATGTTCCCCAGGAAAGGGCAAAACGACCCCCCTGGTTTCAAGGGGTTCACAAAATCACCTACTCCGAAAATAGTCCCCCCGATGCGAAACTCGCAGGCCCGCATCAGCTTTCGCCGGAGATGCTGCAGGTCTTCCACGTCTTCAGCAAGGAGTGGGCCTGGGCGACCCCGTCCAACAAACCGTGTGTGTGTGCGTGTCTAGTTCTCCCAATAGTGCCCTTCTTAACCCTTTTTTGGTTGGGAGGGTTCCCCTACTAAAATAGACTACAGAAGAAAGGGCAGCCTTATTCTAACCTCTCTACTGGAGGACCTAGATGTTGTTTTTGGAAAAGTGGATTGCAGGTTGCCGCTTCTCTGATACCAAGGGAATCCCCTAAGTGATAAAGTCGATAAAGTAGTCATGTGAATGAGCCATGTTTGTATCACAAGTCTGATGTTTCGCAAGCAAGCTTAGACAACAAATTGGCTTACCAGGTGTTTTTTTGCCTATGTGTTAATTTATGCATTTCACTGTTCTTGGTGTTCGATGTTCGCTGTTTTTTGTGATTTGGTTCTGTTCATCATTAGCAGGCTGCAAAAAAAAAGCAGCCAGTTTTTGGCTACCATACCAATGGTGTAAAGTCCACGGTCCCCTCACCAGCAAACGGTGAACACTTTTTGCGCGGCTGCCCCGGGGACAACTCATACACCTCTTCGATCCCCGAAGGGTCCTGGGAGTGGGTACCTCAAATGAGATGAGTTTGGATTGTTGCAGACAGTTGGCTCGGCCATTGCAATTGGCAAAAAATCAAGTGACCTTGCCTTGCAAACTGCTTTTGGGAACAGCTTTCAGTTCCATGCTCGATTTGGCTGCCATTACTTTGCCTTAAGACCGTGTTTTTTAAAAGGAAAAATGACAGCTGATCTACTGTTTGTTTTCTTGGTGGTTGGAATTTTGATGGTTTTGGCTTTGCAAGCACTGGATTTGCAGTTGCGTGAGGTTTGTGCTTTGGGCTGACTCTTGGTCGTTTTCCATCTGATCGCGCCTACTTGAAACAAGCGAGCAGAATGAAGGAACAACACTGCTCATAAAGTACAACCAGATGCAGATAGCAAATAGGAACATGACTCCTCCCAAGAAGAAGAAACCAAGCCTGAGAGGACACTATCCCAGAAAATCCAAGTACCTGATGAGAAGGCTTTTGGGGGGCAAAAGGGGTCCCAAGGGACCTGGGTATGTGATCCTTCCCCCGGTTTATTCCCGCGGTTCCGGCGCCAGGAAGTCAAGCCATTGGATCGGCGTCGGGTCCAGTTAGGCTTCCGCCAGCTGGGCCAGCCCCAGCCACAGTTCCGGGCGAAGGGGTCGGAACCGGGAAGGAAACCGTCCGGTCTTTGGGGGGAGATTGTTGGGGACCCAAAGAGGTCTTTTGAAGGGAAGTAAGGAAACCAAACATCTCAGACTTCGACCGTTCTCGACTTTAGCCTTTTTGGGTTTCCCTTCATTTAGCAGACCGTCAAGTGTTCAGGCGGATCCGTCTGCCCCGGTTCTGATTTGAAGGACTCGCTTTGTTTGGTTCAAAGGGCCCATTTGTGGAGGTTCCCCAAGTTCGAGGCAAACCCAGGGAAAACAAACAGTGGTCTGCACGTGACTAAATACTATAGCGAGCTGGCCGATGGTTCGTAAACGCGGCTCAGGTTTTAGAAAGTGTCTCAGTTTAGGGGGTCCTGGATTGATGTCGCCTTTTTTTCCCGGTGGTTGCGTAAAAGATGTGTGTGTGTGTGGTTGCCACTTGGGAATGTGTCGAAATAGGAGGACCCAAGAAGTAGTGTGTTTTGTTATTGGTTTACCTGTATACCAACCTGAAAGAGGGCACCCTCCAAAAGCACGCACACTGACGCACACTCACTGTGTTGCTTGTCATACCAAGATGGAGTCAATTTGAACGTGGCAAAGTATTCCTGTGGCACCAGCAATTCATTCTCTTCTTTTTAGGTATCGTTCATAGCTACAAAAGTCACTGGTGGCGGAGTTGTCCAATGAACCTGTGACTCTGGATGCCTTGCACTTGAGAAGAAATTTGTCTACGGCATCCCTGAGGCATCTGTTGATATCATATTGCTTAAACATATCCCTGTTCTGAAACATAATTCCAGAGGTCAAGCCCCACATCATTTTCCGGGCCAGAACTAGTACCCGGATATGTCATACCTATCGTCCTCTTGTCTTGTGCCAGAGGGGGCAGGGCGTTGGTAGCCGACAGTCGCGTTGGGCTGGGCATTCTGGGCGCTGCCGCGTTGGGTGATGGGTGCCAGGGCCACTGCGACGTGTTGTGGGCGGGGCAGGGTGTTGCACGGCGTTGGCCAGGGGTTTTTCATTGGGTGGGGGGCAGGGTTGTCTTTGTGCAAGCTTGGTCCTTGGAAGGATGTGTTTGTTGACACCTCGGTTGAATTGGCAAATGATGCACGCGAGATGTTCGTAGAGCATGGGCAGCCTCGTCCTATGGAACTTGCAAGGCACATTCCGCCGGCGGGCAGCGCATGTTTTACTTTAGGGGATCATTTCAGGCTAACCCAGATCAGCTTCGCCTTGCTCAATTTACGGTTGGTGCATGTCTGACGCCGTTTTGCTCTCAAGTTTGGGGATCCCCGAGATTTTGAGGGCGAGACAGGCAGGACTAGTGAGCCCATTCCCCCCAATGCTCAAAGTTTTGGTTGGTGTCTTTAGAGTCCCTTACCTGGGTCGATTCCTTTGGGCTTTCACTGAGGTACTGGTCCAAAGACCAGATCGAAGAGCTCTTCATTCTCCTCGATGTCGAAGGGCGCCTGGCCTGCGCGTCATTCTGTGGCCAAAATCCGTGTTGTTGATCCACAACAACACCCATTCCACTCCTGCTCGTTCAATACAGGGAAGGGTTCCCTGGAGAAATCGCCGCTTTCTTAGCTGTCGGTTGGACCTGAAAGGCCTGTAACTTGGCGGGAAGACATATGTTTCCAACCACGGAACCCCAAGCCAAATTGAAAAACCACGTTGCGGAGGGCGCCAACGGCTGCACCAAGAAACCCGAGCTGCGGGTCTGATGCGCCGACAGGGATGGCGGTTTGGTTTGCTTCACCAGGGGCTCATCACAACACGCCAAGCGTAGATTTGCTCTTTTGCTTGTCTTCGACCAGGGGCCAAGTTCAATGAACTGGTGCCAACCGATTCGCCTTGCAATAGGCAATATGTAATTCTGTTTGGGGGCCCAGGAGGTGTGGTCAGGCTTTGCTCATGCTTTGTAATATTTGTCCTGCTTGCCCGAGCAAGGGTCAAGCATAACGATGGAGGATGGTTGCGGAATTTAAGGGGCGGTTACTTTTACTGGGACATCCTGGTCAACTTCCTCATGAAGGCGTTAGACATGGGGATGGGGATCAAGCTTTGCTATCAACCATGTTCCACCGTCACACATTCATCATTCATAGGCCAAGGCCAGGAGACGTTGTCCGGCATGAGTCGGTTTGCCACAAAGGAACATTGCGTCGTTGGGAAGGCCGGCTTGTTTTTCCAGTTGACAATGAATGAAAACCTCT
Source organism: Effrenium voratum (assembly GCA_963377175.1). Lineage (NCBI taxonomy): Eukaryota > Dinophyceae > Suessiales > Symbiodiniaceae > Effrenium > Effrenium voratum. The sequence continues at coordinate 180,336 of CAUJNA010002057.1, read as the reverse complement.
GGAAGGAATTACTGCTTCGAACCTCTGGAACGGGTGTCACTTGTCGGTCAGGTTGCTTGGGGTCAACAGAGATGGTTCTTTGAATGCTCGCAGGGAAGTTAGACAACCGTTGTCCTTGGACATCCGTTTGTCACTGTTCTGGCATGCTCTGGGTGAGTTTTACCGATCTCGCCAGGGGGGTTGCAACCTAAAGCCATGCAAGAATGCAGAAGGCTCTTTATTGGTTGAGCCTTGACTATGCCACACATGTTTGTGCTCACTTCTACTTGCCACTTGGGGAGTATCGCAACCTCACCCGATGGCCTCACCCGATGGGTGTACAGTCCGCATGAAGAAGGCTTAGAGAGGCAGAACTCCCTTCCTTCAATCCACAGCTGAGCAAACCATGCCTCGCTGGAATGCATGTTCTGCGAGGCCGGAGATGCAGCCGGCGCACTTTGAGAAGATGATGAGCGACATTGCCAAGTACCTGCCTGGCAAGATACTAGGCAAAATAGCGCCGCATATGTGTTTGTGTGTTTTTTTGAGGGAAACCAAAAGGGGAACCACAATTTGTTTGGGGGGGTTCCCCATTCTTACTTGGGGATGGCGTATTTCCGTGTTGTGAATTGAAGCAATATGGAGATATTGATGTATCTTGGCAGGATCGTTGGTGTAAGAGTTTCAACGACCACATTTTGGGCCCTTTGAACCAAAGGTTGAAAGCTGGCCGAGGCGATGGCCAGATTGTTACCCCAGGTGGTCTAAGTGATTTATTTGGCGATGGGGGGGCAGATGCGCGCACCTGAGCCAGTATTATGTTGCGTTTTTTTTTTTTTTTGACATCCCGGATGTTGGGAAAAGACCCTGAGAGGTTTATAAGCTGCTAGCGGGCGGAGCCTCGAGACAGACGGTCAAACCTGATAAAATGCAAGCCCTTGGAATAGAACGAAACTGGCAACTCCATCCTTTTTGGGGCCTTGGCAGTGCGTTTGCTTCGACTATCGAGACCCCAAGTGATTTCTCTTGTTTGTTTGTTTTGCTTTTGAAGCCATTTTTAGAAGGTGTTGCAGACAGCAATCCGCGTTTTGAGAACATATCGTGTTGTCCGGGACGACGTCTTTACTTGTACACGAGTAATCAAAGGAAGCAATCCCGACAAGGTCTCACGATGGGTTGTATACTAATACTTATTCCTTTAAAGGTAGCATGAGCGATTTCTGTATTCCCAAATGCTTCTACGTTTGTACCATGCGTGGTATTTGTTTCGCGTCAACATACTGGTGGCCTTGTAAAGGTCTACTTGTACTTTCTGGGATAAGTTACCTTTAAAGGGGGCGTCTGACTGCACCAGGGAAAATTTCTTTCGCTAGGGTTAGGGATCCCTTCTTGAGGTTGGCGACTCATTGTACTTCACTCACAATTAGTTCAAGTGAGCCTAATCGACTTGCTTGTCTTGTTTATCAGAATCAGGGCTGGAAGCCAAACCTGCACAACATGCCCTTGTTGCTGGATTGCGAATAGCTGGATTCTGAAAACCGGCTTGAACATCCACCTTGAAGTTTCTTAGGGTTCCGTAGAAAGCCTCGCACTAGCCACCTTCGAACGGGTGCTTCAAGCACTTCTCAGAACCCCTTTCAAAGCCTTCTCACTCTGCAGTGTCATCATGACATCCAGAATTTGAAGTCCCCTTTCCTTTGACGGCTTCCCCTCCACACATGGTTTCCAAGCCCGGGCGGGGCGGCCACCCCCCCCCCCCCCCCCGCGTCGTCCAACAGCGCCTCCCCCCCGAAACGGACGCAACAGACGAGGGCCATGCGCGTGGCCTTCTGGGAGAATCCGCCCTCCGTGCAGCTGGACCTCGCCTTCCGCGCCTCGGCGCTTCCGTCGAGTGGATGGTGGATAGGCAGTGACTTGCTGCGAGAGATGCAGGGAATGAGAAATTGGAATGGCCCCTATGAACCATCCACTCATGATTTCCTTTGAGGGAATGGGGTCATTGCCACATTCCCTGCCTGTCGCACAAGCAAGATGAGAATTGACATGACCCCGAAATGAAAACAATGCTGGTGGTTTCCTTTCGGGAATCCCATGGAATCCCCAAAGCCGGCTCACCCCCCCCACCCTGAATGGCCGCCATATTTTGTGTTGACCTAGAAAAGGGGGGCGCCTTTTGTTTAACCATCCATAAATTGTCCAGGAAAACGGGTCCTTTCGCTCTTAGCCTGCCGAAAAAGGGCATCTTTTGCTTTAAATTGCCAGGGGGCGCATTTCAAGCGAAACTCAAGAACGGGTCGCGTTGACATAAAAAAGGGGCGCGCGAAAACCATCCGAAAAACGGGTCGCTTTGAAATCATCGTAAAAGAGGGTCAAGAACTCACATGGATGGCTTTTCCCAATTTGAGAGAGACCCACCAAGCACCTTCAAGGAATTCTCAATGGGAACCCCGGAAGTTTGGACGTCATTTCAATATGCTTGACCCATCGATCAAAAGTCCCACGGTTCAGGGCTTAGCCCCCAATCTAGATGGCCACTAGCCCCGCTGGGGGGCGTTTTGGAACCTCTGGCGGATTCCGCCGTTGCAGAGCACGCCAGGAAAAACCCTGGTTTGAGTGTTCTTGGCATGTGAATGACAATATTCGTGGTACAAATTCTACTGTTCTTGCGAAGCACACGCGGGACAACCCAAGTCTCCTCAAGCTCCCTTGAAGAAACACGATTCATTGCACTACCCGACAACAACGCCGCAAATTGACAGGGAATGGACTGCGGTTACACTGAAGTTCTTCCACTCTAAAAGTCAGAGCCATGTAGTGGGCAGGTGTGGGGTGGTGTTTGAAGGGTTTTTGGCTAGGGTTTGGGTCACACAAAGCGGTTTTCTCCGTGGGAACTCTCTCTCGTTTGGGCAAAGATGGGAAGCCCATCGTCCTGTGGATTGTGTTTTTTTTGGGGGGTTGGTTCTGAATTCAAAAGGAATCCAAGATGGCGACAAGCCGAGGAAGCCCTGCGTTCGAGTCCCAAGGGTAGCTAAATGGAATCCTTGTGCCTCTCGGCTTTCGCTTGGAGGTATCCCTAAGTGAGCACTTTGAAGGGTTGCCAGGACTTCTTTCCAACTGGGTGAAAGATCTCATGTCGCTTGTGGACTGGGTGGGGCAAAACATGGTTTAAACACCTTTACAAGGGAAGAATCATCATAACCAGTGGTTTAAAGATGTTCAAAGCAACGGGTGGCCTTTGGCCACCCTACTTGTGGCCATCAGATTTCAAGTTCCCATTGGGAATGTTCGGTACAGCCAGTTGCGGCCATACGAGGCTGGCGCTTCACTTTGGATCCGGGAAGTTTAGTCAAGGATTCGTAAGAGGGCCACTGCCGCAAGGAGGTGTGACCAACTGAGGATGATCAGTTGTTTTTTCACAGATTCGTGTTAGGTGGCACCGGTGATTCTCTGGGAGAATCCGTGGAGTCATGTTGACGTTTCGCTCCCTGCGCCCGAGGCTGGTTCTACATCTGTGGTTCCCTGGCTGCACTTGGTATTACACCCAGGTGCCCCTTTTCGCCCTTGTTGGAGGTTCCCACTAAAATCCAGAGGTGCCCAGTTTTCCTTTCTTAGGGGGGTTCCCTTTAACATCACACAACGGGTTCCATGTTTTGCTGGAGGTCTGGGTAATGCAAGGTTTCTTTGGGTCAGACTGATGCGTCCCTTTGGTCGCTGTGAGCTGCCTTGCGGGGCGGGGCGATGTTGGCTTCGTGTCAGGCATTCTGCTGACCATCCTCGCATGGCTGGCAACGCTGGGCGCATGAGAAGCGCCGCTCAGTCGGGAAACAGCAAGCATGAGCAGACAAAATGGCAGGGAGTCCGAAATGGCGATCTTCCTTGTGGTTTCCCTCCAAAAACAAGGTGAGAAGGGTCAGAGCCGCGTGGTTATCCACTGAGGCGGGCAGTTGGACGTCCCTTGTGGAATCAAGGGAGTCCAAAGCAGCGGGCGTGACATCTTGAGGGTTGCTTCATTGTCTCAAAACGTGCAGATCAACAGAGAAGCCCTCTCTTGGCGGGTTTGGTTGTTTTTGTGTTGGCATCCTCGTAAGCAGCTCATCCTGGCTTCGAGGATACAAAACTCAGGTTCAAGTCACAACGTCCCATTCTAACCGGATTGAGCTGGAGAATGGCAATATTTTCCTCCGTGGGTGCAGGAAATGGAAGGGAGACACCATGGTTTGAAAAGGAAACTCAGCTTTCCGGGTAATGCACAGGCCCGCATGGATGCAATGTGGATCGGCCGAAATGACCCTTTAGGTTGTCGGATTGTGGTCAACTTGTCTTTCCAGTTTGTTTGCCTGAAAGTAGGGCTCTCAAATTTACTTTTGGGGGTTTGATTAAATCCAGGGCCGTCTATTTGCCCTAAAAGGACACCTATGGTTCTTATGGTCAACCTCCAAAAGGGTGGGTCACAGGGCATAGTGTGGGATCCCTGCGGCATGAGACTTTCCCGAGGCGAGCAGCGTCAGCGTGTTTGCAGTGATGCTTCGCTGCTGGGGTAGCCAATCACTTAGTGGCTTTATCGCTGCCCTCAAGGGGAGACAGGGTATAGCGTCTGTTCAAGCGTCATGTTCAGTTCATGTGATCCATTTTCCCTTGGAGGTAGTGATCTGGGCAGTGGAAATCCCTCTTAGATCCTAGAGTCGACCTTGCACATGGGCTGAGACTTACAAAACGAGATCCGAGGAGAAAAGCCTCAACCCAGAAGCAGGTCTCAGGGACGCGTGCCATGATCAAAAGACTGCTTGCCTTGAGGTTGGTAGGAGTTTTCATGGACCTTGAGGAATTTCGACAACCATGGCTTCCTCTTAGAGGACCCGTATGATTTGGACCATGGCACGTTCTTATTCAGCTCCTCCAAGAGGACCTGACTACAAGTCGTCGGGGGCATCTCCCATTTCCAGTGGGAGGACAGCTGACCCGTGGAATCCCGTTTGGGGGTTCACTCTTTCGCTGCTTTTTTTTTGTTTGCTCAGGCTTAAACAAATAAGACATCCATGGTGTTGAAACGGAGCCCCGAGTTTCGTTGGTGACTGGGGCGCCCAGTTTTTCGAAATTCATGGACACCCGATGGGTGGGCCATCGCCTAAAGGGCCTTTGGCCATGCACTAGTGATAAAAAGGACCGTTGCCACGCGGATTCGTTAGGAGTGTGGGCAGACCTTTGCTCCTCAAGGGAGCCTGTACACTTGGATACTTGGAGGGAGGATAAGCGGCTGCCTGGCATACATGCCAGCTTGTGATTTGGCTTTCTGATGAAGGGACCGCCTGCCGCGACACGTTGCGAGGTTTCATTCTTTGCTTTGCTCCGAGGTAGCCTAAGCTTTGGACGTTGTTGTTTGGCGGGGGGAAATAAACGGTGCTGGGATTTCAGTCTCCGTGGGGTTGTCCAAAATGGAACTCTGACTCATTGCCCACAGAGGAAGAGGCAGAGGGAAGCCGCATTTTGGCCTTCGGCTGGGTCCCCCGAATCTTCAACTGGATTTGGGCTGGTGTTACTTTCTGAGCACCAAATGAAGGGCTCGTGTTCCAATTGTCGGGCACAGCCAAGCGAAGTACTGACTGATCTCACCGACTCATCCTCGGCAGGCTGACTTCCGCGCAAAATGAGGAGCCGGAGAATTGGAGTATGCGACTGCGAGTAAAAGTGCTGCAGTCGTAGCGCGAAAGTGGCACATGTCGATGATGTCCCCCTACAAAAGCTGCAGTTTCTGCCCCACTTGGAAGGGGGCTGTGGGGTATGATTCAGGTACATCTAGTCCCAGAGTTACGTCCTGACCATATGGCAATGGTCTGGGTGTGCGTGTGAAGTTGTTCTACCGGGCACTTTTTATGAGCAACGCGCAAGCCTCGGGTCACTAAAGAGACCTCGGGTCATGCGCCCAGCCCCGCCCTTTCGCCCATTGGTAACGCCAAATGCCCAAGTTGGGATTTTGGTAGAAGGATCCCAAGTTCCCAAGTTTCTCATGGTTGTTGTTGGGAAACATTGGAAACATTTTTGCTTATTGTGGTTTAGTGGTTGAAATCCAACCACTTAACTGCTAAAATTTACATTTTTGCTCCCCTTCCAACGTCAACCCGAGTTTCTGGACTGACCAAACTCCCAAGATCCATAGGAGCTGACCCCCCCCCCCCGAGGCCCCGAGGTTCTCTCCTCAAGTGCCAGTTGGGGCCGTACTCCACGAAGCCCTCCAGCGTCACCCTTGCTTGCTTCTGCCTAGCCCACCAAGGATACCAGTACTTATAGCTTTTTTATTGTTGTCTTTTGGGTCCTTTGTATTTTCTTTGGGGATGCAAGGAACAACTTTCTTTGCTCTGCCAGGGGAGAAGTTGTACATTAGCCAGCCATGGGAAGATGACTTTGGCTAGCTCAAGTTCTGACGCTAATAAGCGTCTTCTGGCCCCATGCACTGGTACATCGGTAGCTGGCTTTTCGCTTTGCGCAAGGATCTGTTGAAAGGAAATGTCAACGAGGAGGACCGCTCCCATGTTCCTTCCATGTCAAGAATCAGGGGGTTTGGGCATAAAGTCTGATCACCCATGGTCAAAACTGGATCTTTGCCTGTATGGACTCGGATGATTCCTGTCGGATGCGGGTACTTTTGCCTCAGTTACCCACCGCCGGCCGGGTACCTAGCTGTCCTCAGGCTTGGAAGTATGTGTCAGATGTCATGAGATGGCTGTGGGTCAAAAATAGGTACCAAAATGGAACCCTGGTAAATGGAACCGAGGACTAAAACCTGCATTCCCCCAAAGGTTTAATTTTGACCCACTCCAAAACGCAGCAAGTTCTGGGGTGAAACGAGCTCACGATGATCTCAGCTCGCCGCATTTGGGGCTTTTGGCTCCAGAGAGGCCATTTTGCCCAGGCCGACCCAATTGCCCAGGCACGCGCGAAGCGCGCGCGGAAAAAATCAAAAAGCGGACAAGAGCGGTCAAGGAGTGACCAAAGTCCCAAGGTGGTGTTTAGTCTTGGGTGGATCTGCAAAATGCTCTTGGATCATGTGGACATATATAAATATATACATATTTATATATACGTATATATATATATATGTTCCTTTCTTTGCTCGGAAGGTGAGATCCATGTGTTGCTGGTTCGGGAGGAAGACTCACTCAACAGCTTGTTCAGATCGCCGCGGTTGGCTGAGATCAGGGATACTTCGTGAGGTTCAGGCTTTGGGTGTCCCTTGACTATCATGATTCCCTACGACCAGCTCTTTTTACTTGGGTTCTGGCTGTGATTTCCAAAAGAAGGATCCCTGAAAAGAATGCAGAACTTAGCAATAGAAAGATGAGATGGCTATTTTGGCTTGCAATTCAATCACAGTAAAGCGGCGCCTCCCTTGAAGGTTTGCAGGGCTTCTACTGCCCCGGGCACGAGGAAGGCGACATGGTAAGAGCACTGGTCCAAAGAACATTAGATTTGTCAAAAAAAAGCAGATTTCGACCCCTGTCGGAATGCAAGGGGGGGTCAGTTCCTGGTTCTAGTCCAAAGGGACTCAAGATATTGATAAAACACAGAGTTTGAGAGCTTTTGCCAGGAGTCAAGTTTTGGGACCTGTGTGTTTTTGAATGCCAACCGACTAAGGGGGCCGGTCATCCAAGAGCCTTTTGCTCCGGAGGCCTTGCGAGTATGACGGGTTTGAAGGCGCGAGCGAGCTGACCCGGCGAGCCGAGATGCAAAATGAGTCTTCAGTTGGCCAAGTGTCCATGAGACCTTGTTGCATCGTGTTGCCTTTTTGAGGCCTCTTGAATGCGTGTTTTTTTTGGCTTTCGCATGCCACTGTCGGCACCATTGTTGCCATCTAACTGGAATCGGTGCGTTGATTTGGTCGCAAAGGATGCGTATCTTAACTTTGCGATTTCAGCCTTGGCTTTTGTCTTTCATCACTTGTTGTTGGGAGGAGTGTTTTGACATACCGGGGCGCAAGAAAGAAGTGCCGGAATGAATACAACGACATTGATGCATGGAGGGAGCGAAGCAGAAAGTTCCCCATTCAATTCGTCCAGGTCGACATGGGTGGGCACAGAGGACTCTTTTCATGGTTTGAAAGGGATACCGTTCGGGAAACCCAGCTTTTTCCCATATTTCCCGAACATAGAGCCACCTTTTGCTCATTTGAGAGTGCGAATCGAACTGAATCGGCCTTCGAATCCTTGCATTGTCTACTTTTCTTGGGCCAGAAATGTGGCATTGCCATTTCCCAGGCCCTGTGGTTGACAGGCGTTCGGCTTTTAGGAGTCCTCCCGGTGGATTTTTGTTTGAGGGTTCCCTTTAGGGTTGGGAGTCTAAATGGGGTGCCCACTCAATTCTCTCAGTCCGAAGGCATAAGACCGCCAACATTTGTCCACGTGCTTTTGGGCAAAAGAGATAGAGATAGAGAGAGAGAGAGAGCGAGGCAGAGAGTTTCGTCTGGGGCTCATTTATGAGTCTCTTACAGTATTACCATCTCCGTTTTGGGTGGGTCACTTCCTAGCGATGTTTTGGCGGCAAGAGCTAGGGTTTGTTATAAATAGAGATTGCCGTTGTTTGATGATGTTGGGACGTCCTTGTGTTTCCTTAAATGCCAACCCCAAAAAGGTTTTCTGAAACAAATCAACAATGTTATTGTCAGCTGCACAGAGTACCCTCGAGTCTTTTTGTTCGGACATTCACATGATCTGCCTGTATTGCACGCTCACCTAAAAACCAAATTTGTTTTACCCAGCAGCTGGAAGCTTTGGGGTTGATAGGCCCAGATAGGCTCTGGCCAGCTTGCAGTGACAGTGAGGGTTCAAAAGGAGGGTTCCAGGGGGTTCCGGCGCTGTTGGAGATACCGCCTGGCTTATTCTGTTAGGTTTTGAGTCGTGGAATTCGTAGATATGAGCCATGCTCACCATGCACCAATATGTATATATATACACATATATGTACTATCATCTACTGGCTGTAAGGGAATGAATTGGGCACACTCACCAAGCTACCATTGTCGAATGTGCCAACCAGGGCAAGGTTTTGGGTGGCAACGGGGTGGTGCTTTGGAACCCAAGTTGTTCCTAGATGGATGGCTCAGATGAAAGATCGCCAGGTGATCACCTTGGTCTCCTGGCTTTTGGCCATGGCGCAAGCGCAGCGAAGTGTGGCCCCACTCTCAGACGGGGTCCATGTGTCGGGAAGGCCTTCGGCTCAATTGATGTGGATCACCTTCCTGTTGGGCGGCGTTTATCTCACGGTTGGGTTGAAAGCTGTGTTGAAGTGGCATTTTCGGGGTAATGTGGGAAGGAAACATGAGCGAAAGCGTGTGGAATTCTTTGGCGCCAGCGAGTCCGAGCTCACTGATTTCAGGTTAAAACAAGCGAAACCGGGCCCATGCAATGTCCCACAGGATAGGGGATTCCTAAACAGATTTCCCCTTTTGGCCTTCTCATCCATCTCATCGCTACCTTTTCTGCGCTGCTTGGATGGCTGACCGGAAGCTCAAACAGGCCCGCCCCCACCCTGAGGTTGATGCCCCTATGCTAGGTGAATGTGTTCTCCTTGTTTTGTTTGGGGACAGTCGTGGAAGAGCTTCATCTTACTCGCAAGGCGCCCCTTGGGCTAAAGCCCTCCCGTGCTGGCAAGCTTGCAACCAACCCCATCGGTCGCAAGTTGTTGGGGCCTATGAACCCCAAAGATGAAGAGCTACAATAAAAGTAAAGGCAAGCCACACTATCAACTCTTTGCGGAAACATTGTGCGAGCTGTCAGTGTACATAGACATATTATCTATATAGTAGACATATTATATGCGAGGGCGGTCTTGCAGCATGTGAAGCGAGCCCATAGCCCTGGCATCCAAGAAGTCGGCACAGTCTCCTGGAGCGTTTCCCATTGCTTCCAAGCACCCGCGCAGGCATCCAAGTACGAGGCACGGTGGAAGCGGAAGGGCCCGCCTAGCGTGGTCGGTTCTAAGGGTGTGTCTTTTTTTCAGGTCCCCCTTTGTCTTTAAGGGCCAACAACAAAAAGTCACCATGTTGCGCGTCCGTGAAAACAATAAATACCAAGATTTGCCTGGCCGCGGTGTTTTTAGCCGCGCAGGTAGGAATCAGCCCCGAACTCCCGAGGCTGTTGGAGATGGCCTGTAGGGCCTTGAAGGGTGAACGCAGGCTTGTGGAGTGGGCGGCTCTGCACGTCATGGAGAGGTTTCTCTTGTCCGGCTTGCCCTTTTGGTGTGGCTGTTTTTGATGTCAAGGGAAGCTGGCTATTCTTTGTTTCTTGGCTCACCAGTTGAGGGGGGGTTTAGAGACAATCAAAGAGAAACCGCCGTTCGGGGGGGCCCTCATTCACACACTCAGCTGAAGTAGTTTTGAGTTGCTTCTGGTTTGGAGGTCAGGACTAGCCCCACCCGCAAAGTATATGGACGGGGGCGCTGCACCTCCAGAAAAAGGGCCCTGAGCCGTACATGTTCCCTAGCAAACCACGTGGAATGCGTCCTTTTTTTAGGCTCGGTACTTTCTTGGGGCTGGTGTGTGAAGCCAAAAGCAACCGAAACTCATGGGTTTATTCATGAAAGCAAGGGCAGGGATTGTTTTGGCGAGCCCGGCTCTCCGACTGCAGGGGCAGGACCTGATCATCACGCCGAACATCATGACGGGCCTGCTGATAGGTCCCTTTCCCTCACGTGCCCGACAAAGCCCACGGGCGGCTGTCTTGCTTATTCTTACCGGACACAGAACCTGACAGAGGGAGGGTTAGGGGCAAATCATCTTCCCGGATGCCCTCTAGATGGGTTGCATGTAGGTGGGAGGGTAGATGCCGACGAGATTGTGCATGTGCACCGATCTCAGAATCCTGGCATCTGCTGAAGGCTTTGTCATTGATACATTGTAATACATGAGGTCCAGCCACGAATTTTATGTCCAGAACAGCGGGTGTTGACGGTGTTTCGCATGACGACATGCCTTTTTTTGGTCCCTGCCTGGTTCCAATACACGCCGCCCCGGCTCCCGCTCGCGACTTGCCCAATTTTGGCTCAAAGTGGGTCTATGGACTAGGGGGTGCTAGGAAATCGCTGCTCTCTTTGAGCGCCAGGCTCGTCAAACAGGGAGGCCGTTGTCCCAGTGGTAACTCTCACAGAAGTGTTTTAAATTCCCGCAGCCATGTTCGCGAGCTTGGGTCAAATGCGGTTGCCAGAGCTCAGGGAGATGAAGCAAAGGCAAACGCAGTGATATCCATGAATCCAACCGCTCTTGGATTGCCCGGGCTTGCGAGGAAGAGGATCTATCATCAAAAACTACCCTTTGTATTTCCCCTGTTTGACCGACTTCTGCTCGAGTTTGCCAACAAGGCCCAGCTTTTGTTTCCAGGTCCTAGGATCCATTACATGGGGCGATGTTCTTTCCGCCCCAACTAAATGCTCCGAGAACCCTTGATTCAAAATCCGGAAGGGTGCTGGTGCGCTCTCTCTCACAGGCAGGATCGCCCTCGGGTGACTCTTGGGCTGGATGTCCATGGGTTTTTTGAGGCACCAAGGCGATGAAGGCGTTTCCCTCCCCACGGTTTCTTGTTTTTTCCCCCACGGTCGGACGTCAAAACGAGGCGTGACTGCGATCCTCAGCCCTTGGACCTGAGAGCCGTTTGGAGACACAGCAGGGCTACGAAGCCGCCCCAAATTCCTTCATACTCTGTGGGAAGTCCATCTGGGTGGCAACCAGAAAGTTTGGATGTGCCAATCTACAAGGTCCAGGAATTCATGCTTCAAGGTCCTTTGGCCGCAAGTAAGATTCAGTTCTGTTCTTTTTTTGGGTGTTTGGAGTAATTTGTCGCCATGGAAAGTGTTGAGTGTCACTTCTATAGATGCTGGTTTTACGGAGTTGTCTGATGGTTCCAAAGGATCAAGCATTGCTCTGTCATGCCAGTTGAAGTTTGTTCCAGTTTCTGGATTTTATGTGACGAATCAACCTGGGAAGTGATATTTTGACTGCCCGCGGTGCATTTGTTGGGCGGAAGATGCAACACTGCTGTAGGACGAGTAGGACTTCAAGTGTTTTGAGCATGCATGGCTGTGTGTCATGATCAGTTGGACACCCTTAGAGACGCTTTGAACACAAAGCCGACCTGACAGATCAAAGGGTCCCCCAGATGCCCGACGGCAAAAGCATGCAACAACTGCAAAGTGTAAAGTTGGTGCTTTGGTGCCTGGGTGCTGCGCGCACTTTGCCAGGGCAAGGGGCCATGTTACCGCTTGGTGCGCAGAGTGCAGCTTGACCATGGCATACATCGCATGTTCATGTCAATGTGAGACCGCGATCGGGCTCTTTTCCCATGCATGGAACACGTGGTGCAAGAATTTGGATTCTGGATTGACGAGATTGATGAAGTGATTTTATTCCATCCAGCTCACGCCGTGCATTTGAGCCAGGTCATGGCCACCTTGGAAGAGGAGGCGCCTGGCAGGGAGTGTTATGGTTTGGCGTTATGGGCGGTAATTCGCATTGGTGTCATAGTTCACTATCATCTAAACTTGCCACCCCTACGACGATAGCTGCTTCTGTTTACAGATGTTGCTTTGCTTGTTGAGATTTTGAAAAGAAGTCTGCAGCAGTGGTATGTGATGTCATCTTTAAGCCTCACCGTGACTAGGAATCTGCAGGTGCTAATTAGTATATGCATCCTTGTGATTTGAGGATTGAGTACATTTCGCCAGGACCCTGAGGGTCCGGAAGTGCGACTTCCGGGAAGCCAATCGCGCGACCCGTTTCGAACTGCCCGCCGCTCAGCCATCGGGGCATCGGGGCGCATCGCAAACCCGGGCGTTCTGAACATTTGACGTGGTTGCCCCATTTGTTTTTGCTAAAATACCCTTCCGGTAGCATCTTATGAATGTTGTATATGTCTTTGTTTCTGGGTCTGGGGCGGGGGTGCTCTGAACAGTGAACTCCTTTTGGCGGAACCCCTCCCCCCCAAGAAAGTTCTTGCCCTTCCGGAAAAGCGAGGGGTTGGGTTTAGGCCAGGAAAGGGCTGCGGTCCAATTTAAGGAATGTTGGGAGAGAGGCCGTGAAACAAAATCGAGATGTGAACACTATAAGGGAATTCGAAGTGAGGGAATTCGAAAGCACGGCAGAACGGGGCAAAAAAGCAACACGCGGAATGGGCGCAGCAGAAGACAACATGTGCGTTTGTGCACGGGGGAGGACGCGCTGTCCCATGATCACCTACTTGGGGGTTCCTTAGTTCTGATTTGCCTCTTTGCATTTGGGCTCAGAGATCTCTGCACGAGCAGTTTTTTCCCAACGAGGGCGGCATCGTTGCCACATCCAGCCATGGATTTGCGCTACCACCTCACCTTCATCGATGAGAAGCCGTCCACCGAAAGTCCCAAAAGGTCCTCCAGCGAGCCTCCGGGTCAGGAGAGGGAGCAGCCAGAGGAGGCAAGACACGTGGAAAGTTTGCCTCTCGGATGCAACATGTTTTTCCAAAAAAGAACCAACTTATGCCCGGCTTCGTGTCGGACACCGGGTTTTCCATGGTAAGGCTTTCAACTGGCTTGTTGATTCCGAAGCATCTCTTCGGCTGACCTTTGAACGCGTCCGCCTTTTGTCTTGTCAAGGCTGTGTTGTGACCATTTCACAATGTGCTCCCAACATGCCTTGTGGAGGCCGATCCAGCCCAAACCTTCCGATCGCCTCTTTAACTTACTTGGATTGTTGGCGGAACCTGCTTTCCCCTGAAAGAGAGTCCTTGTTTAGGTGGTCGAAAATGGTTGTGGACTTCCCAGATTACAGGTTTGTCATTTTATTGCGGGTGCACCGGGTGCACCGAGAGAAACGCACACATGGGTTTTTCGGTGCTCCCTTTCAAGACACACCACTTTTCGGGGTTAAAACCTGCCATTTGCAAGTCCTCTTCCCGTGATTTAAGCATCGGGTAACCTGTCTGGTTTGTGGCTTGAATTGATGGTTTGGGGATTTGGATTTGAACCCCTTGGCTTTTGTAGAGGGTAAATGGGAACCTACCTAACCACCAAACCACCAATTTAAAACACCAAATTGGGGGGAAGCTGTATTACCCGTACGCAATCGTCCGTTTAGGGCAGTAGCTAACAGCGGTTCACTTTTTCAGACCCCATCATTCATTGCCACTCAGTTTGGTACCTCCAATGTGAAGGGAAACGTCGCCACGTCCCAGCACGTCATGATTTCCTTTGATCCCGCCACCTATCAAGCCGTCTTTGTTTAAACCACCTTTAGCCCCTTGATCACATGCTTCCGTATTGGTTGGCTTAGGTTTGACGTGGCCTCCCTCTTATTCGTCAGGCCTTTTTTTTTGAGTTCACTGCATCACGTAATGCAACAAGTTGGTGGTTTGGATTGGTGGTTTGGATTTGAACCATGTTGGGACCCCTGGATTTCGTGCGGACGAATGGGAGACCAGCGAAACCTACCAATCCAAACCTGCCTTGGGAGCTGGCTGCAGGTGGTGGCGAGCCGCGGCCCTCGGCGCAAGGAGCGTCGGCAGTTTTGGCCACCCGGAGCTTTGCTGCCGTCCTTGCGTGCACCTTACGCGGAACGGGTGCCCAGCAGCGGAGGACAGACATCCAGAGAGCCCCCACTCCAGTGCTGGTGTCCCGGACACATGTCTGTTAGAGACTTTGCACCTGACACCGAAGATCCCCTACTGTTGGATTTCTTTGCCAGGTGCATTGAGGCACTTGGGATGTCTGTGTGCTGTGGATTCTTATCTAATTGTCTAAGCATGGAGCACATCGAAGGTAAGAAGGCTTGGGAGCATCCTTACGCACTGGTGGCCACTGCTGATTGCCAATTTGCTTCATTCAACTTCAACATCAACGGGGATCTCGTTGGCAATCTTTTTGACTTTCAGGCAGTCTGTCAGCGCAATTGTTACTGTTGGTTGGAGGGGCAAAAGCTGAGTTATTTTAGTTGATCAAAGCAAGGCCTCACAACCCAGTGCCCCTAGGAGTGCTTATATTGTCACCTGCCCCACGATGTTAGCCGCGTCAGCTTAGACAAGCGCTCTCGCAACTTCCTCGAGGGACTGCGAGCGACCCAGTTGTGCACTGGCACTTTTTTTGCAGTTTGACTACTTTACTGCTTGTTTTTGTTGCTTTTCATATCGTAAAAAAATCGGGCGCCAGAACCAGAATGTTCTGTCGTCCTGTTGCCTTTGGTGTTTGTTCGCGAGGACCCAACCTTCGCATCAAACTTCTTGAGCGTTCCTTTTTTCCTGCAGGAATCAGGGGAGGTGCCCAGGTCTCCTTTTAAGAGACCGTCAAATAGCAAGCTGTTTGAGACCTTCTCAACAAAACAAGCCCCCTGGGTTTTGGTTGGGATGCTCCATCTTATGAAGCAGAACAGAGTCTGTCCCTTGCAAACTCCAGGCATGTTTTCGTTTCGGGATTCCGCAACTTAAGCAGAATCAACGCCAAGATGTGTGGATAAATTCCCTCTCAGCTGGTGTTTGAACCCTGCTTCTTGTAGAAGGTACATGGGAACCCCCTCCTTGACCACCAAACCACCAATCCAAACCACCAATTGGAGGGAAGCTGGGAATCTCCTGCCTTCCCTTTGCTCCGGCGTGGAGTCTCAGAGATGGATAGGAGAGTGTATGTGAGAGATAGAGAATGAACGACTCTCACTCTCCCTCCATCCCTTTCTCAACACACGACTTTGTGGGGGCCAAGGTGGGAGCGGTGCTCGCCGTGGTGCTGCCAGCCTTGCGCCAGCGAATGGACAGGCTCCACCCAGAAGCGGCGGCACGCGCAAAGGAGTTGCTGCAGGCGACTGAAAACTGAAACGTGCACCGCAGGTCAACCCAGACCTATGGTGCCTCCTTTCCTGTTTCTTTTGGAGGGGGCTTATATAAACCGATTGCCAAAGAAAGGTGCCCCCCTATTTTCCCACAACTTTACGGGGGTTGGGTTAGCCCAAGATCCGTTTTTGGGTTATGCCCAGCAAGCTAGACCCAGGGTTTCAGAGAGTACCCAACCCAGAAAGCTCCAGCGAAACCCGGTCCAGGCGATCTTTGGGATGTTGCTAGCCCTAAGACAAACTGCTGCAGTAAGAACCAGGAGTAAAGAACACACTGGTAGCCTTTTTGTGCATTGTGCGCAAACAACGTGTTTATTGATTCGGGGTGGAGCCCTCACTTGGAAGTCTGTTCACCTAGCCCAATGTCAATCGTTTGTGGTAGGTGTTGGCAGCATTGATAGGCGGAAATGGTTTGATAATTTTCTGGATGGCCATCCGAGCAAGTCAAAAGTAATGAGAGCGCAGATTCAGAATGCCCTGATTGACAGTGAAAGGCATGTGTGTTTCCTTCTAAGAGCTTGTTTGCGGGACGCAATGCCACAAGAAAAAAGGGGTGTTCATTCACACACACACACACACTTGCTGGATAAGCATCTTTGAAAAGCACCTTTGATTCCGTCTTTCCCAATAGAACATGTCGGTGATGATGTATCATGCAACAGATGTTCATGTACATGTCTATGTACATATGAGCCATATGCTGTCCATGGTCTCTTTGGGACAAAGACATTCTCATGTTTCGCTCAGTGGACGCCTTGAGGCTTTAGAGCCGGAGGCGGAAGTCATTCCGGATGGCGCAAATCGACGGCTGCAGTACCGTTTGGGCACTATGACCTTTGCCGGCCTCATGGGCCTGCTGACCAGGTGGGGCCCTGACACTCCCCACCCCCCACAAGAAAACGGATTGGATTTGGACATCAATTTCGAGGAACCTGGCCAATTAAGATGAAATCTGTTAGGAGGGGGGGGAGCCCTTTTGGGAAGAAACCAACTCTCCCCCCCGGTGCAGGATTGCTCCAAAGACTTCTCACAAGTATTCTCACAAGTATCTGGTGTGAGCCTGGCTGTGGAAAATGGTTGCCACGTTCTGTGATACCAAAGTGTGATCCGCCATGCCCACAACCAGTTCATCACAAGGCCGCCAGAGTTGGTGATTTTGAGACGTTTGCTTAGAGGAAGCAATACTCCAAATGTGCAAACTTAAATCAAGCCGGCAGGTAAGGTCAAAAGGCCGGAAACGTGAACCCTACCAACTTATTCTAAGCTCTCAAATCTGGAGGACCTAGCTAAAGCATAGGTGCCAATTTCAGTTCAGTTTGGTTGAGAAGAGATGGGTTTCACTGGTTGCAGGTTGTTTCTTGTCATTTGCCAGTGCCATCTATGTTCCCAAAAGGCCGGAAAGTTAACCCATGATACCAGGTTCTCCTTGGATGGTTTTCTTGGGGGTGGCTGGACAGGTACACTTCAGATCACCTGGCAGACCAGGCTCGGGAGGCTCTTCATCAGATGCGCGCTCTGAGCGCCCTTTGTCGGTGCTAAGGTTTCAGGACAGCTGGCGGGAGGTCTCTAAGCTTTAGCTTCTTTGTTCGGCTGAGCTTCTGACGATGCCTGATTGAATCAGGGTTTAGGGGGGGGCGGGGGGGGATGGGGATGGGGCTGGGTGGGGCCGAGGGGGGGGGCGAGCGGTTCGAGTCTTGCCCTGTCCGCTTGCTGCTGTGAGCAGGGTGCCGCTAGCTTTCGTCCACCCCAACTCTCAAGTTTCTTAGGTGGGACATAGCTGCGGGTCAAAACCAATGGGATCCCATCTTGGGGTAGGTGCACCACCCATTTAGTCTATTTTAGTGGGGATTGGGATGTTCACTGGGGGTACGATTTGGATTTCGACCCATGGCCACATGTCTTGGTGATTATGTTTTGGTGTTCTCTTGAGGGCACCCTTTTCAGGTTGGCTTCCAAAGGAAAATCATCACATGCCAGGTCTTGCCAAGAGAAAAGACGCAGACCCACAACTGGGGGGCGGGGTGTAAGGTATTGGTGTTCACTGGCTTTGGCTAAGGCAGACTCCATAGGCTGTCTTGTTAGTCGGTGAGTTGCTCCATATGTGGCCGTTTTGGGATATGTCGAGTTGGTCGCCTTGGGCGGGTATGGCCTCTTGGAGTTGCTGAGCTGCCAAATGGGATTAAAGCCACAAAGAAGTCGCCCATGTTTTCGGGTACCCCAAATTCGATGCAAGCCCGCTAAACCCAGTCTATGTTTCAAATAACTTTGTTTGCTTTGCGACACCCTGTTCAATCGCGTGCAGATCACAAGGGGTCCGAGTGCGACCCACGGTCCGAGTGCGACCCACGATCCACATGATCCGCGCTGGTTCCCATTTGGGTTCCCTCCGTGAACACGGGGGATTTTTTTGCAAATAGGTATGGAACCAAAGAGGGCTCCTGAAAAGGAGCTTCCTCCGAAATGGCTTCAGGTTCCGCGTTAGTTTACACCACACCCAGGTGAACGTCTCTCTGCGAATTGAAGCCAATGCGGACATGAGATGACATGGGATGGGTTTGGCCCTGGGTGTGACTTAGTGAGTTTCTGTCAAACAACTCTTGAAAAGGGATGGGCAACACATGTTGAGTCAATGTGATTGCTGCTTTTGCACTGCGTTCTGCCATTTGTTCCAGTTTCAGGTTGGAGGACACACATTGCAAGCAAGCAGCAAGCAAGCAAGCAAGCAAGCCGAAAGGTTCCCAAGCTTATCCGAAGCCCTCCCCAATCCCCCCAAGCCCATCTGAATCGTTCCCCACGCCCATCCGACCAACGACACGTAGTTTCTCGTCTAACGCCACGCTACACTCACCTAAACCAATGAATCGTATACACAGATGCATCGAACCAAGATCAACCCCTAAACCGACCCAAGCCAATTTTTTATCCGACCGTTTGGCAAGCCAAAACCCACCCAAAATCAGACCTACATCAACCTTTGCGCGTACCTGAAACCAACAAGAAGCGCACCCAAAGCCGCCCAATCACTCCTACAACCTGACCAACCCTGAACGGTAAACCGAATCTCACAGATTCAGCTATTTTGACTCACCTTGAGTTAAGTCGCAGATACACGGCCTGCGCTCTCTGCAGCCAGCCCACCTCCCGCCCACACAGACACTGTGCGTATGCCGGGGACCCAAGTTATCCACAAAAACAAGCGGAACCCCAAATTGCTTTGAGGGAAGCGAGCAGTCTTGTGTGTTGCCCACGTATTCCAGACGAAAAGCAGATTCACGGAAACACACCCTAGTAGGAGCGTGGAAATGCACATGCCAGAGGAAAAGTCAAGCAACACGGACATGTGCAAGGGGCGGAGTAGAAGATCATAATGGAGACGCGCGTCCCAGAAGGAAAGTGTCAAGCATCGCGGAAATACACATCCCAGCAGGAAAGACGCGAATGGGCAAACATGATAGAAGTACACATTTGAGAAGCACAAATGAAAGCTTTACATAAGTACATCATAACTTGCAAGCATCATCCGAGAAGATAAAATGGCGAACGGGCACACATTATAGAAATGCATATTCCGCAAGGTACATAATCCAAGCATTGCATAAATACGCATCCCAGAAAGAAAGTGGCAAATGTCACAGAAGTACACATCCCCGAAGAAAAGTGGCGAATGGATAATCGGCACAGAAGTATACATTCCAGAAGGAAAGTGGCAAGCATCACAAAAGAAGCGCTGTACAGCAGGAGTGTTGCACATATCACAGAAATACTCATCACAGAGAATACATTGCATAAGGGAAGTGGCAAGCAGTACAGGAATCTTAATATCAGTAAAGTCCGGCAGAGCCGGGGTGCAGAAGTTTCAAGCATACAACGCAGAATTTTCGAGGACATTTGGCCCCTTAGTTATCTGGATTTTGATGCTTCACTTTCTTTCTTGTTGTTTTTGTTTGCCTCGTCCTTTTCCTCTTGCTCTTTCATTGTATCTTGGTATCCTTATCTTTAGCCTTTTCTCTTTTTTCTTATCTTCATAGGGCTTATATTGTTTATCTTTATTGTTCGTCGCTGTCTCTTCCTTCGCTTTATCTTTCTTTGCTTGCCATGTTTCTTATATTCCTCTTTGGATTTATCTTTGTCATGACTTGTTCTTTGTTTCTATGCGTTCTGTTTCTTTGATTATATGCTATATCTTTCTTTGTCTTTGCTTTCTCTTTGGATTTATCTGTGTTTTTGCCCTATGCTCCTATGCTTTCTCTTTCTTTGTCTTCGCTTTCTCTTCTTCTCTGTCTCTTTCTCTTTTTATTTTGGTTTCGTTTTGTCCTTCTCTATCTCCCTCTCTCTCTCTCCTGCTCTCGCTATCTCTCACTCACTCACCCACCCACTTACCCCCCCACTTACCCACCCACTTACCCACCCACTTACCCACCCACTTACTCATTCACTCATTCACTCATTCATTCACTCTTTCACTCACTCGCTCACTCACTCACTCACTCACCCACTCACCCTGTCTCCCTCCCTCACTCTTTCTCGCTTCCGCCATCCCTCCGTGTCTCTCTCTCTCGCACTCTCTCTCTGTTTGTCTCTCTCTCTCTCTCTCTGTCTCTATTCTTTTCTCTTTTCTCTCTGTCTCTCTCTCTATTTTTTCTTTGAGCCACAAAAGTGCAAAACGTGAAAAGCAACAAGCTTTTCACGGTCGACCCGCCCAAAGTACTTGCGCAGAGTCGCGCCCGAGGCAGGAAGTTTGCGCACCTGCGCCGAATTCATGCTCAGGGCCACGTGTTCTGCACGCTTCTATCAGTTCGCGCGTTTTCCTGCCTTTTTCAGCTTCTACGCGTTTGCACACATTAAAGCTCATCCAATGGGTGTACCTAAGTACGTCCTTTGACCAGAAGGAAAGCGGCAAAGATCACAGAAATACACATTGCAGACATCACAGCAATACGTATTCCACAACGAAAGTGTCAAACATGACAAAATCCCCATCCCAGTTGAAAAGTGGCAAATTTCAGACAATTGCACATTTCAGAATAACACATGCAAACGTCACAGAAATACACATATCCAAATGAAAAGTTGTAGACACCAAAGAAGATACATCCTATCAGGCAAGTGGCCAACGTCGCCGAAATCCACGTTCGCGAACGGGCAATCATCAAAGAAATAAGTATCCCAAATGGAAAGTGAAGAGCAGCACAGATACGCATCGTCTTTGATCATGTGAAATGCCAATGCCCTTTGCTTGGTTGCCTTGTTTGACAGCTCCAATAGACTGCGCCCAAAACCCCGCTTGGCCATGTCAGGTTGGTTTCTCGGAGGGCTCTAGTAAGGACAAATAGCCTTCATGTTGGCACAGTCAACGGGTTTTGGACGTCCGGTTCGGAATCTCTGAATGTAGGGCTCATGGATCCGACGCCCATGGGCCTGGAGCGAGGTTTCACTCGGAGCCTCATTCCAACGGGTCGCAAGTTGGGATGTATCCGATGTCTTTCCTGTTACTAGGCGACTCATGTAGGTCAGAGTATGCATGGTTCGGACAAAGGCCGTTGGGGCCATTTGCTGTGTTACCAGAAACCGTTCAAAGTGACAAAGAAGTCCTGGAATGAACTATTTTGGCGTCGCAAGGGTGATTTACCGCAACCATGACAGTCAGTGTTGAACTTGGCTCACACGTGTGGCGTCTTTCGCTCTCCGAGAAGACCCTGGCTCCAGGAATGGTTGACCGTTGAACCAGCCTAGAATGGATCCCCAGTTCCGCGGACAGTCTTTCCTAATCCCTTTTGGTTCGCTCCTCATCAAATGGGATGAACCCGAAAACAGGTTTTCCTAAGGTCGCTGAGCAACTGGGGATCAGATTCCACATGATTCCAGCAGCGACTCGTTGCCACATCGGTCCAGCGGGGAGACCCGCGCCCTGATCCACAAATGTCGAGTTCATTCGCATGCAAAGTGTTCCCGAAGTGCGTCACTCGCCTGCCAAAGGGCTGACCCCACTTCGTTCGGATCACCTGTGTTAACCGGTGTGGAAATGGGCTGACAGGAAGAGTGGACCCAAGTTTTTGAATGACCAAAGTCAACGTTCCCGTTCAATTTCCCAGGCGTGGTTGATTTCCAACCAAAAGGAGCGCTGGGTTTACATCTACTTTGGTCAAAACGTGAACCGACCAACACGATGTACAGCACC
The DNA here is from genome assembly GCA_963377175.1 of Effrenium voratum. Taxonomy (NCBI): domain Eukaryota; class Dinophyceae; order Suessiales; family Symbiodiniaceae; genus Effrenium; species Effrenium voratum. The sequence continues at coordinate 158,350 of CAUJNA010002057.1, read as the reverse complement.
TGCAGGTCCCAGACCTCTCAATGGACCGCACTGACCCCGTTCCGCGGAATATATCATGGGCGAACAAACAAAAAGAAAAGACGGGTCCGCCACATCACCGGGTTGCGTTTCGCAGGCTTGAGAGTTGCTTGATGTCGCTTGACAGTCTCGAGACAAAGTGGCGTGCGGTTGGTTTGCAGTGCCAACAACCTGGAGCACCAAGATCGTCCCTTTCAACCCATGATTGCATGAATTCGATTCTTATAATTGAGGGCGACAGCTGAGCCACAGTCAAACCCGGGTAGATGAAGGTTAGTAAGGATATCCGCCTTCTCACTTCTTAAAGCATGGTTCTGGGAGTACGACCATTCTACTACTGGGTTTTGATTATGACTCAGGTAAGTTAGGCTGAGTGTTGGTTTCGCAGGTGGGGGCCTTGATTGCATTGGTGCTTCCAGCCTTGCGCCAGCGAATGGAGAAGCTCCACCCGGCGGCGGCGGCACGCGCGGAGGAGTTGCTGCAGGCAGAACCAAAGAACCGAAACGTGCGCCGCATGTCAAACCAGACCTATGGTGCCTCCTTTCCTGTTTCTGTTGGAGGGGGCTTATGTAAACCGATTGCCAAAGCAAGGTGGCCCCTCCCTTTTTTCTCATGGCCGCAGGGGGGGTTGGGTGGACGCCCCCCCCCAACATTGATAGTTTTCGGCTTACACGGGAAGCCCTGATTAGCATGGTCTCCCAGATTAATCCAAAGCTAACATAGCCGGGTTCTTTTTGTAGGCCTAAGACTGACACGCCGGGCCCGGCTGCGTCCAAACTCTTTGGAGCGTGTGTCGGAAACCCGTGTGCTGTGGACAAATGAGTCGCAAGGAGCCCGACCCTTTGTGCCTCGTTGTTTCTAGGTTCGTAGAATTTCTAGGTCCGTAGAATAATAATTGGGATGACACATGCCATGCCCTCGACTTCCTTTGGGATGGTTGAAATACAGGAAAAAACATATAGTACTGTTTCGCTTCGAGAAGCCTACCTCCTTCGTGGCTGACATCAAGTAGAAGCCACAGACTACAACCTCTCACAATATGAGGGATACCAATATATATTGAACGGGAATGGGGTGCGTGCGTGCGTGCGTGCGTGCGTGCGTGCGTGCGTGCGTGCGTGCGTGCGTGCGTGCGTGCGTGCGTGCGTGCGTGCGTGCGTGCGTGTGTGTGTGTGTGTGTCTCTGTGTTTTTGTGTCTCTGTGTCTGTGTGTCTCTGTGTCTCTGTGTCTCTGTGTCTCCGTGTCTCTGTGTCTCTGTGTCTCTGTGTCTCTGTGTCTCTGTGTCTTTGTATCTCTGTGTGTGTTCATCTTTTAGGAAACAACCGACGCCATCCACTTCGAGGCGTTTTTTGGTTTGTTTCCTGAGCGAAAATAGCGGGGGGCCCCACAAAATGGTGGTTTCCCGGTTGCTTGCCATTTGAACTCATGTAAGGGTGCCCCAGAAAGCGCCCGACGCCCGTTTTGAGAACCGCGGGCCTCGGAGGTGTTGGAGCGGGAGGCGCTCGTGGGCTTCGCCGCGAGCGGCGCGGAGCTCCGGCTGCAGCGGCGGCTGGGCGACATGAGCTTCGCGGGGCTCGTGGGCTTGCTGAGCGCCAGGCGGGTGGCCTGAAGAAAAGAACGTCGGCAACACGCCACGGCGGGGGCCTTCATGGCGCTTAATTAGCGGGTTCGGGGCAGCAAAAAACCAAGTGAACAATAGAGTTCCCAAAGTCTCTGCAAGAAATGGTGCGTTGAATTGGTGATTTGAACCCAATTGGAAACCACCCCGGAATACCTCCAAAACCTTCAATCCAAACCACAAATTGGGAGGCTGAAACAGGTGATGTCTCCTCTTGGTGGTACCCTTTTTGGTTGAATTTAGAGCGAAACCAAAGGCACGCTCCGTTGAATTCCGACCACATGTTTTGAGACAGAAACTGGGACCGGAGACGCCCAAAATCCAAGGAACCTCAGAAGGAGGTTCTGACGGATGGTTAACGTTGGGATCGGGCTACCTGCCCCAGGTACACATCGCCTGAGCTGGCTCGGCTGGTCCAGGAGGCGGCCGAGCACATGCGCACGCTGAGCACGTCGGATCAGATTCCCCACCAACCCGCAGGAATTATTAGGTGGCCATTGGGTGGCTAGTAGGTTAGTAGGCAATTAGTGGCGGCTAGCGAGCGGCTAGCTGGTTAGCGCGGGTCGATGCCCTGCGCTGAATACATTCAAGAGCCAGGCCTCAAGCGACAGGCCCACTTTCGACTTTTGACCTGTCAGTACTACTGTTTCCATAGCCAACAGTTGTCAGGTTTTTGTTGATGTGTACAAAAGGGCACCCAAGTGGGATGGATATGTTTCTTCTTTTCCCAGACCCCGTATGTTATGTTTCTTCTTTTCCCAGCCAATTCCCCAAGAGAGCACCCACATGTCTTGGTTTGCGATCATGGTGAAGGTTCTTCGCATGGCCCGTGATTGTTGGGTAGCTGAAGCTTTACAACTTTTTGCAGAATTCGATCAGAGTCCAAGGCGACGGGTAAGCTTCCCCAAGGAATCCTTCAGATCTCATCCCAAAGCAAGCAATGCCAGCATTCCGGCAACCATCTTGTCTCCAACTTGCCAGTTCATTTTCCCCCAAAAAGCAAAGGCTTTTCGTCGCCAGTGAACGGTCAAAAGGTCAGGACATGCTGAGTTGATCCATCCGACGCAACCCCCGCATTTCTGAAATTCGGACGAATCTGAAATTCGGACGAATCCGAATTACGGGAAGCTCTGATCGGCTGACCTTATGAAGCTCAGGGTGAAGCATAGAAGGCATTTCTCTTTTTTTCCGGTAAGCTTCAGGTGGAGTTCAACTCATTTTCGGGCTTTCCCCCTTTCACCAGCCTAATTATGATGTTTGCATTGTTTTGGTGAATTGTTAATCCATGATCAGACACGGGGGTCGTCTTGCAGCCACGGCACAGCCAAGTGTTTAATGTGCAGCCGGCTATTTAAGTTGCGCCAGATCTCACGCATCGGATCAATCTGCAGAAATGGCTATGACGTTTCATGCTTCAACAGCGCGAGAGACGGACACCTTGATCCACACCTAAATGCTGTCCAGCAAGGGGTCCCGATTAAGCTTCACACCATTGGAAGGGGCACTCAACGATTCGGGGCTAACAGCGATGAAGGTCCCTGGCATTGGTTCGGATCGTGGGTCTACTCACTTCCCAAGTCCGGGACTTGCTTAACCCGAACCTCAAGAGCGGTGAGGCTTCGGTCTGTGACCTCAATCTGAAGGTTTTGCAGGATTCCCCTCCTGTTTGTTTGTGTTGTTCCTTGCTGCATGCATGATGATCAGTTCCATGATTCCCATGTTTGCTCGAAGAGGACATTCTTCATGACATGAGCAGAACTATCTAAACAATGTTGCTTGCGTGAAAACCTGCATCACTCAAGGCGCAAGGAGCTTGACAGTTCAACAGGGAACCTGCAACATGTTCTGGATGAATGAGACAGGCGCAACGGTGACATTTTTTTCCAACCCACCAAACACACGCCCGTGTGGGTGTTCGGTGCATTTCGGTTGGGGCCCTACAGCAGCATGCTCAGGCAGTGAGTTGGTCGGGATCGAACATTTGCAAGCCGACCTGGACTGCGTTGGCTGAAATGGGCGGTGAGTGAAAATTTGGTACCCATGGCAAATAGAACCTTAAGGACTAAAACCTGCGGTCCACTGGTGGTTGAATTTTGACTCTTGACCCATACCCAAATGATATCCAAGTCAAGGGAAGCACCTGTCCGACCAAGCCAGTCACGCCTATCACGCTTCTAGCTGTGACGTCTTGGGCCCCCGGCTCCAAGATCGTCCAGGAATGCGCTGTGCATGTTTTTCGTCAGGCTGGCGGTGTAAGGGAACTCCTAAAATGGTCGGTTTTCCGGTCGGTTCTCCTTTCAAGCCAGCCCAAAGAAAGTACCAACAGCAAAGACACGCCAAGCCTTTCGGGTGAGTTCAGCCAGTTCCTTTAATTTGGCTGTGCCCACCTTGGCACTGTTAGCCTCGCCCAGGTGTGCCGTTTGGTTAGCAAGGCCAATGTCGTTGGTGAGTTGTTGTCTGTAGGAAGCTTGGAGGTTCATCGGCACATCCGGGAACCAAGAAGGAAGGTTCCACGGCGGCGAGTTTAGATCGGGCAGTCCCGAATGAAATGCAGCTGTTCATTTGGTGCTGCCTGTGGCAAAAAAGTTCGTGTGCCTCCTGGCATGCTGCGAAGGCCGAATTTCGTGTTTTTGGTGGACGCAGCAGCTCGGCAAGATGCACACCTCCCTCCCAGTTTTTGATTCACTGGCGGTTTTGGGCGCGGAATGGGGATGCCATGCGTGTTGGGTAGCTCTGGAGAGCGCGAAATGTTGTTTGAGGGAATCTGGAAGACAGTTGGGTATGAATTTCAAGTGGGGGACCCTTTGCTGGATATCATGTGGGGTGTCCGCTTGTCAAACCAACGCGATGCGCTGCGACGTCACATTTCGGGGGGTTGGTTGGTGAATTATAAGTTACCCAGATGAAGGTTCGCCGAGGAATTTCTTGTAGGTTGGCGATTCATCATGGGGCCAGCGTTGTTACGGAATCTAAAGTGATTGAACATGGCCATTTATTCTTGGAACCGACACCATACCCCGGTTCCAGCAATGGAAGTGCACAGGAGCGCCTTGGAAGATCGGCGTCCTCTTCAAACTTGCCCCTGCAGTTTCATGGTGTATGTCGGTATGCAAGAGCTCTAACCAGAGTCTTTGCTCCGAACAGCACCTTCCCTGTCAAGTGATCCGAACAAATCGGGCTTGAGCCCCCTTTTATATTATATGCGGGAACAGAAAAGACACCACCCATTTGAGGCCCGCGAGGTTTTAGAACTCCCTGAATTCTGTTTCCAGCCCTCGACACACTTCAGGCCTCCGTTGACAGGCCACAGCGGCAGGACGGGAACGACGGGGATTGACGGCTGTTTTCTAGTCAGTGGATCTGTTAGAGCAGCTCTAAACGGATTCCGATCGCCTGCACCAAAGGAACAGTCATCTAGCGTCCGAAAAGAACCAATTTGTCAGAGCCCTTGTGTGTCTCCTAAACGTGAATGCATTTCATCCTCCATCAGCTCGCTTGTCCACTCATCCCCCGCAAAGCATCGTGCGAAACTCATATCCACTCTGAGGAACCCTGGCGATCAAACCATCGCCGATTTTTGCTTTTTTGGGGGAGGACTATCCTTTGTGACTGGCGCGAATCCTGAATTGACCATCTCGGCAGGCAACTTGGTGACCACTCGTTTCGCTTGTTGTTGATTGACTTCCCCAGTCTGCCAAAATGGGCCCCCTTTTTTCTACCGAACGGGTTGGGAGACGAAGTCTTGTGGAGGGTTGCCCCGAAGTTTCGGCGGCGGACTCTGTTCGACATCAACACTGTTGGAATGGCTGTCTGAGCAGAAAGGACGAACCATACACACCACAGGACATACAATTTTCCCTGGGACCTGGTAGTCCATAGAGAAAGGAAGTTGACGCCTAGTCGTGGGCACTTGCCAACAACAAGCCTAGTCCGGGATTCTTAGCTGGACCGCATCTCTCGCCTGGGGCAAAACGAGTTAACCAAAATGTAGGTCCTTTTGGGAGATCCTTTATTTTAGGTGTTGGAATTGTTGTAAAATCAGCGGAAGAAGATTGGACACGGTTAGATGAGCTGGTGGTTGCCGAAAATGCTACACTCCCTCGAAGTTCTTGCAGGGTCAACGACTTGGGAAGCACTGCAACTCGTTTGCGGGAGAAGATGGTCTGCCCAAATGTTCATTCTATTTGTTCCGAATGTTCAGCCAAAGGGACGCGGATCTGTTTTTAACTCACTTGAAACTTGCTGTTTTCGGCTCAAGGGTTCCAAAACAAAATATGAAATACCGCCAGCTGGGTCATTGTTTCCTCTAACCCAAACTTGTTTGGCACCAGAACTCATCCCCCCCCCCCCCCGAGCGGATCTGGTGTCTATTTATTTCGGCACCAAAGCTCTCTTCAATTCCAGGTTTTTCAACAAGGGCCAAAGGCAAGCCCAGCTCACACGCCGAAAACCCAAACCGCCAAAACAAAGGTTGTTGCACTGGTTTCTACTGATTGGCATCTACCCGTCGATGTGATTGCGACATCGGCATGTCCGCGGTGAAGCTTGAGAAGACCATTGCTTCTTGGCTCTGAGGGTCCGCGTTTTTGTCTCCATGTTAAGGAGGGTACCCAACAGTCAAACCACCAAGGTCACCAAACGTAGCCACCAATTGGTGGCAAGATGACAACAGTTGCAGAAGCTGTCTGGAGGATTTTGGAATACTATAATGCTATTGAACAGGCCTGGGCCAAGTTTGGTGTAGGCTTTGAACCTTGAGCTTGAAATTCATGGACATGGCGTTCAACCACTTCAAATGAAATGGCGCTGTTCAACCTCTGCCAGTAGCAATTTGTTTCAACTCTTTTGCAACCAACTTTTTGAAGCGCCAATGTGCATCTCAAAAGCCGACGTTGAAACCGGTGACGTTCAATCCACTTTTCGGACGCCCAGCTGAAGGCGCAGTTGGAGAGACGCCTGCTGGAAGAACTGCAAACCACAGTGGAGCCTCTGGTCGCCAGGCGGGCGTTGTGAAAATTTTGGGGTAGGTCTTCGGAGGGGAGTCAAATGGCCATGGGTCAAAGCCCAAATCGCATCCCCAGTGAACATCCGAATCCCCACTAAAATAGACTAAAATGGAGTTGCACCTACCCCAAAATGGTACCATTGGTTTTAACCCACGGCCAAATGTCTTCCCCATGCCCCAGAGTTGGCATTCACGTGTGCTGCTCGGCTTTTTGGTGTGACCGCTATAGCCAACAAGTCAATCTGTGCGGGTCTGTGAGTTTCTCAGGTCGCTGAGTGAATTATGTTATGGGTTCCGGAGCTCTGAGGCACGTGGCTCCTGTGCCCATTGTTTGGCGACCGTTGACGCTGCTGGGGGCGGGAAGGAACCACAGGGCTTTAGAGCTACTTCAATCAAGACCAAGCGGCTTGGTTAGGGTCTTTGCCATAGCGGGAACCGCCCTTCGAGTTTCTGGGCCAAATGCTTCTTCAACATCCGGCTTTTGACTCATCCAAAAATTGTTGGAGCGGTGGCTGGTGTTCGGAGGGAAGCCAATTGGGTAAAAGGCCAAAAAGCGCTGCGCAGGTTAGACTATTTGGAGGGCCTCCTTCAGGGCAAGAAGCCATCAGAGAAGAATGTGGAACTGGAGGTGGATCTGCCTGGCGAGACGCGGGAGTTCAAAGCGAGCTGCTCCTGAGCCGAAGTGGCAAACTCGTCCGAGGCTTCTTCGGATGTCGACGGCCTTTTGTTCCCGTCGATAAGCAGTTCTCTAAATTTGCCGTGATTTCTTGCAGGGTTCCTTGCTGGGGTTCTTTGCCGGGGTGAATGTTCTGGTCGCAACACTGGTTTGTTCCGAAAAGTGGTTGCGTTATAAGAGGGATTTTGAAATTACTTTCGAGGTTAGGATGGCGCGAGAAGTGGGCGTGAAAAAGCTTTGTTCTCTATGGTGCCTCGGGCCCGTGAAACGGGTTCGTTTTTATGCTGTGGTATTTGTTCTGAAGGATCGTTTTTTGTGGCTTTAAACCTGGATCTTCATTTGGCATGTTTTTTTGTGCGTTTTTTATTATTATTACTTTTTTCTGTTCCCACCCCCCAAACGCATTCTTTTCAGCAAAACAGCCATTTTGAGGAAACGCACGCTTTCTTGGACAACGAGCGTGTTTTTGGGGACCTTGTGCACAAAGGTGTGAAACAGCAAGACTCCGTCCAAACAATTAGGCCGCACAACAGGTGCAATTCCCCGCACAAGGCCGCAATTTCGCGCAAACGGGCGCAATTTCAAGAAGCGTACTTGTTTGCTATTATTTTTCCTTTCGTACTGATGAAAGCGATCACTTTTTGTGCAAACGGCATGGTTTTCACGAAAACGGACGGATTTATTTCCGAGCAGAACAAAAAGTGCAGTTGGAAGATCCAGGAATGCTTATATTGACACAGTAAAGGGCTTTCCAACTTTGGTGTTTGCATATACCGACCCCTAATTTGTTTTCGGAGATATTCTCTTTTGCCAGTTGGTTTCATAGGCAAATGGTCCTCCTTATGTTTCCCAGTGGTAGCACCTTAGGCCTATTTGACAATTCAGGTCATATTGTTTGGTCAGTTTGTCTTGCTTGTTTGGTACATATTGTATTGGTATCCCCGTCTTGTATGTTTTCTTCTTTAGTTTCGCTGTGCAGAGTCCACTTGCGTTCTGGTCAGTTCATGGTCCGGTCCGGTTTGGGTTGTCCAGGTCTCGTGTGAGCACTGTTTTACAGTCCCCCAGAGTGCTTCCGCCATCTTCCGCCCGTTCCAGGTTTCCTTCTCTTGGGAAGATCGCCAAAACTGCAGGGAATTGGGGTTTGTTAGAGGAAGGAAGGGATAGAATAGGGGAGCAACCCATCGACAATTTTGTGCTTCTTGTACCCAAACAAAGCACACATCCCTTGCCAAACCATCAAGGGCCGAAACAAACAGATGCAAACAGAACAAAGCAGAGGAGTCCTTTTTTCTGCGCGTTTTGTGAGGATTCCTGTTTGGAATTTCCCAGGTCCTGTGGTGCCAACGGCGGAGCCATCCGCGGACGGCGTCGAATTTGCAGGTCCGGTGCGAAAGCGGCAGACCATCATGAAAGTGGAGGCGCGATCCCCGAAAGTGTGGCAGGGCTGCCTCTTCCCTGCGTTCCTATCCCGAAGGAATATCTCGACTATCCTTTTCCCTGCGTTCTCAATCTCCCAGGGAAATTTCATGGGTCGAGGCAGGTTTCCCCACTGCCTACGCTTGTTTGGCAGTTTCCTGATTTTGGCATTTGCTCCACCTATTTAATGGCGAGATTGCGGATCGCTAAAACGAGCGAAGTCCCTGTATGCTTCCAATTCAACTGGGCTCAATATGGGTATGGGTCAAAATTAAACTAACAGGGGACCGCAGGTTTTAGTCCAGGGTTCCATTTTGGGTTCCTATTTTTGACCCACAGCCATACAACCACCATTGCTTGCCAAAAGATTGTCATCTTAATTGGGTCCTTGCCATTCTGGGGGTTGAACCCTGGGGACGTAGTGAAGCGAGGAGCAAAAATTGATTGCAAGAAGAAGAGCAAAAACGGCTCTACCAGTCCCTTTGCTTGCTTTGTTTTTCTTAAGAAGAGAACCAGACACATGTCCCGCGATTGTCCGCTAAATTGGGTCCTTGCCATTCTTATGGGGCTTGAATACCCTACAAAAACGTAGTGACATGCACAAAAAATCCCATGCACCTTCTCATGGGGGTTGAATTCCCTACAAAAACGTAGTGACATGCACAAAAAATCCCGCCTTCTCATGGGGGCTGAGTTCCCTACAAAAACGTAGTGACATGAACAAACAACCCGCCTTCTCATGGGGGTTGAACTCCCTGCAAACACGTCGTGACATGAACAAAACCATTTCGCCAGGGGGGTTGAATTCCCTACAAACGCGTCGTGACATGAACAAAACCATTTCGCCAGGGGGGGAATTCCCTACAAACAAGTCGTGACATGAACAAAAAACCCAAAATCCATCGCCAGGTAGTCGACATGAAAACAAAGTCAGGTGGTGGACGAAGAGCCCATCCCCTTCGCGGAAACCGTGTGGAACGTCACCTTGGTCCTGGGCCACACGGGCGCGGGGTGGCTGGACGTGGCCTCCGCCTGCTTCCTGACGCTGCTGAGTACCTTCATGCAGGTGGCGCCTTGGAGATCCGTCTTTTTTTTTTTTTCTTTTTTTTCCGGTTGTGAAGTTACCGCAAATGTTGAATGCTCTTTGATGTTTGAAGTATTGCAAATCTATGTTTTGTTGTTTCCCGTGTTTTCTTCTTGCCCCTTTTTTATAAGCTATGAATATGTTTGAATTGGTGTATGTGTTTATTTTATGTCTGTTTGCTTTAAAGAAAAAGGATAGTTGTTTTTGAACCATCTATAGCTCACCTGGTCGCCTCCCAAAACCATATGGGAGTCAAACTATGAGAACTAATTATGCGGGTTGATATAATCACCATGGTTTACCATTCAGGAGTTTGAACATTTGATTTGGGTCAAGCATAACTTTAACTGAGGAACTAGCCTCTGTTTTGGATGGTATGATGTCAACCTCTGACTCTTGGGGGAGGTGCGGTTAAATACCATCTGCAGATCGGGTTGTAGCCCAAGGGCGGAAAGCCATGAAGTTTCCCCACTGTGGGTTGCTTGCTTGTCTCATCAAAGGGGTGGGTGCCAACTCGAGCTTGGATTCCCATCAAGATCCCAGGCGTCAACCCGAAGAGCAACCAGGATGTCGAACAGAAAGTCCGTTTTCACCAGGGGTCCCATGGGTGCGGAACATGGAACCCTGTGTGAAGTGGAACATGCATGGGGCAACAAGGTGCTTAAGTCTTTAGGGCTCATTGCCCCCTTCGTCTTCTTCAAGATTTGTTCCTGATCTTTTTTGGGGTGACTAACCAACCTCCGCTTTTTTGCTGAAGTTCACAAACTTACCAACCCTTTGTTGGGTGACTAAGCACCTTTTCTGAGCCCTTCAGGCATTTTCCGGTGCCCAGCTAAGCCCCGGCTCGCTCCAAGCCCGCGCGGCCGCGATGATTTTTCTTCCCCCGAGGTCTTCACGGCGGTGATCTTGTCGGACTACTTTCGTCCCGCCTCCATGTTCGAGCAAACCGGCGCCGCCCAGAAGTGGCGCTCTGCGGCCGCCCACGACGTGCAGCTCGGCCCTCGAGCGCTCGGGGAGTGGCCCTCCGTGGCTACGGATGACCTCAAAATAAATTGCCTGTAAACCAACCTCAACGGGGACCCGCAAAAGGCGCAAACCTGAAAGAAAGCGCGAAAAGATGAAGCCAATTCAACAAAGAGCACCACATCTATCTTCAAAGAAGCCAGCATGTTGGACGAAAGTCCACCAAGTTGCTGGGGTGTTGGGAAAAACTGGCAGAAGTTTTGCTGGAGCATTCCTCACCTCCTGAGTGGCTGTCACGTTGCTTTTTTCGCCACTAAAATTAGAGATCCACCCCCGAAAGTGGCTGAAGTCCAGGAACTCGGGCAGAGAGTTTCCCAACCCCCATGTGAGCTTGTTGATGGTTGGTGTTCATCTGGTTTCCCTTTCAATACAAGCCCAAACAGGAACCAACAACCCATGTGGGAATGTGCCATTCCTTGGACACTCAAACGTGGTGACGGGATTTCTTTTGATGTCCTGTACAAACCAGCCCACACACACGATACCTCAAAACTTGGCGAAGGCTTTTTGGTTTCCCCTTGCACACTAGAACCTGTCAGGTCTCGGAACCGTGGCATGGGCGGCTAAATGGGTGTAACGCAGGAGACCTGGCACCTGGGTTCCTGTGGTTTCCCCTTGCTGTCCCAAGAAGTGTGCCCTCAAAAAGGACGCTCCCACATATCATTTTGTATTTATGTTTTATCAAAATGGAGCGAGATGCCTTTAGGGTGATGTTAAAATCCTTGGTTTCAGCCTGTCGTTTTTGTTTCAGCATCCCGTGAGATCACATGCTGCCAGGCCTGTTTGAGAGGAGGTGCTGCCTGTCAAGTAGTCTATGGTCCAATTGGGACCTCTCTAAGTTTCCCACAATTGGGCCTCTCTCCACCAAGAGGGCAGCACAAGCTCAGCATGATGAGGGTCCTTTAAATAAGAGAGCGCTTATTTCAGGTGGATTTGTTGTGAGACCTTGTCAAACTCTGTCCATGGTTTTAACGTTTCAACCTGTTCAAACGATCCCTCCTTTCGGTTTGCCAGGAAGCACATGGATTTGTCCCTCACCAGCTTGGTGTCGCGTGTATGCAACGACGATGGCTCCTTGATCCTTTCCACCGGCCAGGCGCAACACACAAGGTGTCGATCTTTCTGGGGTCCTCCGAAATTGTGGCTCGTCTTTTAAGGTTGGATCCCCAACATGGCTTCGGTTTTCGTGTTAGTTTTCCTTTGGAGCCACAACAAAGGAATCAAGGTGAGGGATCAGCAGCACGGACATGCACGCTATGGGTCAAGAGGTCATGCCTACTTTGGAGAGTTTGATCTGGGGCCATAGGATCGAACGGGAGGAACCTTGTTGGCCTTCCCGAAGCAACTTATCGTTCGGTAGCACCTTAGTTCCTCTTTGTTTGGGTGCTTCCTCACTACACATGAAATCAACCAAAGCAAGGTTCCAACTCTGCTGTGGAACGGGTCACCTGATAAGTTTGTATTTCTAGGAGAGAGAAGCTGGGCTTTTGTTCCCTGTGCTTTTTGAAAGAAGGACCCCTGGAATGAATGGGGCCCCTCGCATTTTGGTCTATTTGGGTGTTTGTCTCAATAGGGAGCCTTCCCAAACGCGTAGTTGGGCTTCGAATTTGCTTTTGAATCACTGGACAATTCCAACAAAACACGGGGGGGACCTCCAAAGTTATTTTTGTTGTTTTAAAGGAGTGCATCTGGGACAAAGTCCGATTCGTTTTTTTGTTTCTTTCTTTTTTTCCGGGGACAGATATCTCTGGGTGTTTTTCACGGGGAAAAAAAGGAGGTTCCGGTTCCTATGGCAGGCCGGGCTGATCAACGAGATCAATCAGTTCGTGGGCATGAAGCCCCATGAGTTCGCCCCCACCTCGGTGCCTCCGGGCATGACCATGTGCCACTCGGCTCCGACGAAGCGGCGCCGATGCCCAAAACGAGATCGAGGCCCAGGTTGGTTCGGTTCCTATCTGCTTGCAAAATGGGGATAGGAATGCCGCTATGTGAACCTTGAATTATTTGCATTTTGGTGGAACTGTAGGATCAGAATTAGTTGGATTCCTTCTTGGAATTGTGTGTGAAGGGAAGCCACATGGGTGTGTGTTTTTTGCGGGTACTGTGTTTTGGCTGGTTTTTCAAGGACATCAAAAGGAAACACCCTCCATTTTGGGGGTATTGAAAGGGATTCCACAACACCAACCACCATCAAAAAGCTCATGGGGGGGAGGTTAGGAGACTCACTGCCCGAGTTCCAGGACTTCAGCCACTTTGGGGGTGGATCATTTTAGCGACAGAAGCAACTAAACTACTTGGGCAAGCCACTCCGGAGGTGAGCAATACTCCAGAAGGTATCTTAGAAGATGGGTGGTGTGTTTTTTGTTCAGTTGGTTTCCCTGGATCCGTTTATTTTTTCCTAGGGCTGGCTTTTTTACTAGGGCTGGTCCCCTGGTGGGTTGGTTGGTTGGTTGGTTGGTTGGTTGGTTGGTTGGTTGGTTGGTTGGTTGGTTGGTTGGCTGGCTGGCTGGCTGGCTTGTTGGTTGGTTGGTTGGTTGGTTGGTTGGTTGGTTGGTTGGTTGGTTGGTTGGTTGGTTGGTTGGTTGGTTGGTTGGTTGGTTATCTAGCTGGCAAATTCCACCCACAAGCCCGGGACTGAACCAGTGAGGCCCGTTGTCTCCCATGCCCTCACGTGTTTTGCCCGCTGCCCAGCCGTTTTTGTTGGATGTGTTTTGGGCGGCTACTTGTGGCAGAAAGCAAGCAAAGAAACACACACACACACACCCACACGCACGCACGCACGCACCCCCACACACCCACACAACAAACAAACAAACCAACAGACGGTGGAGCGAACAGACAGAAAGACAGGCAGACAGGCAAACAACCAAACCAATAACCAACCAAACCAACCAACCAAACAAACAAACAAACAAACAACCAAACAAACAAACAACCAAACAAACAAACACACAAACACACAAATAACAAACAAATAAGCAAGCAAGCGAACAAACTAAGCAAAATACTAACAAGCTGACAAACGAGCGAACAAAGTAACGAACAAACAAACAAACACACAAACAAACAACAATCAAACAAACAAACAAACAAACATACAAACAAACAATCAAGCAAGCAAGCAAGCAAGCAAGCAAGCAAACAATGACACAAACACACAAAACAAACAAACAAGCAAGCAAGCAAATACATAAAGAAACCAACAAACAACTACGCAAACAAACAAACAATCAAACAACCAATTAGGCAAACACACAAACAATCAGTTAAGCAAACAAACAAAAGGACACACAAACAAACAAACAAGCAAGCAAACAATTACACAAACAAACAATCAATCAAGCAAGCAATCAAGCAATCGCAAGCAACCAAACGAACAAACAAACAATCTATCAAACAGACAAACAAAGCAACAATAACAAACAAACAAACAACCAAACAAAACAAACAAGGAAGCAAACAAGGAAGCACGCAAGCAAGCAAGCAAACAATCAAACAATCAAACAAACAAACACACAAACAAACACAAACAAACAAACACGCAAACAGAGACAAACAAAGACAAACAAAGACAAACAAACAAACAAACAAACAAACAAGGAAGCAAGCAAGCAAACAAACAAACAAACAAACAAACAAACAAACAAACTCACAAACAAAGACAATCAATCAAACAAACGAGCGAACAAACAAACCAACAAACAAACAAGCAATCAAGCAAACAATCAGTCAACCACAAACAAAAACAAGCAAGCAACTCAGCAAACAATCAACGACAGAAGCAAGCAAGCAAGCAATCAAGCAAGCAGGCAATCAAGCAAGCAGGCAACAAAACAATGAGTCAACACACACATTACACCAGAACAGCCCCACGTCCCCCACCACAAGACAACAGCTTGTTTTCTTCAGGTGGTCTTCAGGTGGTATCGGCCCAGGGTTGGGCAAGAAGCATTTCAACAACCAAACCCTGGTTTCCATTCAAACGGAAACCACAAATTATATGCTTGCACCTGTTTGGAGTTTTAGGGGTTGAATCGCACAACCCTGCCAAAGACCCCGGCAGCATTTGTTCCACCCTTAAGGTTTGAATTTTGAAAGTGTGGGATCAGCCCAAGAACGACCACCCGGACTTCTTACAAATACCATGTTGCAAAATTAGTAATTACCACATGCCCTTTTCCGGCCAACGCAAAGCTAAATGTTTTGGTGTAAGTTTCAGGTTGATGCTGTTCATGTACGAAATCCTGAACCACTGTGAAACCATGGGGAACCATTGTGGTATTTACAGCGGAATCGAATCATTCCAAGGTGTCTTAGGTGGTGCAAACAGATTTCGCCCATCCACTGTATATAGGACTTGTTAACGACCTGTCTTAGGTGCAGGATCTTCCATCCACAGTATTGTAGGGATTGTTAGAAACGACCGACCTCAGGCATGATGTGCATCATGCTTTGGTGCATCTACTTGGGCGGCGAGCTCCGTGCCGTTTTGGTGTCCTTGATGGCGGCCAACCAGATCCCGCGCGGTCGCAACTCGGGACTCCCCGAAAGCGCACTACAGGACCCCTGTAGAAAGACGACTTTGATTTTTACACCCGGAACCGAGCCCTATAGGAAAAAAGTCGCCTTTCCTCTTGGAAAAGGGGTAGTGCACTTCCATGTGGGAGGGAGTGTTGTGTTTGTAATTGTTGCCACGTGGACAAGAAATACTCCCTGTTTAACAGAAGCAACAACCGGGCATGTTAAATCGCGAGTTCGAAGAGCGAAACCCATCTATGACGGAGGTTCCACTCTGGGTCCATTTCTGATCTCACAAGGTTGCTGCGTGATCATTTATTTCTGCGTGGTACCCTTCTTGGAACAAAACTTGGATTACGTGTCATTCGGAAGACTGCACTGTGGCTATTCAGATCTGTTTGCTTTTGCAAGTGTGCTTGACCTGCAAGAGAGTCATTTCTTGGTGGTTCCCAGCCGACACCTTGAAGTTTTTGGGTTTTAGGGGTTTAGTGGTACTTCCCACGAAACCACAACCAGTTATACTTTTAGCAGGGCATTTGGGAGCAGATTTTCTCACCTACGACCAGGGTGGCCCCTTTGGCTGTTTCATGTCCAACCCGCGTTTTGGGTTGAATTTGAGTTGCCTTTGGACCTGAGCGAAAAGAAGTCCGAACCTGCAACCAAGCAAGAAGATGCAGTATTCAGAACAAGCTGAGCATTATGTTTAATATATATATATACATATAAACTCATTGTCTTTGCTAAATAAGGAAACATCGTGTCTCCTTTGATTTAAAAGCAGCAAGGAAACACAAAAAGTGCAATAAAGACCACATGGTGTGTTTTTGTTCAATACACAACACAAAATATGAACCAACAGAAACAGATGACAGCCTCACCTCGAGCCGCTGAGCTTCTCAGGCAACACTGTGCTGATTCAGGGCGCCTTCAGCTGCATCTCACGGCTCCGGTTCTTGACCTACTGCCTGGTGCGCCTCACGCGCTTCGGGATCGCCATTTGCGCCTCGCCCGCCAAAGTCGGTGGTCCCATTGGTGTGTCATTCCTCAGGGCCGATGAAAAACCCTTTGAGAAGACCAATTTTTTAGTAAGGGTACATGGTACGACTTTAGTTGGTTGTGGTTTTCATGGTCGCCATGTTCGTATTGTGGCACTGTCTGGCGCTGGGCGATGAAACCCATGGTGTCAGCCAGGAAATTGTTTGAATAGATTCCAGTTTTTCCCTCTTATCGGCCAAACCTCGCCTTACCCTCCCCCCCCAGTTCAGTGCCACCCAACCCCTTTTATTGGTGACTTCCCCGCTGACGACGGCCAACCCCACGAGGGTCACTGGGCAATTGGGCCCCAATGGGTTTTCCATAGTGGAAAGCAACAACTTCCCTGCGGTTTTGCGACCGCATGCAGTGTCCCATCGTGTTTGTCCTCTGTTTGCCGGGCTTTCTATGGATGCTGCGGCACGGTGGCTTCCATTTGGTTCACTAAAGACCGGCTGCTAAAGCTTCTAGCAGGGTCAGTGGGCAACTGGCGAGCCGTCCGGAGAAAGAGAAACGGGAAGGCAAAGCCGTTTTTGAAGTGGCCTTTCTTTGGATATAGGATGGCTTTTCATTTGCTGCGTTGGCGTTGTTAAAACCAACGGCCAGGGTTGCTGCGAGCCGTAAAAAGATGATCAAGCAGCACTAGGGTATAAAGTTGCTGCACGGTTTGCTGTTCTGCTTTACCAGGGACCACATTTCTACACTGATTATTGAACCCTAGCGGAAGTGGTTTTGTTCCTATGGGAAGCTGGTTTCAAGTGGTGCTTTGTTTCTCAGGTGAAAGAGGCTTGGTGGTTCCAGGAATACAGCGAAAACATGATGGCTTTTGTTTTACCTTTCCCTGCTTGCTTCAAAGGAACAGGTCATTACTGGGAAAGAGCTGTTCCGAAAAGGAACCAACACTTCGGCTTCAATTTGTTGTGTTTGCCGTGGGTTTTCTACTACTTGCTTGTTGAAGGCTCGCTGTTCATTTCACCTCTTGGTTTTCACTAGCTTTCAACACGTGTATATTACGTACATATATATGTATATACACACATGTGCAACAATATAGATGCTGTTTGGGTGCGGGACCAACCACCATTGGGTGAAAGTTGTTACTTTCTTCCTGGGTTGTGTTTGTGCTGAGATGGTGCGTTCTTGTTTGACCTCATTGGTTTCAACGAGAATTTGCTTTCGTTGGCTTCAACCAGAACTGCATGAGCGGTGCTGCGTTTAATGGACATTGTAGTGCAATAGAAGGTTTCACAAGCTGATATGTTCGACAAACTTGAATTCCAAAGACTACTATGGAATGCATGTTGCGCGAATTGTTGCCATTGTGCTCCCTTCCCTTTGTTTGCATTTGTTTCCCTTTGCTTGCATTGTTTTCCCTTTTTGTGCGCATTGGTTGTCCTTTTTGTTGGCTTAGTGTTCCTTCGTTGGCCTGGGTGTTTTTTTTTTTCGGCTTTAGTTTTTCTTCCGTTTTTCCATGGGTTTGGGTTTCTTTGGCTTTGGGTGCGTTGCTTAGGTCTGCTCTACGCGGGGATCCTCTGGTTGGCGCTCACCACAAACATTACGGACCTGCGTCTCGCTCAAGGGGGGACGGTGACAGAAGTTTCCGAAGTGGGTAAGGTTCACCCCCTTGAGTTTGATTAGGTGTCCCCTTTTGGTGGGAATCCGGTTCACTTCTGTGCCCGACACCCCCCCAACTAGGGCGGGTTGACCTGAACGGGGATGACGGACAGGGTTTCCGCCATTTCCCATTTTGGAACCTCCCAAAGTGGCAGTTTCCCCTTGAAACCACTTGTGAATTGCAACTTTTCAAGGGGAATCCAGCAACGGTTACTGGATGCCCCTTCAAAAGTTGTAATTGGCTTGGTCAGAGGTTACTGAGTAACCTCTGACCAAGCCGAATTTTGGAAGTTGTGCCATCCACTTTCAACTGTATATTCCTGCTATTGGTTTTTCACAGCACTTTATGAGGGCAGTTAAAGTGAGTTTGCTGCTGGTGGGGTTATGCTTAAGGGGATATTTTAGGGGACCCTCTAGGATTTGCAAGTTTTGAGGGAGGGTTCCTTTTCCAGAAGACCCAGCAACACACCCACACGAAGGTTGGACCAGGGGGAGGCTTTATCTCGATCCGGGTTGTTTCCTCAGAGCAAAGCATCCTTGGAACCTGATTAGAAGGTTTAGGCAACTCAGTCAAGCACAGAACCAAAAGGGAACCTAAAGAACGGAACCTCAGCCCACGGGGGTTTAGACTTCATGTTTGTTTGGTTCAGAAAAGATGGCGGGCAACAGCTAAAGTAGCGATTGTGTCTTGGATATGTTGCGCCATGTTTCCTTGATAATTTCTTATTTAAGGTTTGCGAATTCCAGTATGCCCAGCAAAGTAATTATGAGACTTCATGTCTTGCGGTATGTTGAAATTCGATGAGTCTCCGCTTTCACGACCGACCGAGCTCGTCCCAGAATCCTCAACGCCGTTGCGCTGGGCGCCATTTTGCAAATCGACGAGCTGGTGTTTGCCGCGCTCTTTCCAAAGAAGACTCCTGGCTCTCATGACAAAGCAAGCAGTGTGTGTGCGTGTGTGTTTTGACCTTTCCACCTTGGTTTGAAGGGAATCCAAAGCAAAACCATGGTCCCCGAATATGTTGACCACCCCCCAAGCACATTCAACCAAAAAGTTGGAGTCAACGACCAACGCACTTTCCTTGTGGTGCCTCTTCTGTAAGGAGAAGAGTGTTTTTCCCCTTGGCGCAGGGTCCATTTGCCTGTCTAAGGATTCAGGTGGCCATCTATGAGCTGGAGTCCGTCAGAGTGAAGTACACCAAAAGGCGAGCAACGGCCCAAACTCTGACGGATTCAAAGGGGCCCTGACAAAGATCTTTGCTTTGCTGCATGTGTCTTGGATGTTAGGACTTTAACTTGTTGCCAACTAGTGGGCTTTCCATTAAGCCACTAAAAGTTGAATTTTTAGCAGGGGAGCAGAAAGCAACCGAGTGTGGTTGTATTGGTTTGTTCTGCTTGTAAGGTTGTTTTTTTGTCCGGATGCGCAAGTGAGACCAAGTGCTACGTCAAAAGAAGGCTCTTTGCTGGTTGGTTTGAAAGGGAGGCACCTAAGGCACTGACAAGGTGACTTTGTGGGGCGGACATGGGAGGCACACCCAAATGAAGTATGTCCTATTCGGGCCATGTGCGTTTCCCAGCGCAGACGTCGCTTACGTGGTTTGAGCAACCCGGAGGTGGAGTCAATTGGAGTCTGCTCTGGTGATATTGGTGCTCACCCTCATCACAGTGGGTTCCTTCTTGCTGTGGGTGCAGCCTTTGACTGATCAGATGCTGTTGGTGAAGCAGGAGTACTGCGCAGGGAATCAAGATTTTGTGGTGGGCTTGAACCAGGATTGGCAGATGCTTTGTCTCAATTAGCTTCGCAGTAGTCTCACGACTTTGGCTTCTGGAGATTGAAAAGTTAGAATTGGGGGCGTTTGGATTTAGCCTGCCACTTCCGGGTTGATGGCAAAATAACGGGCCAGCCGGAGGACCCTAACAGAATTAGTACTTCTTTTTCTTTTACTAATCACAGGAATTCTTCATTTTGTTTGACATCCCCATCCACAGGGGCTTGCCAGCCCTGAGTAGGTTTCTCCTTTTGATATTTTCTCCCTGAATCCGAAGTTCACCAGAACCGGTCGCCTTGTTGTTTTCTGTTGCCTTTCCAGTGGCGGCGGGGATTTGTTGGGATATGGGGGATATGGGCGGCTTGAATCCAAGTCTCAACTTTGGCCGGAATGGGATGGAAGCAAACGAGAAATGATTCGCCATGGTGTCCAAGTCCTTTGCAGACTCAAGTCATGACACCTGACAAAATATCTTCAGACTCAACTTCTGACACACCGGCGGCGACACGGAGGGCACGGGTCCGAGGACCTACATGGGCTTCGAGTCGGCTCCCTTCGGCCGCACCGGCGGCACCTCTTTGGGTGAGCTTGCAGCCCTGGAGCATTCCAAGCAGAGGCCTTGTGTCGAGTTGTGACTGGTTGCGGCCCTTTCTGAGGTCGTTTTACTGAGGAGTTTTGCTGGGAAACGGGTGTTTAGACTTCGACTTGTTGGTTGGTATGCTGGATTGCTTTTGGGGAACGGGTCTTTAGACTTTCACTTGTTGGTTGAAAAATATGTTGGGTTGTCCGAATGGAACCCACGAAAGATGTAACCGTTTTGCCAAAGGGGTCAACTGCAACCAAGATGTAACATGTTTGCTAAAGAGAGACTCAATCTGAGGTGTTCCGGTTGTTCCTGAAGGCTGACCGAAAGGAAGAGCGATATCATGTGTTTGGCCTTCTAGTTTGGCACATGCCCAGAAAAGCGGGCAATTCCCATCGGCGAGTCATGTGATGGAAATTGGTTAGTGAGTAGTAAGCAAGAACTGGAATCAAAGATTAAAGGCTTCCCTCTGACACACCCATTCCCATATCACTGTTTCATGAGGAATCTCTTTCTGTGGGTTCCCGTCTTTGACTTTTATGCCAATGTGCCGGGGGAAAGGAGCCTAGCAGGTTCCACACTTTACCTCTTTGATTTCAAGCTTGAACGCCTTTGGGCTCAGCCAAGCACCAGAAGGGACCGATCAATTAAGCTTTTGTGGCTACCCTCAGAACGTCAGTATGTGATATACATGGGGCAATGGGGATGCTCCAAAACAAGATGGCGTTCCTTTTGGTTTCCATTTGAAGCCACCAAAACTGGGGCACCCTCAATATTCACCGACCCCATCAGCCCTTCAATGGCCTCTCCATGTCTCTCTGGCCAGCGAGGCTGTCCAACGGCACGGCCACGTACATCCAATTCTCCACGTCCTTGGACGCCTTCGAGATCGACCGGGTGAAGCCTTTGGAGGAGTTGGCCAACGAGCGTCTCAGCGAGTCGGGGGCTGGGAGAACGGGGGACGCGGGGGTATCGGAACTGATGTCGACCCTCGGATGGAGGGATCCCTCCAATCGTGGGGATTCATCACCAAAGAAGGAACACTGGAATTTATTGGGGTTCATGGCTCGTATGCAAGAATCTCAGGGAAGGTGGGGGAAATGGACATCCAAGCCAACGAAACCAAAACCCAAGGGAGACAGAATAGAACAAGGGGTATGGTGTCAAAGGCAAGTCCGGGGATAAAATGATCTTACTCATGGTGAAGCTTTCACTGGGTTCCCTGTCTTCCGGTTTTGGAGTTATCCATGCTGCCCCAGCTTATTGGGCAATGCCGCCCAGCCTTTGCCATTATTTCCCAATCGGGACCCATTCAGGAGGGAAAAACACGCATAGAACTCAAACAATTGTAAAATTGCAATGGTTTGCGTTCTTTGTGCGTTTCCCTCTGGAAAGGGGGGTGGAAAACAAACAAATAGGATGTAATAGCAGCAGCAGCAGCAGCAGCAGCAGCGGCAGCAGCAGCAGCAGCAGCAGCGGCAGCAGCAGCAGCAGCAGCAGCAGCGGCAGCAAAAATAGCAGAAGAGGCTTCACATGCTTTTCAATAGAATTGGAAGTCAACCCTCTTGGCCCGAATGAGATGCTTTTGGGATGAGTTAGGGCAGGGTTTCCAAGATGACCTCTTAAAACAGCTCCGGTTGTGTTTTCTAGACGGTGTTCTGCGTTACCTTCTGGTACCAATTTAAAACGATGTTCTTTGCTGGTAGGTGTTTGGAGGATATTGTTTTAAGGCTTAGTTGGACGATCTCCTTAACCTGAGCCTTGTCTTGTCCGACTGATTTGGGTGGAGCTGGTCGTCCTTCATTTCTCGGTTTTGCCGCAAGTATAGAGTTCATTACACGCTACCAAAGGTTCGATTGTCAAAAGGAAGCCAGAAGGGTTCTGAGCTCAAATGGGATCAGAGGCGGGGATAGATGAGCCCACCAGAGCGGTCAGAAACCCTAATTCAAGTATCAACCAACCTTCTGGTTTCAAGTCCATGGTGACTCATTTGGTGAGATTTCTGGATTCCTCAACCATCCGCAGTATCTCAGGTTCCACCAACCCCCCAACCCTCACCGCCTCCCCCCCCCCCTCCCAAACAAACACAAAAAGCAAAAGGACACCCGCAGAAAGAACAAACACGTGCAGTGTGGCCAACTTCCCTGCAATTTGTGCCCCCCCCCCAAAAAAAAAATGAAAGAAATAACCATATATCCCCGCCGCCCCGGGAAAAAACAGGAGAAGGGAAAACAAACAAGAGCCCAGCGGTTCGCTTCAAAAAGGGGGAGATGTCTGCCTGAGGTTCCCCCACTGCCTGGACTACGACGGCTGGTTCCCGGAGCTGGTCAACTCCTTCGGCGCCATCTTCCGCTCCGCGGCGGCGCTGGCGCAGCGCCCCGCGGCCACCTCCTGCGCGCAGCTCAAGGAGCCCGCGGCGAGAACTCGCGAAGGGGGGTGTGGTTGTGGGTGGGGTGTGGAGTGTGGAGGCGGGGTGGTTGGCTCTCTTGTGGGTTCCCCCTAGATACTCACCGAAAGGCGCCGACTCCCATTTCGATGTCCACGTTTGGCTCACGCCCCCGCCGGAGGTGGAGGTGGGCGGATGGAGGTGGAGGTGGAGGTGGCCCTATTTTGACACCTGGGTTTTGGGCTTGGTCGGCGATATGGCTTACAGGGACCAAGAGGATTTTGGCAACGGGTTGTTGAAGTCGATGCTTGTAATAAAGCGAAAAGGGAGTTGCCATTTTGTGAGCCTGGGAAGCCAGATCAAGACGCCCTTGAATTTCCGGATCGCTTTCAGCAGAATCGCTCCGGATTTATTGGTCTACGGGTGTCTCCTTCTTCGCATTTATGATCTTGTTGGGGCTGCTTTAAAGGGAGCCCGGGTGGGCAAAACGCGTAACCTCTCCAAGGTACATGGATCCCTTATTGGCAGCGATGAACAAACAATGCTGGAGTGGTCGGTGTCCCGTCTTGTTCCCGAAGCTCACGCCAGACTGGCTGGTCCCGCCGCCCTTGGACAGCAGTGTATGGTTTGTCTCAAAATGGTTGGACACCCAAGAAATGGGTGGGTTCCCTTGGAAACACGTTGGAAAGGGCACCCACTCCGAAAACAAGACACCAATAAACCACACATGCTTCATCTAAAGTCAGCCTTTACAACCCCAGCCAGACAATTCACATTGTCAGGTTCATCACTGCACGCGCGCAAGGTGGGTTGCTAGAGGGTGTTTGCTAGGAAAAGCCCAGTACTCAAGTGCCCGAGTGAGACGCGGCCTTAAAGAGACAAACAAAAAGAGAACAACCAAACATAAACACTACAGTCCAAAAACAAGGGGCATTGTTATGTTCCATTTGGGCCTTTACTCCAGTGACCTTCGATGCCCAGCCCCTCAAAATGGATCTTGGGGCCTGCGACTCTCTTAAGGCAGAGGGAAGAATCAAATCAAACCCTGCTGTTTTGTCTCCAACCCCTTTGGATATACCTGTGGGGGTGTCTTTTTTCGACTGTCCCCTTTTTTTTGCTGGCTGGCAAAAGGACAACTAGAAAGAGTTCGACCGAAGCCAAATGGGTTTTTTTGGTCCAACCTCCAAAAAGGACGCCTTACGACGGGTCCATGTGTTCTTTTGGAGGATCTATGCGATTTGCCGACCAGCCGCGCCTTGCGCTTCGTTTGCGGGGAGACCTGTGGCTGCGACGATCCCCAGGCGCAGCGCTGGTTCCGCGTGCCTCGCCAGGGCTGCCCGGCCAAGTGCGCCTCGGCTGGGGAAAAGGGAAAGACATCGATGCTGTGTGTTTTCCAAAGGGGTTGGACGGTTTGGCGGCTTTTGGTTTGGTGGGGTTTTGGAGGGTTTGGCGTGGTGGGGTTCGGTGGGGGTTTTGGAAGGTTGGGGCGGGTTTGGTTTGGGGGGTTCGGGGGGTTGGGTGGCGCAACGGTTTTCCTGTTGGGTTGTACCCTCAAAACACGGCATCCCCATGCTACCAAAAGGACATATTGCTTAGGATTGCCTGTAAATCCAAGCAACAGGGGGTTCTCAAAAAAAGGCAGGCACGCCTCCACAGGGTGGGGGTTCCACGGGCATCCATTTGGGTCATGGGTTCCATGACTTCAAAGCTGCAGTTTTTGCTAGGTGAAGAGAAGGCGAAGACGGCGGCCGGGTCGCTGCCCTGTGAGGATGTCGACTGGAACAACTCCGTGTGGCGGAGTTTTTGGGACATCTACCCCTCTGTCCTGTCTGCCCGGATCGGCAAGGAGCAAAAGCGAGTTGTACAACTGCTTGGTTGTCATGCCCATGCCATTTCTCTCCGGCGAGATTGCCTGCCGGACTAGTTCGTTTTACTAAAAGCCCACGAAGAGACAAGGGTCAAACAAACATGTTTGAAGCTCTACCCTCTCAAAGGGAGTCGCCGGGGCCTGTTGTTCTGGCATCGCCATCCCCGACTTGTTGTTTTTTGATCGGGTAACCCTGGATTCTAGGGGTAACTTCCCCATTCTTTCCAGGGATCCTTCTTTCTAGAAAACCATGTTTTTGAAAAGAACGATGGCTGAAAAGAATGGGGAATCAACCCTAGATGAATGGGTACTTGCAGATGTTGAGCACTGGTTTAGACTAAATTCCAAGTGGGCAGATAGCCTCCCAGCCTTGAAATCACGCCCCAAATCACAGCTTGGAGGACAAGGCGCTGGGGAAAACACAAGTCAAGTGACACTAGGTTGAAGGGGGACACAACACGACTCTAGGAACAGCCCATGTGTTTTCCGTTTTTCCTTCCGAGGCAGCAGTGTTGATTGGTATGATGTTTGAAAGGTCCCTGCCTCCATTTTGTCTAGAGCTGGGTGTGTGTTTCGGGTTCCAGCGTTCCCATCCCCGCGTGGTCTTGTTTTCTAATGAGGGCACCAAGCCGGGGAAGGGAGGCTCCAATTCCCTCTCCCCACTGTACTGTCCAATGAGCTGCGGGCACCAACCATTTCGGTCAGGATGTTCTCTTGAAAAGAACACCTTATCCCTCCCTCCTTTCTGTCGAAGATCAGGTAATCAATCCTTACTTGGTGCTTTGGATGGTGGATTTGAACCCCTGGCTCTTGTTGACTTCAAATGGGAAACCACCCATCACCGCCAAACCTCCAAACCTCCAAACTTCCAATTATTTTTGGGTAAGAGTTTGGGGCTCAAATTTCACGTCCGTTTCAGTTCTCAGGACGTGATGACTACGCCCCTGGGGGACGTTGTGGCGACCACCCAAAGCTTCATGCTGGAGGCGAGTCAAAACAAAAAGCTCAGGGAATTGGAGAATTGGCGAGTCACACAAAAAGCTCGCCGGGTTTTGCAATTGGCTGTGGTTGTCAAAACCGTTTTGGGATCCCATTGTGGGGTAGGTGCACCACCCATAGTCTATTTTAGTGGAGATTGGGATGTTCACTGGGGGTACGGGATTTTGGATTTTGACCCATGGCCAATTCTTTGCGTGGTTTTCCGGGTGGACTGTTTTGGGCATATTTGTTTGACTCAGGTGGGGTGCCCGGGCATCGCCATGGTGCCAGAGGATAGCCTCACTCAAGGCCTCTCGATCAGCACCAGAGAAAAATATCATCGCCCGACTTACGCTTTTGGTTTTTTGGAAGTTGTGCTAGGTCCCCCAGTAGTGCCCTTCTCTCCCTTTTTTTGGGGAGGGTTTCCCTACTAAAGTAGACTACAGAAAAAGGGTACCCTTATTCTAACCTCTCTACTGGAGGACCTAGTGTGGGTTCGTTCCTTTTTTTTTGCCACTAGAATGGTCAACCCCGAAAAGGCTTCCATTTGACAATGGTCACTGGGCAAGAACTGCTAGGGAGTTGAAACAGGGTGTGGGAATGAAGCAGTGGATACAATAAGACGGATCAGTTCCTCATTCTTTGGGAACCAGCAAGGCGAAGGGGTGCGGGGGTGGGGCCATTTCTCTTAAACGTTGCTACTGTCCTTCCAACCTGGGTCAACGTTTGGTAGGGTCTGAAAAAGTAGTTGCCCTTGACTTCAACGAATATGGTAGAAAGGCTTTGGACAGGATTTTGGGTTGAACTTTGACCAAGCATCACTCCTGGAAGCGGAGAGGAGGCCTTTAAAACAGTGGATGTTTTCCAAAGGCCTGAGTACATCTGTGATTCGATGTGAACACCTGGGTCCCATGTGTTTGTGTTTTCAAACAGCAACAAGCTGGAAAACGATCTTGTTTGGGGGTTCACCTAGAAGTGACACTATCTTGGAAGCATTGATTATCAGAGTGCCGGCTGTGGAAACTCCCCTTGTGAATGTTGGCCACAAGTATCAATGGATGTTCTTTGTGAATCGGGATATTGTTGGATGTAACGTTTACGGTCGATGCTGCCTATGTTACCCTTTGCTCTCAAGGGGAAAGTCTACGTGATGCTAGGTTGGAAATCCCTCAAGAGCCATGCCTTCAACCTAGGACACGCCCAAGGTCACTCCTGAAACCAACACCAAATCCATCCGCGAAAAACAACCCATCTGATAATCTCATCCTTTTTCTTGCCAGTAGCCCGTGCGCCGCGTTTTTTCACCGTCCATGCTCATCGTTTTTTCCCCAGTAGTCCATCGCCGCGGTTTTATCCGCGTCTTTTTTTTTTTTCTTCGCGCCGTTTTCCATGCGTCCATGAGGCCATTGGTGCGCAGGGAGCTCTGAGCTCTGGGCGCCCCTGGCGCACCTCTGCCCTGTGAGTTGCAGCTGCCAAGAGCTCGGGGAGGCGGCGGACTACTGCCCCGCCACCTGCAGCTGCGCGGACGCGCCAGTCTTCCCGGCCCAGGGGGGCATCACCAGCTGCGAGGCAAAGGGAAGCGACCAAAACACGGAAAACGGGGGGGAAGCGGGGGAAGAACCGGTGGTGGAATGGGGGGGGATTTTTTGGGGAAATTTGAAGATGACAGTTTTTTGGTGTGGGTTCAACGCACGCGGATGCGGATGAGCTGTGAAAATGCAGGAGGCGGTGCCTGTGGGCATCTGCCGGCTCCAGTTCGAGTCCAAGGAATTCTGCGCGAAGACCTGTGACCTCTGCGGCCCCAATGCCACCAACTCCTCCTTCGCGTGGCGTGGCTAAAGCAGACGGGAGACAGCCTTTCTGGTTTTTCACCGACTGGCTCTGGCTGGGGGTGGTCAAAGTTTCGGGATCCTTGTTGCTATTTGTAAACATTCGGGATCCTTGTTGATATTCGTAAACAGGGGTCCATCAAGAGGCCATACGTTTGACCACCTCGTTCACTTGTTGACTTGTTAGGTTTCTTTGATCAGCCAGGCGGTTCGGCGAATCCGGGAATGCCAAGGTGCATGGATGGCAGGATCCCGACGCATCTGGGAGTCGGCAACTGCTCCGATATAAGGACGGGATGGAACAAACCATGTCTTAGGCTTAACGTCATACGGCCATGAATTTTAATAGGGAACCACCTCAAAAATGATTGGTGGACATGAATCCCCACCGAAATGATGTGAATCAAAGGGTCCTTAATTAAAGTTCATAGCCATATAACCCCTGGTAACCTGGTATGACCCCCTTTTGGGTTGATTAAGCGCATGGCTTAGTCATGGGAGCCCCTTGTGGGGTCACGGTTCATATATGGATCCGTACAACTAGGCTCTGATGTCTGGTTTTAATCTTGGTTCCCAGCCATGCCCTTAGCTTTAGACTTAGGATTCAGAATGAATGTGACATCTTGTGTGTGGTTCACTGATGATGATCAACTACAAGCATGTTTTTTTGTTTTGCTCCAAGGGTCACGGGTCACGGATGCCCTTTGGTAATTACCAACATTTCTCATTTGGGGTGAGCCGAGTGATTTTTTCATGATGAAGGTGCTTACTAGGGTCTTGCAGTTTTTAATTGTAGTCATTTACCCGGAATGGAATGAACAAACAGGGGAAGCGATTGGCACTGGCAAAAGGGGGTCCTTTCAGATGTCCTTATAACAATTCTGCTTGGCGTCCCTTTTGGGTTTCCTGAGAGAGTCTCCTTCCGTTGTTAGTCCTTTTGGTTTCTTTCGACAAATGCGGTCCAACTGTCCAACGGGTTCCTGGAATGGGCCACTGTCCACTGTAGATTGGGTCAAATGGCCACCATCCATGAATTTCATGACCTTTGGGCCTGGTTGACAGGGAAGTTCGATTGAAGCCATATATAAATATATATATAATATATGTATCCTATGGCTCAGAGGGTATGGATGCTAAGGAGTTACCTCCTGAGAGAGCCTTGGATCGGGGAAACAAAAAGTCCGAGGGCCGCGGGCTACTGCGAGTCTTTGCGGCGCATGGACTCCAACGTGGCTGCTGTCTGCTCCAAGTCCTGCGGCCTCTGCTCGGAGCCTTGAAACGCAGCACAGTCCCATCGGCTCTCCGCAGGCCAGAGGTAAAAATGGGCAACACATGGCAACACCCCGGCCCGCAAGGGGGCAAGGCCCGAACATCGTTTCGCGAAAGGGCGCCGCACCTGGCTGATCCAGTCGCGTTTGAAGTGCGCTGGATGATTCTTTGTACGACGAATCCCAGCCTGGGCTTCAAAGAAGCCGCCAGCTCGCTGGATGAAGGTTCTTTCCATAGGGAAGCCTTATTCAGTGGATCCCAGTTCCCACTTAGGTAACCAGTACTTTCCTCTTGGTTTTGAAAGGGTGGTTCCCTTTGGTTACCTGCTATGCAGGTAAATGGATCCACTGGGTTACAGAGTGAACTGTCACTCACCCAGATGCATTTGTCTGGCTTCCCTTGGTGTTACTACGGGTACAGAGCGTGAGAGGACTGGCCTAAGGCCAAGGGGCGGAACAAGAAAGCTGGAATCTCTCCATGCGCGGCGCTTGCTTGTCGCCTAAAGAACTCATGTTCCCACCAAGGAACTCGTTGAGGGAAGAGGAAAGCTCTTGGTGGCTTTTCCACTGGGGGGAAAACCCGCACAGGCCCTCCGCCTGGCAAATAACTAGTGCAAAGCGCTTTCCGTGAAGGAACCCACAAGAGGTTTGATGTTTGCCTAGCAATTGTTCGGCATTTTTGCTCAACATGGGTGTTGGTTGAAACCAATGGTTGGTCTCCTGGGTTCCATTTCAAAATCTTATCCAAAAAGGATTTGCTAAGCTTCCCAAATTGGGATTCCTAAGATGCCGCTTGTGCGGGTGTTTCCTCCAAGGCACCCACACATCAGCACAGTGCCCATTTCCAATGACCCCAATTTGAGGATAGACATCCCAGCGACCCGAAATCCAAGCCCCTTGGCATTGAGTGACTTTTAAATGATGTCGGCACATAAACGTTACTTGGTGGACATGATTTACAGTGAATCTCACCAAAGTTCATCATGAGCCAAGTGAATGTCACCAAATTCTTAGGTAGACCAAAGTCACCAAAGGGTGCAAAGCAAATCAGTGGGCCTTTGGGTTGAATCGTTTGCGGCATGTCCAGCTCGTGCCAGGCCTTGGTTATGACCCGGGCGTGGGTTCAAAAAGCGCGCTGCTGTCTCGCCGGAAACTCCGACTTGATGCCCAAGACCGGGTCGAACATCGCTGCAGGGCTTCCTTTAGGTTCCAGAAACCAGCTCATGCCCATTGGGTTGTGGGAGCGACCCAGTGAAGCATGTCAATGCCACAGCTCGGTCGATAGCTCGCGAAAGGTCGCGTTGACTGATCATTGGGTGGCATGTTTATTTTTAGGGAGGCCAAACCTTCATTTTCCCCCCAGTTAGGATCCATTCAAACCCCGCCCTGCCATATGCAAAGGATGGCATGAGACAATCCCCGACAAAATCCGGACTTAGTACGTAGGGTTTGAATGCGCCTCAACTGAGCATACAGGCGGGGGAGGTTCGCCCAGTTGAAGTTGATCTCAAGTGTCCTGTGCCACAATCTAAGTCCCCTTGGTTGGTGGATTCCTCGCTAAAGACAGCGAACCCGAAACAGGGAACCGATTATTTTTCTGCGGTCACTGGTCCAGTCCGACCTGTCCGCAGCTGAGCTCAGACATGGGATGGATCCACGCGAATCCTTGCGGTTTCCAGGAGAACAAATGCGCTGCCACAAGTGCCCAGCTTAGTCTCGGGGTCTTGAGCGGAAACTCGGCCAACCTGTGAGTTGATCAAATCCTTCTTACAAACCTCGTCACATCACACAGCGAGGAAACAAAACATAGGTAGCCTTCCATGCAGATTCACCAGGAGCTGCCCCCCAAACTAAGAATAATTTTACAACCAACTCAGACCAATGGAACCCTCAACCAAAATCGCCTCCCCATTTTCCCGAAAGTTTTTGAACCCCCTGACTCGATGCGGCCCGCCATGGGCGCGGGCGCGTTGCCTCGCGGTTTTCGCCGCTGACTCGATGTGGCGCCTAGTGCTGCTGGCAGCGGCCCAGGGCCGGGGCGCACGGACTGGGCGCGCGGAGTGGCGCTGGGCAGAACTGGGTGCCTCTCACTTCCCTTTTTGGGTTTGGACCATTTTAGTGGCAAACAAAAAGTTTGGACATCTTTTTGGGCCGTCCACTCAAGTGGGGGGGGGTGTCTGGAGCTTTTTGGGAGGGTTTCGGAGGTTGCAGATGCTTTCGGGGCTGTTGAGGGGCCGATGTTTTGCAACAACAACAGCTGCTGTGGAGCTGGGCGAATGATGACGAGTTTGCTTGGGGATTGCTTTTGCTGGGGAGTTACGCCGTCCGCCCGGGATTGACAAGTTCCACTGCGCACAAGTTCAGATGGGTGCTTGTTCCCTGGGTTTCCATCCATCCCACAGGTTTGGGCTGGTTTTGGGCAGGTTGGAGGGTTGGGAGGCTGGGAGGTTCTGGAGATGTTAAGGATACCCCTTGTTTTTGCTTGCTATTGTCTTTTCTTGGTGGAGGGGTTTGCCAGGCAAACCGGAGGAGTTCGCAAAGCAAACAAAGGCTTGAAGAGATGGAAGGCACACCGCTTGAATAGACATTGAGCAGAAGGAAGCAGTGTCTCATCCGTTTTGGCACGCGACATGGTTTCTATGCACTAAAGTCGTATCTTGGGCTGCAACTCCAAAAGAGGAGAAGACCCTTTGAGAGAGAGGTTGTCTCCAGGAAAGGGCGGTTCAACCGTGATTCGAGGTCATCAAAGTGCCGAGGTCGGCTTCTGGCCTTTGGGCTTTGGGATAGACGGGTTGGGGAACCCACCAAAGCCGGTGGGCTACCCAGCGCCGAGCTCGCTTTCAGGCTTGCAGCTGGAATGTGTTTGCCTCAGAGCCTCAGTCCAGTTCGAAGCGAGGAGTTTCGACGCGCCCACCTTCGCCAAGTTCCCAGACAATTTGCAGACCTGTGATCTGGTTGTTCCTTGTTTTGGAGGGGTAAATCCCTTGAAATCAAGCCCCAGAGAGGCTGCCCGATGTTGCCCTGGAATTGATCATACGGGAAGTCTTGTGGAAATGCAGATGTTTTGGTTGGCATGTTTGCTTGTGCGACCGAAGTGGGTCCGAGTTGTAGCTCACTCCGATTTGTTCTGGTGTGCGTGTTCCTCCTCAAGAAGCGCTTTCAAGGACTTTATGCTTAGGACGGACACGTCATTAGACAAAAGGCTGACCTGTTCATCTTTCCCCACTATGTTTCGCCTCACTACTGTATCCCTTTCAAGCAGCCAAACTAGGCTTGCGAGGGGCTAAGCCCGACCCAGACTTTAGGTGTTTAATTCCCGCGTGGGAATTGACCTCCCAAGCGCGCCCATTGGGTAAAAGGTTAGGCAGAGGTAGCCCGGAGCTTCCAATTACCACTATAGTGGGTTAAAAGGGAGTAAGTCCACGTAAAAGCCAGAAGCAACACACCCTGGTTACCTGCTATACGGGTGTTCCTTGAAGTTTTTGGGAAGCCGAAGGAACGATCTCCATTGAATCTCCATAGGCCCGACCACGGACGACATTTTGGCGAACCTCACGGCGGAGTATGACGTCCTCTCCCACCCGGGGAAGCCAGCATCCGAGCCCATCAGGGGACCGTCTGCGTCAGAATATGCTGTTTTTATTCCGCCCTGTTGGCTCCAGGGGACTGAATAAGCAAATGGGAGTGTGTGTGTGTGTGTGTTGGTTGGAGTTGGCACCCTTGTGGAGTTGGTTTATTTGGAAACCAACGGGACTCCAATCATTCTGCGGAGCCCCCTATTTTGGCACACAGCTATTTGTTGCTGAGATTGAACCTGGGTAAGTGAAGGTTATGGACAATCCTCTTGGATCAGATCGTAGCTTTCATCTAACAGCACTCAGGGAACTCGATTCTGTTGAGTACCCAAGTTGTTCATTGGCTCGAGTATTTGTTCGTCTTCTTCTCCTTGATCGTGTCTCTTAATTCCGGTGAACTTGCTGAGCTTGAGTTTCCGATGGGGAGCTTCCCTTCGCAGAGATCGCTATGGACACAGGGCTTGTGGCTTTACTGAGATATATGATATTGCCTTTTTGGAAATATGCAAGCTTCGGGCAGTTTTCTGATTGATGATTTTGTTGCCGTGTTGTTTTTTTCTTTCTTTTTTCCTGTGGTGGAGAGTTGGATAATTTTTATCGAGATGTGCTTCTTCTGTACCCGGTTTCTTTGTCCTTTGTCCTGCTGGCGTTGAAGGGAAATTGGCCAATGGTCATCACATTTCGAAACCAAACTACAAAATAGGGCCAAGGTGCAACACCAACACCTGCAGAAAGATACATTGCATGAGGCTCTTGGATTCTTCAAATTCACACCGATCGGACCAAGAAAGCAACTCTTCAACTTTGGGTACGAAACTAAACGACTGACAATCAGTTGGGTGGGTCTTGTTTTTTTCTGGGAATACGGGTATGGGCCTGGGTCAAAACTAAACCACCAGGGACGCGGGTTTTAGTCCTTGGTTCCATTTACCAGGGTTCCATTTTGGGCGCATATTTTTGACGCACAGCCATATGTGTGTACATCCAGAATCCATGGCGAAGACCCGGTAGAACTCAGCAGAGCTATTTAAACGGATGGCAGCCCTGGAAACAAACGCAAGGGATCTTGAATCATGCAGGCAGGCAACGTCCGTGTTTCCAAGGTAGGTTTCGGCCCCTGCTTTTTTTGTTTTAGAAAACCTGCGAAAGCAACCGGTACATTGGGCGATGCGTTGCTTGTTTGATGATTGAATTTGTCCGGGCACATGAAATCACAACGTTACTCCATGATGTTTATTTATCCGACCTAAAGCGCCACATGATGAGTGTTTTTGCTCCCAATAGGGAGTTTAACATTGTTCTATTGTCAATCACTCATGTTCACAAGTATAAGGATCCTTGTGTTCGTAGGGTCGGTGATGTTTGCGGACAAGTACCTTTACTTGGTGGATCAGTTCACTCATGTTGCTTTCTGCAGCTGACTGGGCTCATGTCTCTGGATCCAATCCCATAAAAAAACATCAAAGGGCGCCTTAAAAGGACATCATGTGGACCCAGGATGACTAAACCTCTATAGTTGTAGTACGGGGGTACACCCCTATTGAAGCAAGTGCGTGCGTGCGTGCGTGTGTGTGTGTGTGTTCACTTGCAACACTTGGGCGGCTCGAGCTACACTTGGCTCATGTTACATATCCCTCCCAAGGACCTGAAATGTGAGCCACCTTTTTCGGATCGTGGCCCCTTGAGGTTGCAACCTTTGCTGTGGCTGTTGAACGATGTCCCCTGTCCTGTTCAGCGGCTCCCTCGCTTCCTCCAAGGAGATCCTGGACCCTGGAAGCAAGGTCACTTGCTGGGGCTGAAGCAAAATCGGTAGATTTTTGTTGGAAGCATGCCGCGGAAACCAAAGGGAGAACTTCGCATTGCTCGAGTACCCACTGTGCAATCACGGAAGCCACTGGTGGCCTTCGCAAGGTCTTCCAACACCCTGTTGCCTTCCATTGAAAGAAGGGAAATTGGTAATGCGCCTAACTTTGAGGCAAAGGGCCACAAAATCTTATTCAAAAACAACCAAAACCTCTCCCTCCCCCCCCGCCAAAAAAAACAACACATGGGGTACCCCCCCCCCCCTCCCCAATTTTGAGACCAGCATCGTCCAACGTCTTTTGGTTGCACCTACCCCACGTCGAGGCGGAGCAAGCAGCCGACCCACGTGGGGCTGCAGCTCATGGTGGCGTCCATCGTGAAGGTCCGGGCGCTCGGTCGCTCGGTCGCTCGGTCGCTCGGTCGCTCGGTCGCTCGGTCGCTCGGTCGCTCGGTCGCTCGGTCGCTCGTTGGGCCGAGGAGGTTTCGTGGTTCTAAGGGTGGCTTCCTCGAACATGGTAGTTCTAAGGGTGGTTCTAAGGGTGGTTCTAAGGGTTGTTCTAAGCTAAGGGTTGCAGCACGTCTAAGGGTGGTTCTGAGGGTGGTATTCGTTCGAACCTTCTTAGTGCTGTAACGACACAACTGCGACTCTCGAAAACACCTCTTGGCCGTTGGTTGGCTTAAATCTCTTGCTACTCTAGGGGCACCTTCCCCATTCTTTCCAGGGATCCTTCTTTCTAGTTAAAACCACAAAAAAAAACATGGGGAAACCGCTGGGTTTAGAAAAAGAACGATGGTTGAAAAGAATGGGGAATCAACCACTAGAATGGTGGGCTGCGTCGGTTTTTCAGAGGACGGGACTCCAAGATGGCGTCGGTTTGCTGGTGGCTTTCAGCTGTAAAACCCCTGCAACAAGGGGTAGCCTAGAAAAGGACGCAGTCATCTCAGGCGGTTGTAGGAATGGCCGACCTGTCGGGCGTGAAGAGGTTCATGGGATTTCGGTACCTTGGGTCACCAGGACAGCTCAGCCACTTTGGTGGTTGGCGAGGTTCATTTGGTGATAGTGACGGAATCCCGAAGGCTGCCCCATCGAAGACATGAATGCGTCCCCCCCAAGAAGAACAGTGGCAGGAGCTGAATGAATGGCTGTGTTACGAAGAAATCCCATTTATCCGCCACGTAGCTCATTGGAAGGAAGTCGGTTTGGCATGTCAAACTGCGTAAGGATTCGGCAAACCACCTTGTGAGAATGGGGGCTCGCTCCTTTGTGTGCCAAGGGCCTGGGACGCGTTGGAGAGTTGCATGTAGGATGGGTAGCCTTGAACCAGAGTGATTTTAGGGCTACAGGACCCACTTTGGTCAACTTTCAATAGGGGTGTCATTTTCAGCAACTGGGGTGATTTCCCTTATACGCCTATTGCCAGAAAGGTCAAGTCGCGGGTCACGTCAATCGCAGGTCCTTTGGCTCTCTCCTCTCACAGCTGAGTGGCGGACAAAATGAAGTTCAAAGGGTTCGGCAGGAAAGCCTACAGGACATGGCTCCAAAATACCCAAGAGAATCTGTATTTTTTGGAAGTTCCTGTAACCCAACCCTTTGAGAAGTCTACCACGCTGAGCTCTCTGAACATAACTCAAGTGCCCCTTGCCTGCGGTTCGAAGGTCCATTGAACAGAACGCAGGTGGAGCAGAAGCAGCAGCAGTTGGCGCTCGAGGGGTCGGCAGCTTGGGGTCTTGGGGTTTAGGGTTCCATGGAGGTCTACGCGTGGGCAGGTTGAAAGGGAGGACAAAAGGACAGTGGGTTGTGTGGGTGTCTAGTTTCGTGTGAGGGTGCCCTTTCCAGACGGGTTAAAAGGGACAAGAGGAAAATGCCATTAGTCGGTCGTCTTGTGTTGACACAAGACCACTTGTTCTCAGTCAACCCAGGTCAAGGCAGCCCAAAAGGCGATGAATCTTTCTTCGGGGCTCTTTTAGGGAGAAAGCAGGCAACCCGAGATAGCCTGAAAGCACTGAGGTGCTACGCTGGGTTGGGTGGTAAGCGCTTCGTTTGGTATTTTGACCACCCACCCACACACACACACACATGCACACATTTGTGTGGAGTCCCTGCCTATAGTTCCCTTCAACCGACACGTAAAGGAAGCTGCACGGAGAGCCAAACCGCGACAAGTTTGTGCATTCTTTCGTGAATTCCTCCCTCCCCCTCCTCCCCAATAGCGACCCTGACTGGTGAAGGCAGACTGGGACTTGTTTGTGCACCCCGTGAAGAGTACTTTACTAGGTCTGCAAAGGGGCCGTGCCCTTTGACTAATTGGGCCCCACAACGAGTTGTTTCGCTTGGAACAGCCCAACGCGGGGTTCTACACGGAACCCTGACTAGTGCAGCCGGAGTCCAACTCAAATGCCAAGTCAGAGACTTCACGTCGCCATGGGCATTGGACTGGGAATGCTCAGGCTGAAGCGCCCCATTTCTGCCTTTGGAGAATTTGGAGTCCCTTTCAACCACGGGAAGCACGGTACGCATCCTACAAGTGCCAAACAGATTGGCAATGGGCCGATGTCTATCCTTGAAGACAGTTCAAAGGGACTAGGGGGGTTGACCCTTGACCATGTCCGGTGGAGAATGTGCATCGGAACCCAGGATTGAAGCCCTATCTTGATCCAGAAGGTGCAACCCACTTCGGGGGGGATCTGGATGCGCCCTTGGTTCGCCCCAATGGAAAACACATCTAGCATCATATGGCTTCCTAGGTTTAGGGTTGACGCACATCCTCCCGTCATGTTCAAAGCCAAGACCCAGGTACTTCCGCTCTGAGTGGGTCGATCCGCGCCTGGCCCAAGCAGGTGAGGGATGTCCCGGGGATGACCAAACCTTGGTGGCTCCCAGCCATCCGGTTCCTGAGCTTCTTAGATCTCTTAGTGTTCCACCAAAAGTTAGACTAGGGGATCTGAGGGCCCAGAAATCGCGAAGGGTGACATGTTATATTCATATTGTGGCTTTACCTTTTCGACCAGCTTCTGTGCTGCTGTGAGACTGTCGAATGCCAGCAACTTTGCAGAAACTCGGCCGGGTTGGCAACTCAATGAGTTTGTGGCATGGTAGTAGGCATGGTCTTCATGAAGTAGGGAATGCAGCTGGTTCACCAGCGGATATCAAGAACCTTTTGATTCGGGTATGCTTCTTCTCGAGCCGGGTGCCGAGTTCACTCAGATGTTTGCTCGTTAAAGAATCTAGACGGTTGCCAATGAAATGCTCCAGGCGAACGGCAGCAAGGGCTCAACCAATTCGCGAAAGGATCAAAGGCAAGCCCTGCTAGGAATGACCGTCTTTCGCACAGCTTTGGTGTTGGACTGGAACACCCATGATCTGGCGAACGGCCCAGTCAACCAAGACTGATACGAACAAGCATGCAAGTGCATATGGCCCACTTTCCACGCGGAATGTGTGTGTGTGTGTGTTTGGTTTTGAGAGTGGGTGTGTGCACTTCCATTTGTTGCTGGGGACAAGACAAGCTTGCAGACATGATCAAGGAGACCAAGCCCAGGACAAATCCGCGAATGTTACCTCGCGGCCAGAAGGGCGGGATTCCTCTATCTTGGGGATATTTTGCGAAATGAAACCAGCCAGGAGGAGTTGTTGCCATTGGTCCCCTTTCAAACTTTCATAGGCTTCCCCATCATCTTTTCCACTGCCTCATTCAACTGTTTGCGTTCGCGCTCGTCGAGTTTCCAATTTGACACCCCGGATCAATACCCGCTGGTTGTATATGGGTGTGTTTTCCTTCAGAGACCCCAATTTCTATTTCATTTCGTTTGCCCATTACCAAACCACAAAAGGGGGCACAGTTCAACAAAATTCGCCACGCCCATCTGCCCCATCGGATGACTGACAGATGCGCCAGGCCCCTGCAATGAGACGGTGGTAATCACTTTGCCGCAGCCGCAGGGGCAGCCGGCGATTTGGCAGCCGGATATCTTCTTCGCGCCTCGGCGTGTGGCAGGATGGCAGGGTCGGATGTAGGGAACAGTTGGCATTAGCACCCCCATTGCCTTTACATACGACTTCATACCTGGGGGGCCCATCCCAGAGATGGTGGAACCTCAGAGAACAATTCCAAGATCTTCCCATCCCTTTGTTCCCTGTTCCCAATGTTTCCTTCTGCTTGGTTCCTTTTATCTGCTTTGATCCCAATTGTTCCCTTCTATGATATATGACTCCATACCTGGGAATCCCATCCCAGAAGTTGTCCCTGAGGTGACTGCCTCCGTGATTGCTTTCAAGCCCAAGCCACTGTTCCGTTTTTGGGGGAGGCAAGTGTCAAATGAGTCAAAAACCGACACCCGTGTTGCAGAACATCTGCTTTGAGAATCTAATTTTTCCTGGCGAATCTCGTGCCATTCAGTAGTTGTAGGTGTCGGAGCCAACCACATTGGATCACGCAAAATGGAACCAACAACACTTTTATAGACCTGCGCTTGGCACTCCGCACAGTGTCACTGAAAAGAGTTTGCTTTTGCATTTTACAAGCAGTGGGGGTTCAACTTTATGGCTATTAGCGGATATTTGGACTTGAGCTTTTTGCTTGACACAGGCTGGTTTTTTCATTGGACCCACAACAAGTGAAGTTTTTTGCAGAGGGATCCAATCGTTAAGGACAACTCCGTGAGTGAATGGTACGGCTTCGGATCCTTGACTATCTACCCTGACGGCCGCGTCTTTCGCTCCCGCCGTCAAGCCGCCAGGATTTGAGCGATGCACGTGTCTGTCTCACTTGAATTAAAAGCAAATCGACTCTTGACCGTTGGTATTCCCTTTTTGCAACATACTGTGGAGGCAATCTTTACAGGTGATCACCTTGTTCGACGTGCATTGATTTCTTTCCACCCAACGGCAGGCACATGGCTGCGTGCCCAGATGCTAAGCGAATTGCTGTTCTAGGAGTATCCACTACCGCTGTGAACTGAATTCGTTTTGACCATAGGTGTCCTTTTTAGGTTTGATTGAAAATAGATGGGTGTCACTGGTTTAGATGGTGTTTCTTCCATTTACCAGGAAACCCATCGATTTTTCCAAAAAGGCCACCTATGCTCCAATGGTTTTCTCGGCCTTTGTGGTTCGGAGGGTCGCGCGCCAGGCTTCCACCACACCTTCTCATGCCGCATGAACTTCGAAGCGTTGCCCTTCGACGGTCACGACTGCATGGTCGCCATGTCGTCTTACTCCTGGGACGTGGAGAATGCCGGGCGCCCGGAGAAACCGCTGGCTCAGCCTGTGGAGTAAAGTCCCCTAGTGGTCAATACGGCCACTTGAAAAGGAAACCAGCCCGTTCGGCCTTAGCTGTACAGTTCGAATGCTGCACAGGGGCCAAAGCCTTTATCTTTAGACAACCCCACAATTTAAGCGACATGGGCAGCTGCTGAACAAGGATAAGCAGAGAATTTGGGAATCCTTGCGATTTGGGAAGATAGGCCAGGCTCTGTACTGTTCAATAAATTGATCTCCAAGACCCCGTGGACCGCTTATTATCCTTTCCTGATTTTTTCGGGCAGGCAGCGCAGACATGTTTTTACCTTTCTTGCCATTCGCCCCCATGCCATTGTCATTCAAAGCACAAAAAGGGTCCGAAAAGGGCGCCATTGTATTAGTTGTCCTGTTCGGGCACGAAAGTTCTGTTAGAGCTGAGGTCAACGCTACGGCATTCTCCAACGGCGCTGTGGACATAGACCCGGAGCCCATTGCCTCATTTTGGATGGGTCCCGGGGGGGGGGTTGGCCAAACCAAAGGTAGTTTCAAATTCGGTATGTCGGGAGGCATGTTTCGGGGAGAATTGGGGTGTTGCCAAAGTAGAAGTCCAATTGGCTCCGCCCTTGGCTTTTGTCCCCAAAACTGGGGTGGTTTTTCCCTTGATGGACTTTTCAATCCACTACGAGATGACAAATCAGGGCACCACTTCCACGTCCAAATTCCCCTGGCTTCAGGCAGATTTCCAACTTCCCCGGGTCTCCGAAGCAAGGAAGTTCGATTGAGGTACGATGGCACCAACGAGTTCAGATTGACCACGGCTGCCCGGCGGACGTTTCATACGAAAGGCAACCCGGAGGGAGTGGAAACGAGAGCCTCGAAAGGAACTTATAGCACGAGAGAAGTAAGCAAACCAACGGCGAGGAGGTATTTTGGGGACTCGCAGTTTTGTCATTGCAGCCACGTCATGGCACCTGCGGGGAAGCCATGGAGGGCCTGGGTGCCTGTGACAGCCGCACCGTAGCAGTTAGATCTCCAGTTGTTCCCTTTGTTTCTGCTAGTTGAGAGGTTTTCCACATCATCTGTCAAATACGGCTGCCGGTTTTTTCCGCCCGAATTTGCCTGTTTGTTTCCGCCCTTTTTGCACGGGAGGTTTGGGAACTTGTGCAATGCTTCCTTTGACAGAACAGTGAGTCGAGGCTCGGGGATGCAACGAACGTCAGCCGCGCCCAGGTGTCTGACGATGTGCAGACCACGTGGTTTGGCACCGGGCTCAACCGCAAAGGCTGGACCGGTGTACCTGTCAGGTGGCCAGTTTTGTTTCAGTGCCAGAGGAAAGTCAGGTTGTGTATTTACGTATGTGCGTGTGTGTATGTGTGTATATGTCGTTGTTGTTTTTTTTGTTTAACAAGATCGGCGCCTTTGTGTCTAGTGGAGCAAAATATGGGCCATGTCAATATGTCCACAGTTATTTCCCCTGTGCATGCCGAGTGCGTTTGGGCGCGCCAATGGCTTCAGACCACTTCGAGATGCGGGAACCTACTAGAGCGAAGGCCTCCCTTGGCTCCGGGCGTTAGATCGGATCCGAAGGCGACATGTTCACATGTGTGCCAGATCCAACAGAGCGCCCTCGCTGTGTTCGCGTTGCCGACATGAAACTTGACGCTACTCCCGTTTCGAGGCCAAGCGACGATCCCAAAATTCGAGAAAAGAAACACTGCGGGTTTGCCCATCTTCAAGAAATCAGGAAACAACAAAGACCACGCAGAAGACATGCTCAAACAGTGCAGCCGATTCTGAATCAAAGCGCATTTGCTGATGTGTGTAGGCTATGCCTACATCTACGTGTACATGCACCTGGATCGACGTCCTACTGCCTACATGATGTTTGTCTTCGGCACCTCGGGCATTGGACACGGAGTATTCAAGGTCCCATTTCAGAGGGGCAAGATTCTCAGATGGCAAACCTGGAGAATGGTAAATGAGAGCTGAAAGCTTGTGGCAAAACAACAGAGTCGATTGGATCTGCAATAAAATGCAAGCTCACTGGCGATTCCTGGATTCAAGGTTGGCAAATGATGAGGGGAATGTTTGTTTCCTTGAGGTACCAGCAGGGGTTTGTTTTACAGGGAAACCGAAGCGAAGCACCACTTTTATGGGGGTCCCCCATTTTGGCGACAGAATGTTTGTGCAGTCCGTCAGATCCATGGTGTCCTCTCAGAGTGAGTTCTGCGCCGCGGTTTCAACCAGTCGTTGAGAAGGGGGCCTGGGCACTTTTATGTTTGGGCTTGACCAAATCTCAGGCCGAAACGGACCCCGCCCAGTTTTTTTCGTACAAGCTTGCCCCAAAATTTGGTTGGTTGTCAATTTGGTGTCCAACTTAGGAACCATTTCGGAGAAACCCTGTCTTGGAAGGAGAGGTGAAATAGCTCCTGTCCTGTGCTGACTGAGGCACTTGCATGTTGCTACTTGGAAGCAGCTGACACAGGGATTATTGGGCTCTTGTGTGCTCAGTATTAAATGTGAGTTGATTTCTCCAAGCCAAGTTTGTAAATCGAACAGGGATTCGTGGAAAAGGACCGCTCCGAAAAACATGGATGGACTGCATGTTGGGTGCCCCGTGCTGAGATTTTAGCTTTAAGTCTCAAGATTGGCCACTGCGTTTTCACTTCCTGGCATGGCGAAAGGCATGGAGAGTGAGCGTTCGGAAGGTGAGCCGTCCAAACCTTGTGTGTTGCAGTCACGGTTCTCCTTGTTGCATGTTCGCCAAACAAAAATGCTCGGCGAAAGGACAAGGAAGCCTGCCGGGATTTGATACGCATCTTATCTTTTTGTGAAGCTTGAAGCACCGCCCGAGCATTGGGCAGACTAGGTTTCTGTGAGAGCAGTGGACTCGACAAGAGGACCTTCCTGAGTCCAGGTGGGGAGCCTTTAGCTCCCCAGAAAGAACCACTAGGTCGAAAAGGCCCTAAACAGCGGGGTTTGGCACCCTATGACATACCTATGATCTGTTGGGTCCGTTTTAGAAGACAAGGCCAGACCTGCCTTTCAACCACCCTGTCTTTGAAGACATCCTTCACCTGGTTGTGATCCCTCGCCCCCTTGGCACCAGCGCAGCAGATCAGGTTCGCTTT
The DNA here is from genome assembly GCA_963377175.1 of Effrenium voratum. Classification (NCBI taxonomy): domain Eukaryota; class Dinophyceae; order Suessiales; family Symbiodiniaceae; genus Effrenium; species Effrenium voratum. The sequence goes on along the minus strand of CAUJNA010002057.1, from coordinate 115,918 downwards.
GGTCGCCTGGAGTGGCTTGCGCGCAGCTCAGAGACTCCGCCCCAGCCATCCCAAGTGAATCCAGTTACCATAGGTAGAATTTCTTCAAGGGAAACCATGGTGAGAATTAAAGCTAGATCTCACATAATTTTAGCAGAAAACGCTTGAAAGGGGAGTTTCGGCCGTTTGGTTTTCCATCTCTTCGGCACCGAAAAGGAGTGGCACTCTGAGAGAGCAGCTGTCCTCCGATCGTTCTCGGCCATCGGCTTTGCTTAGTAGCACGACTCCACGCAAAGCGGCTGGCCCTTTCTGGTATATTGTGATTATTATTGTATTTGTTCAAGTTTGGTTTCTCATTATGTTTAATCCGCCGTTATTTTCAAGAAACAGCAGCCGTTTCACCTGACCCTTTCTAGCATATTAAGTATTTGTTCAAGCTTGATTTCAATTCCGCCGCTCTTTTCAGGAAACAACAGACGTTTCAAGTGATTGGAGGTTTTCTGGAAAGAGTCGGTTCCCTATCTTCAACAATGAGAGTATCCTTCTTAGGGGTTGGTTTGACGTAAACGCCCAAGGAAGCTGACGCCCATTTTGGGTGTTCTTGACTCCTGTTAGGACCAAATTTGAAGCCGCCCTCCACCCTCTAATCACCTGTTCCATCCACTCAAGAAGGAGAATCAGATGCCCCCCCCCATGGATTCGATTTGCCCCGCCTCTGCCGCTTCAGGTTCATCAACCGCGCCATCGCGCCGGCGCGGGTCACCATCGCGGTGATCCCGGTGTTGATCATGCTGAACCTGGAGACCAACGCTTTGGGGCAAGAATTCAGCCGGGGCGGATGAGTTTTAGGTGCCGAAACTCGACCACGGCCGAAGAATGGGGAAGTGAAAGTGTAGTACCTGTAAGATGGTGGCTGTGCCAGGGCGTGTGCCCAGTTTACTTGGGATGATCAGCCAGCGTGCTAATAGAGACGGGGGTTGCTCGGCCAACTCGAGTGTTGGTTTGGGACACAATGAATATGTATCGTTGCTCCTTGGGCACCATCAAAGACCTGGGTGGCAGGTCAGGAAATGTCCATCATAAATGGGGCCCACCAAGACCTGGGCAACAGCAGGTCAGAAAAGGTTCATTCCTTGGTCCTAGACCGGTAGGTATGGATAGCATATTTTGCCCTTCTCCTCCACAGTTTTTGGGTGGACTCTGGGCTCCCAGCCTACCTCAGGTGACTTCAACTTTGCCGGAGCCTCAGCATGCCATGGGGTTGGATTCTTGTCGAGCTGGCAAGCTTGGAGTCGTTTTGTTGGTTTTAACCAAGGGGTTTAGTCACGAATTGTCAAACGGTCAATCAAGGGTCGAGAAACAGATGCTTTAGGTCATCCCCTGTGGTTGCATCCACCTCATGCGAAAGTTTTTGGTGCTGGCTTTAGCTGGGTCCCTCAACGCGGTGATAGTTCGGGGCCCTCAAGATTGCTTGTCGGGAAGCCACCATTTAGCGCGTCATTTCACTTCGCACCGGAAACCGGATTTATTCTGGGCTGATCGGAGGCTCGCGGCCCAGGATGAAGGCCTCAAAGCCGAAGTTGCGATCATTCCCGCGAGCTTGCGCAATCCATCAGGCCTCCATTGAACTACCTCACCTGGCTCACCTCCTATTTGTTGCTCATGAAGCTGCGCCTGGGCTTGAAATGTGAAGACACACGGGAGCGCAAGCCCCCCCCTCTAGAAAGGCCGAAGGGGGTGTTGATCATTTCCAATGGCTTTCTGCAGCAACGACCCGCTCTTTGAGCCTTTTTTCCACCTGGGGGTTAGCCAGCCCGTACAGAAGCTAGGGGTTTTTCGCCTACAGTCAGCCCAGCCAACCGATAAGCTTACCAAGCAATAGGAGGCCCCCTATGCAAGGCAGCGACTTAACTTTGATCGGTTCATTCAAGATATGCTTCTTGCGCCAAACTCTGACATGCCTTCATGTTCTGGGAAGTGGTACAACTATGATTTCAACGGTGCAAGCCACCTCCTTTTGGTTTGTCCAAGAGAACCAAAGTGTAGTTTGCAACGTGATGTATTCATCAGCCATGTAAACCCCAATGCATGCATGTCTCACTTGTGCAGTCTCATCATTACTACTGCACGTGGCTCAAGGAAAAAGCGCGCTGAGTACAGGGTTCAATTGTGACCCTTCCCGGTTGTTTAACCTGTTCTATAGGTTATCAGCCGTAAGCGGCTCTTTGTACAGAGTTGTACGCCATGGATGGCGACCCTGGACTACCCCATACCGAGGTGCGTCCCACACCTGGTGAGCCAGCAGGCGATGAAGACGCCTCGCAATATGAACCGACTAGTCGAGCAAACTCCCAAGTGGCCAGGGAGCTCATCAGGAAGGGACAAGCGCTGAGCAGTCAGGGCCCCGAATCACTTCGATCCCGGAGTGACCGTGGGAGGGCTGGGCGGTCTGGTGCTCGATCTCCTTCTCCTGTAGGATCAGATCGGCATCGGCATGGTGATATCGTCATGTACGACCCCCAGACCGATCTCGCAAGGGGAAACCCTATGCCACAGTCCATGAATCAGTTCAACCAACATGTTGCGAACGTCCACCTCGATCCATCAATGACGATCAACCAGGACGTGACGAACTATCAGCAGATCAACGCTACCCAGAACAATGCCCAGTTCAACCAGTTCGTGAATCAGGACACCGGTCCCATGGTCGCCCAGCTGGCGGAGGCAAGGCATGGTGAGATCATTGCCGACCTCCAAAGCCAGTCGGAGGCCATGAGACGCGAGATTCAGATGAATGCGGAGCAGCGTGCGAACACCATGAAGTCAGAAAGAGAAGCCGAGATGAAGTACCAAAACGCCATGAACACGATCAGCGAGCAGGAGAAGCAGATCCGGGAGCTAAGGGCTATGGTCGAGCAAATGGTGCAGAATCAACAGCAACCGCCTGCTCAACCTGCTCCAGCCCCTGCGCCTCCTGTTCAGCAGGCACCAGCTACCCCCTTGGCTATCCCGACAGTTCCTTTGGCTGCATCTCCACCCGGACTTTCGAATGCTTCCTCACACAGTTGGACGAAAGTCGGGAACGACCCCTACGGCAAAGACGGATCCGTTCCCGCCGGGGCCGTGGACGATGCTGCTACCGGAGACGGTTGGCCTTGCGATGATGGTGATGGTGGAAATGACAAGGACAAGAAAAAGAAGAAGAAGAAGAAAAAGAAGAAGGACCGTAGCCGACGCCGGCGACGAGATCCGTCGTCTTCTCCCTCGTCATCTTCATCATCAACTTCAACTGCATCGGATGAATCTTTTCGACGAAAGCTACTGAAGCACTTAGGTAATTCGAGCGATCCGACAGCGGAACGTGTTCGTGTAAAGGAGGGTGACAGAATTCAGATTCCCCGATTCCCGAAGCCCGAACAGTACCGTAATTGGAGGATCAAAGTTAGGGATGCTGTTGTTGCTACTTCCGACCAACCCGAAAAGGCATTCGAATGGATTGAGGCAACTTGGATCCCAGGCCAAACTGTTGAAGTCCTTCGTGATTCAGGAATGTTTGTCCATCTTGATGCAAAGCTGGCATCGGCGTTGACGAATATCTTGGAGGGCGACCTCGCGCGGCAAGTGGACATTTTCAAAGAACAAGAAGCAAAGGAGAAACGCTATGCGAGGGGGCGCCAAATTCTTCTGATGGTTCACAAGCACTTCAGCACGAACATCAAACATGGTGCAATTTACGACTTCGAGGACCTGCTCTCTGTCCAGCTCATCAACGAGGACCTCAAGAACTTTATGACAAGATGGGATACGGTCATCGCTGGAATGGGCAACGAGCAGAACGAGAAGACCCTTGAAGCGCTGTTCCACCGCCAGATTCGAAAGTTTCGGCCCCTCAGTCATGATCTCAATGAGTATGAGCGAGCTGAGGAAGGTACGGAAAAGCACTCCTATAAATTCTTGATTGACGCATCGAGGAATTATTTGGAGCGCAAGAGGCTTGTTCACATGCGGGATGCTATGTCAAGCAACACAACGGGGCGTGGCAGGACTCCATCGAACAACCCTGCAGTTCCTGGAATCCCCAAGGGTGTATGCATCAAATTTCAAACTGGCCAGCGCACCTATGGTTCAGACTGCCGATTCGAACATGTTAAGGCACCGAAAGGTAAGGGGAAAGGCAAGAAGGGCGGATCAAGATCCCAGACGCCGAGGAAGTATCGTTCGCAGAGTCCCCCTGGTTCAAAGCCCCAGGTGTGCAAGTTCTTCAAAGCGAACAGATGTGAGAGAGGGAAAGATTGCCCATGGCAGCACCCCGCAACTTCCAAGGCAGCTCCAGCCCCAAAGGCCGAGAAGACCACTAGTGGAGACACCCCCAAGACGTCGCCGAGAGACAAGAAAAAGAAAAAGGGGAAGAAGGGTAGCAGGCCTTCTTCTCAAGATTCGAAAGATTCAAAGGGTTCTCAGTCCCTCAAGTCTCCGCGATCGTCAAAAGGCAGCAATGCTGCGGTGTGCCTCCTCCAGGCAATGGTGTGCGCCGCGACCCTCGACTCGGTCGCCTCGCATCCTTGCTTGCCTAGTGTGACTCACGATGTTTTCCAGAGTATGCCATGCATCAAGAAGTGCGTGCAATTTTCTGATTACCCATCCATTTCGAACTATGAGATTGACGGCGAGCTTTGGCCCTACACTGCCTCGTCGAGAAGGTTTGCACACGAGTTTCCTGTTGATTATGTTCCGAAGTTCGATGAGAGAGCCGTCTCTGACGCAATTCTTATCGGCACCATGCATGAAGCTATGATGAAGGATTTGCTCAAAGGCACGAAGACTCCTTGCAAATTTCAATGCGACTCTGATTTCGGTTGTGATTCCTGCATCCCCGCAGGCCTAACGGCCGAGCCAGAGAAGCCCGCGACCTCCCCCAAAAAGGGGAAAGCTGCTGTTGCTCGTATGACAATGGATTCTTCTCACATTCCGTGGATTGCAGATACAGGAGCTTCTCAGGACTTGCTATCGGGAACCGATGCGGAGATGGGATGTATTTACGAATCGTCTCAGCCCCTGAAATTTTCCACAGCTAATGGGAATATCATCGGTACAAAGCAGGCCAGGGTCAAGATCCAACAGACCGATAGTGTTGTTCGGCCATATGTTCTTGACAAGGCTCCATCCGTGTTATCCGTGGGTATGAGATGCCTCAGGGACGGATATGATTTCGTTTGGAGAGCCCACAGCAGGCCTTATTTTCGACTTCCGGATGGTTCACGCATCAAGCTCGAGGTCAAAGACAATGTTCCACTCATTCCCCCAGCAACTCATAATGCTGTTCCAGCTTTGTCACAGAGCATTCCAAAGGTTACATCATTACCATCAGCTCCCATTGAGATCGATGATGAAGTTCTGGTCATTGACGAGGAACCCGAAGCTGTTGAAGAGGTGCTTGTGACCAATGAGGATGATGGGGATGAATTGGGGAACGATGACTTCTTGCTTGAGGACACCATTAGCCAACCGGAAGATGAGGTCATTGAGGAGTGCCATGACATTCCCTCCGAAGATGCGCCTAAGGTCATCGCTTCCGATTTTGTGTCGAAGCCTATTTTGAAGGACGCCCCTCGCGAACGCGGTGAAGCAGCTTTGCGTGATGAGGCGACATCACTCCAGCACTTGATGTGTCACACTCCCAAAAATCCCTTTTGTGAGACTTGCAACAGGGCGAAGATGTACAAATATCCATCAAGACAAAAGGGAGGTTCCACTCAAGTCGAGGCCAAGAAGTTTGGTGATCACCTTACGGCGGACCATCTTATTACATCAGATGAGCGTGAAATCGGCATTGACCAATCTAGAGTTGCACTTGTTGTTCGAGATGTTGCCACTGACTTCCGTTATGTTTACCCAGCAGCACGGAAAACCTCTCATCAGTGTGTGATGGCATTCAAGCACTTTGTCCGCACCGGGGAAACCGTGAACGTGTTTTACAGTGATCGGGCTCCTGAACTTGTGAAAGCGGCAGATCAATTGGAATGGAAGCATGTTCAAAGTACAAACTACATTTCCAAAACAAATGCTATTGCTGAGAGGAACGTCAGGGCGATTATCGAGGGCACGAGGACCAACCTGGAACAAGCTGGTTTGCATCATTCGTATTGGCCACATGCGGCCAAACATTATTGCATGGCGCATAACATCACGGACCACCCAGATTATTATTCACCATGGAAGGTACGTTTCGGAGAAGATTTGCCCGGACCATATTTGCCCTTTGGTTGCCAAGTCAACTTTTGGACCGGCCCGAGGAATCGACCCAACAAGCCTTTGAAGTTTGAACCTACTTCCAGGGCTGGAATATTTCTGGGGTATCCTATCCATCCTGACTTTCTTTGGCGTCATGAATTTCTCGTTATTCCTTTGCGAGATTTGATGGAGAAGGACTATGATCAACCTATTGCTCCTTTGAGGGTGAATCAAATCAAATGTCCAGATGGCGAATTCTCTTTTCCAATGGTCGAACGGCACTTATTGCACATGAACGGCGTTATGCCGGGGCTTGAATACGCTCCTGAGACGCCCGATCCAGCTGCATTAGATGCGCCGCTCTTGGAGGAGGATTTGCCGGCAGAGATGCCAGGCCAGGATGACATTGATGATCAGGAACATGCTGAAAACCTCGGAAAGCTGATCAAAGATTCCCCCAAAAAGGGACCCGCATCGGAGGAGATGGTCAAAGTCATTGATTTGAAGACCAGCAAGGACACCTTTGTTCCCAAAGATGGAGGTGCTCATTACGATGCGGGGGGTGTGAAAGCCCGAAGGTATTCAGGATCGAGCAAACCCGACAGTATTCCACCTTTTCTTTGGAAAACAATGTCAACAAAACAGCGGAGACTCGCCATCATCAAAGACGAACGAGAGAAGGCTCGCGAGGCTTTGTTCGATGAGCCCGTCTCCGAGGACCCGGAAGCTTCTTCATCCAAGGCTAGGCCGGCGACCACTGCAGGATTGGAAGATGAATTTTCAAACATTCCTCTTATGCCTGTTGCACCTTGCGTTGGGGACCATTCTAAAGAGATGACCGTTGAGGACGCGCTGGATGTTGTGGTTTTGCCTGCACTTTCTGTGAATCCCGAAATTGGTCAACATCGTTGCAAAATTCTTCAAGCTCATCTTCACCCCGTGATTCATGCTATGGTTGCTAGACCAGTGGGGCGGAAGGAGATTGAAAGCAACGCTGATGCTCAAAAGTCTATTGACGTGGAGTGGCACAACCTTGAGAGCAAGGGCGCATGGGATTACGATACCGTGCGTGAATGGTCGCAGGTGGTCAAAGAAGCAAAGGGGAGAAGTGAAAAGGTCCATGTTGGCAAAATCTTTGAAATCTGTGTTGAGAAAGGGAGTGAACTTCAAAAGGGAAACCCTCTTCGCAAGTTTAAGGGGAGGACTGTGTTTCAGGGGAACAACGTTAAAGACGAAAATGCTGAGCAAGCTTTATTCGCTGAACTTGGATCGGCCCCTTCCACCATGGAAGCTGCCAAAGCCATCGATGCGTATGGAGCTATGCCTGGTAACTGCACCCAACAATCCGATGGGCGACAGGCATATACGCAAGCATTATACAAGGGAATCAAGACTTGGGTACGCCTTCCAAAGTATCGCTGGCCGAAAGGTTGGGCCTCAAAGTATAGCGATCCAGTTGTGCAGCTCATTCTTGCTCTTTACGGCCACCCGGATTCGGGGGGTCTATGGGAGAAGCACTGTGAAGACATCCTTTTGTCCCTTGGTTTCCGTCTCGTTTACCCTGGAGCCTGGCCTTCAGTTTTCTGGCATCCGAAACTTCGACTCCTGCTCGCAGTGTACGTCGACGACTTCAAGATGTCGGGACCGGTTCAGAATGTTGCAAAAGGTTGGGAACTCATTTCTTCCAAGATTGACATGGACCCACCTTCGGCTGTTGGTAGGTACCTCGGATGTGAACATGTTGTCACGGAGAAGGTTCAACTTTCGCCTGAACATCATCCTTTCGCTCATGTTTTCAATCATGACCTGGAGGATCCATCCGACAAGAATGCAGCCGCAGCTCGCCGAACTCAGGATTATTGGGAACACTATCCAGAACATGGCGTGGTTGTTTGTCAACACGAGCAGCCAAGGCGCAAATTTCGCCGCACGCCTAACGGTGTTGCCAAAGAGATCGGGTTGGGCGGGACGCGGTATACGGAGTGCAATCCATGTTTTGATAAAGATGGTGCTGCTCAGCAGTATTGGCATTTCGATGAAGACGATGATCAAATTCAGACTGTTCCTTTTCTATGGGTTGGGACCACGTATTTCTTTCACGAAAACGTTGGAAATGCCCGCCTAGCGGCTGCGGCCGTGAAGAAGCTTAGGGACAAGACGTCCGCCAAGAAAGCCAATCGAGCCAAAGGTTTTTCATATATCGATGAACTGTTTCAGCACCAACCTTGCATGGACAAACCCGTCACGCTGGTTACCTACGACATGACCGGATTCCTTAAACAATGCCTTGACAGGTATGTTGAGCTTGCGGGGGGCAATGTTCAGTTCAAGAAGGTTTCCACTCCATTTCAGGATGACCGCATTGCAAGACCCACCAAAGACGATACGGAGAAGAAGGGTGTTCTTCAACCCATCGCCTCCAAAATCCTCATGAAGGTCCTGTTTGCTGCGCGGATGGCCCGTTTTGATCTCTTGAGAGCGACCCAGGGACTGGCTTCTCGCGTTACCAAGTGGTCCGTCGACTGCGACCAGGCGCTCTTCCGGTTAATGTGCTATATCCATACCACAGTCGAGCGGAAGATGCACGGTTTCGTTGGTGACCCCTCATCACGAACCCGACTATGGTTGTTTGCGGACTCAGATCATGCTGGCGAACATGACTCCCGCAGTACATCAGGGTGCTTTCTTGCATTGATTGGCCCTAATACCTTCTATCCTCTGACTGCATTTTCTAAAAAGCAGACTTCCACTGCGATGTCGTCCACGGAAGCCGAGGTGATTGCAGCCAATGTGGCATTGCGTGCTGTTGGACTTCCGTCTTCCTGCCTCTGGGAGATCATACAGTCGGCGGGGGGTGGTACAGAAAACCCAACTTGCACTCTCACCCCATCAAGAACTTCCGATTATTGGATCAACGACACGATCAATGGATATGTAGTCAGAGTTCACAACAAAAGAAGAACCCAGTTGTTTGTTCCATCGAACGACGACTGCCCGGTTAGAACCGAGGCCTTGTCCAGCACCAGATACACGGTTCAACTCTTCAACGATGGCAACATCAATCTCAAAGTTTCTCGAATTTGCCCAAATGATCCAGGAAGCCAAACCGACTCCGCATGGACAGGCAAGACGTATTTCTTCATGCGGGGGGCCGGCGAGGCAGACCTCGGAATCGAGGCCAAAGAGATCAGGGACAACCTTACCGACTTTGAGTATGTTGGGGATGAACGTGTTGGTAGCGAGGGTGTGACTCTTATGAACAATGGTTCTTTCGAAGGTATCTTTCTCGAGGACAACCAGGCCACTATCCGTATTCTTGAAAGTGGTAGATCTCCGGCCTTTCGCCATACAGACAAGACCCAACGTGTTAATCTTGCTTGGTTGGCGGAGCAATTCAGGCGAAAACACTATAAGCTTACGCACGTGTCCACCGAACTTCAGGCTGCAGATATTCTTACGAAGCCTTTCACAAATGCTGAGAAGTGGCAGGGAGGGCTCAAACTCATGAATATTGCTAGCAATTGGATGTCCCAGGTATGCCGGCTGCCGTTTCGCCACGCCTGGAGAAATCCGAGGCCAGGAATACGGGGGGTGTCCCCAATCGTATTCTGGTTGAAGTTTGCTGTTCACATGATTCCAAGCTTGGTGATACTTCGCGCCGACCCGCATTTGGCTGCCATGTGATTCGGATTACCCAGGACGATGATATTCTTTCTCATGCAACCCGAAAGCGTGTCGTTGACGAGGTGAAGCATATCCGTTCTATCGGCAACAAGGGCTCCATTCCTGTTTTATTATGGGCAAGTATCCCTTGCACTGGCGGAACTGCTTGGTCTCATATTAACATGAATCATGACACCGCGAAAGAGAAGGTAAAGCGACATCGATCCATTTACAAAAGAATTTGGTCTGCCTTCGTTGACCTCGTGAACTCAATGGAATTTGCCAAACCGTTGATTGCTATTGAATGGCCTAGGAGCTGCACTTATTGGGACGATAAGGCTGTTGACAAGTTCGTAATTCGAAACAATATGACTTCTGTTAAATTTGATGGTTGTGCTGTTGGTGTCAAAACTACCGATGGGATTCCTATGAAGAAACCATGGACCGTGAAGACCAACATGCATTGCCTCCACAATTACCTTGATGGAAGAGTATGTTCTTGCGCTGTCCAACATGCTGAAGGTAGGGGGCGGAATCTCAAAAATACTGAATCCTACACTTACATCATGACGGACTTGATTCACAAAGCTTTTGCTTATGCAGTGTCGGTTCAAGAAAAAGTTGTCCAAACACGGATTCTCGTTGCGACCATGGCTGAAGCACTGCCCGTGGAGAAGGCCTTGAAGACGGTGCGCTCGGCGTTCGATGCGAGGAACTACAAAGACCTTGACAACCGTTCGAACTCAATTATTGAGGCCATACTGCTCACGACCTTGAGGCAAAATTTTCACGGTCATAAGGGATTTTCACGGCCTTACCGTTTTTCACGGGCGCAATGGGCAGCAAGTGCAGTTTCACTCAGCGTGTGTGACCAGCGCAGCTACGCTGCGCGCAAGCAACCGCAGCGCGCCGTGTGTCGCATGAAACGCAGCGCGCCCCTCGAGTTCCAGGGCACTCAACGCTAAAGCCCGAGCGGCATCGCAGCCCGAAGCTGAAAGCTGGAAGCCAAAAAATATCCCGGCAAGAGACCCCAAATAGTACTGGGTGGCCCGGAAACCTAGAAAGACGTTCAATAAACTCTGACACCTCTCCCATGGGAGAAACAAGCAGAAACACATCAATGTCCCTTCGTAGCTTCTGCAAGTTCTGATTGATGAGCAAGCTTGGCACCGCGCTTCGAAAAAATATCCTGTCAACTTCTCTCGAGCGCTACACAGTGTTTTGACGCTGCTGCGCATGAAGCTACGCGATGCAAACAAGACACGTGCACAGCGTGTAGTTGTCCACTGTCCACTATTTTTCGTTCGCGTCGCCTTTTCATCACCCACTAAAAGCTGATTGCTAGCCAGGGCTGGGCTTGTTTGGTCTCGCAATGGCAGGCTCAGAAGTCAGCCTGGCAGCCTTCAAAAGCTTGCTTCAAACAAAAGAAGCAAGGTCTGCTGACCAAAAAGAAACAAATAACGGTGACCCTGTTTGCTGGGGGCACGGTGCTGCAAGCAAGCCCTTCATAATTTTCGGACACTCAGGAAGCAAAATATCAGGGCACCGTGAGGTTAACAGATACGTGTGGCTGGGCGCTTGGTTGGTACACAAGTGGTCGAGAAAATCTGGCGCCAGGAAAAACCGCCGTGGAAGCTCACATGCAAGTCGCAACAGCGTTCAGTCATACTGAATATGGGTGTTGGGCGAGGGTGCTAAAACGCACACCCGCATGGCCACACCAGGGCAACAGAACACCTGAAAGCACTAACTGAAAACCTGAACGATGGCAGACAAACAACTAAACTAAACACAGGAAAAGAAAAGAGCATATGCAGAGGCAGCGCAACAAATAGAAACACACGAGCGGCACAGAAATAAAAGACAAAGGCAGGGGCAAGACAGACGCCAAGGCAAACAGAACGAGAGACAGACAGACAGACAGACAGACGGACGGACGGACAGGCAGGCAGGCAGACAAACAGACAGACAGGCACAAACAGACGGCTGGACAGACAGACAGACAGACAGACGGACAGACAGACAGAGAGACAGACGCAAAGACAGATGCGGCAAGCAAACAGACAAACAGACAAGCAGACACAAACACACGGACAAACAACAGGCAAGCCGGCAGGCAGCAGGCAAAAAGCAAAACATAGAAGCAGACAGACGCACAAAAACTTTCAAGGGTCGGCATGGCGCCTTCCGTACTGAACTGTCAAGTTGCTGCTCTCTTTTTTTTCTCACGCCGCTACGCGCGACCAAGTTCCTGGGAGCCCTAAGAGCCACCTTTGCAGCACTCTTTGATGGCAAGTTCTCCTGTGAGTAAGCCTGCCTATTCGCATGAAACGCTTGAGGGAATCTTCATCAAGCCACGTTGCGTAGCAAGATGGGTTTATCCCCGAAAGCCGTTCACAACGGGTTACATGTTGAACTAAGTGGAATTTCGGGCGTATTCGCCACAGAAATTGTCGCTGGTCAACAGCGCCTTGCGCCAAATGCAAATATGTACGGGTCAAAATTTCCCCCAGCAATCTAATCTGGCATTGTTCCTGCGTGGACATGAACTGGGGGGCAGCGTAGATTGTTTGCAGACACAAATGAGAGCTCCAAATCAAAGTGCGGATCTGTTGGTCCAGTCCCACACACACGGGGGATTGAACAAGCTCGAAGAGCCATGCCATGACAATGTATGTGTCATACCCGCTCCCTCGATACTCAGGAAAAGTCTTCGACCTCATGCAAATGCTGTTCGCTGTCAAATTTTTGCGGGATAGATTCAAACGATTCCGCCGGGCAAAGTTCTGCAGGAGCAAGGAGGCATAACGAAAGCGCTCACCAATGTTGCGCCCGCGGAGGAATCCCCGTTGTCTAACTAGCAAGGAGATCACGGAGCCACAAATGTCTCGTCCCAGCCCCATGTTCCAAATATGTAGGAGGTCAGCGTGCAGCATCCTCAAATCAAAGCCGGGGATGTGTTCGTAGCTGGGGCTTTCGGTCCAGGGCACACTTGCGTAAAGGGTTCGGGTCCAGTTAGCCTCCGAATTCGTGAAGGCAAGGTCCAAATCACCATCAGCACCTTTGGTTGCGTCACATGCCCAGCACACCTGGGCAGGGAACCCTCATAGTAACAAGGGTCATTCTTGTGGGTTTGAGACTGCAAAAAACTAGGCAAAACTGGACCCCGATTATCCTAAGAGCAAGCCCCGTGCTGCGCAAAGCAGAGCTGCGCAGAGCAGAGCTGCGCGCAGCAGAGCTGTTCACTGTTTTGTTGATACGCGCTGCGGGGCAAGGCAATGTTGAGCTATGAGATGCGCTGGGAAGCAAGACTATGCTGACATCTGCTGCGCAAGGCTCTGTTGAGATGCGCTGAGAAACAAGGCTATGCTGAAATCTGCTGTGTAGCCAAGCTATGATCAGTTGCGCTGCAAAGCAGGGCTATGTTGAGATGTTTTGCGAGGCAAGGCGATATTGAGATGCGCTGTGTATAGTGAAGCTGCGCGGAGATGTGTGCGAGCCAGAGCTGCAGAAGTGTACTTCGCGTACCACTTTTGCGCTTAAAACTTCAGTGTTCGAGCCAGGAGCTACGCGTTGCTACTGCTACTCTTAATGCGTGAATTTGCAGAGGTGTGCTTCGCATACTACCTTGAGATTTTGAGCCGTAGCTGCAGAAGTGTATTTCGCGCACTACTTTCGCACTTAAACTAGCGATTTTCGAGCCGGGACTATAAGTGTACTTCGCATACGACTTTCGTATTGTCAAGCCGGCGCTGGAGAAGTGTATGCTTCGCGTGTAACTTACACACGTACTGAAAACTTTGAGCGCTTTGTGCGCTGCTTTCGCACTATCATATGAAACAATCGCACGTCGCCAGGATCCGACACGTTCGATCCGCGCAGACCGCGGTGAAACAGCGAGAGGGAGCGAGAGCGATCCAACATGCGCGATCCGCTCGGGTTCATTCGGCCAGACTAAGAAAGAAGATAGAGTTATAGGCTGCAAGCTTGGGCTGCGTAGTCTAGGCTGCGTAGGCTAAGCTGCGTAAGTCAGGCTGCGTGGGCTGGGCTGCGTAAGCGCGGCTACTAAGCCGAGTTGCGTATATGCAAGCTGCGTAAGCCAGGCTGCGTAAGCTTGGCCGCGTGTACGCCAAGCCGTGTCGGCTGCACGTTGCGTAGGCTAGGCTGCGTGAGTCACGGCTGCGTGCGTAGTTTTAACCTTCAGTACTTTCACCAGGCCTGATTGCTGCCGGGGCCCTTGACCAGATTGAAGATTTGCATCATCGCTTTCCAGTCGGCTCGAAAACCCAAAACATACCAGTAGTAGGTCGTAACCTGACAGATAAGCAAATCACAGCGTTTGGCACCCCAGTGAACTCCAATTCAATCACTTGCATAGTAACCAATTTTGCCACCACGCAGCCACCGTTCCCGTAACAGGGTGCTGCAAGTGAAAGCCAGTTGTTGCCAGAATTTGGAAGGAGTGCGTGATGTGCAAAGTGGCACTTTGCATTGTGAGGTTCACTGCCCCGGAGCTGTCAAACACATATCTTGAAGATGGGAGCAGAGTTATCAGCATGCGGGAAGCCAGTGAGTTCTGCAAATACGGGGAATGGTCGGACACCCATATGAGATGCATAAACAGCTCATTGTTCTCCCTCGCTTCGTCACCTGAGAGCGCATGGCAAGCATCGAGGCTGGGCAAGTGTGGGTGTGGAAACGGCCAGGTGCAACTGAGGGTTGAACCATAAAGAGTGGCCCCAAATGACACTGACCTCTTCAAGTGGTCAGAAGACAGTGGATGGTTGGGGTAGTCCGTGAGGATGTTGCTCCAATAGGAGGCATGTCTTTCAAAATCCACGAGGTGGTGTAGAAAGCCATGATCTAGCACTGCTTGTGCCTTGGGCAAAATTGCCCACCGTGAAAAAGCAACGGCGCATGTGCTCAAGAAAGCCCAAACCAAAAACAGGCAAGGCGCGAGTTTGTGTGGCAAAACGAAAGGCCAGTCCACCAACTCCACTCGTGGGCGTCCATTCTCGTCATCCCCACAGACCATTGGCACAGGCAGGTAGTCCAAGTCACAGGCCAAGCCCAAGCCGGCCCGCAAAGCTCGGCCATGTAGACCAGTTTCACGAGCATTCCTGGGATTGGATTGGAAGGGTACTTTTGGAAAGGGGGGGAGGGTGGCCAGGAAACCCAAATGGAACAAGGCTCGAAAGCAGTTGGCTGCCATAAATCTCACCAATCTCACGGGCATGTTGGACGTTGCTCTGGCCAGTGCCAATCGAACGGGCCAGCCTTGGGCGGAACGCGGTTCCGTTGACAGCTTTCACCCAATTGTCGATCACTTGAAACAAGAAACGCTGTGTCCAAGCGTTCCTCCAAGGTTGGCCCACGTGAGCCTGCGACGGGGCAACTGGCAACGCAATTGCAGCCAACTTTGAAGGCACAACAACACCAGGCAAGTTTTCCTTTTCGTTGCGCATGTTGCTCCAGTGAAATCAGACCGGCATCTCAGTAGCTAGGCACTGAGGTCACCCCAGAACTTGGATTGCGCTCTCTCCCGTCCATTTTTCTCAAAGTGAGCAAAATATTGTGTTTTCTTGAAAACACAGTTGCTGTCATTTGTGGCCGGGGGAACTTGTGTTGATCAATCGCTTGTGTTGATCAATCACTTGCTAGATTGGCTAGATTTGCGAATCTCACTGGCCACGGCGCGGGCTTGGGCTTTCACGAGCCTGGCATCCGCGACCTGACCAGCGTTGGCTTTTGCAAGCAACGCCTTGACGCAACAAATTCCCCCCCTGCAAAAAAAGAGAAGTTGCAAGTCAAGCCGCAAAACCTGACGCCTTTTCCATAATGGTCTTGATGCGGGCCACGTCGTCATTCGCTTCATTGAGACTCAAAAGAAAGCAGCACACACCAAACAGTAGGAAAATACCAATGCAGCGCGTTTATCATTTTTCTGAACCAAGCAGCCAGTCCAGCAGTTTTTCAAACTTGTCCTTTAGCTCCAACAACTTGCCGCGCAAATCGTTGGACGCCGGCAGGTCCAAGGCAAGGGAATTGCAAGTGTTGATTTCTTTTTTGAGTTCAGCACCTTGGTTGACCCCTCCCATGCACCCACTCAAACGAAACGTTATTCGGGGTTCATATGAAACAAGTTTCCGGTTTTCTCTCCTTTCAGTCACAAACTTCTTCAAACGAGTGTTGGGCTTCAGGGTTGGGAAATGATAACGCAGCTCGTGGCCGTCTTTTGTGAAAGTGCACCCCTTTTGAAACAAAAAGCAAGGGTAATGGTTGTTGGTTCGAGAGACGGCAACTCTTAGCCTTCTCAGCATCTCCAAGCGGGGTTTGGGCTTTAACCTTGGCCTTCGGCTTGGCGCGAGGGTTCTGTGAGCTTCCTCCAGAAGTGCGGGCCCCTGGGGGCAGGCCTGTCGCCAGCGCGCTCGCATGGGCAAGTGTTTGTTCAATTGTTGGGCCCCCCATCGCACCAGTGCTTCCCATTGCCATAGGGACAGGGCCGACCTCCCCCATGGCCCCATTGGTGACAGCTTCAATCACCTGTGTTGTGGCTCTTCCCGTCATTTCAACTGTTGTGTCTTGTTGGACCCGCTCTTTTTCTGTGATTGTCGCCCGTCGCCGGCACCAAAATGCAACCGATTCTGGATCGTCAGGAGCATCAGGGTCGGCAACACCGTTTCCCTTTTGGATGATATTCTGGATCTTTGCCCTTGGCTGAGTAGGGGGTGAGCATGGCGCAATGTCCCACTATTTCGAGTTCAACAATGAGTTGCCAAGTCACTTGGAAAACTTTGCCTCCACCATATCCTTCACTGTCATGAGCTCCAAGCCCCCTTCAAACTCCCTGCTGTTTGATTTGGTGAGCTTTACCTTGGCCTCGGTCAGCCCCAGATCCATGTTGTTCTGAATCCATGTCTTGAGCAGTTTCGTCCTCTCCTCAGCGTTGGTACAAACAGCTGGCGCAAAGTGGCAACCATAATAAGAACCAAGAATCGGTCGGGTTTTTTTGCCACAGGCTATGCATTGTGGGAAATTCCGTAGCAGCTGCCGCGGTTGACATCCTCCTCCCCAGAGTCATCCATTCTTTTCGGTGCGTGCTTGAGTTCACAACTGCCAAGGTGTTGTTGGCAAGATCAAGCGTAGGGTTCGAGCCGGTGTTGGGCACTTGCTGGTCGGGATCAGTTGGCTGGCTGGGGGCAGGGGCTTCCGCACCATTGGCTGATGGCTGGCTGGCTTCCGGAACGGCTGGCGGACCACTTGCGTCAGTGACATTGGTTCTCTGGCTGGGGGCTGCAGCTTGGTTGGGGTCTGCAGCGTTGGCGGGGGCTGCGCTTTGCACAGGTGTTGGCTGGCTGGGGGCTGCAGTGGCCGGTGAAGGAGCTGCAGGGGCGGCTTCGTGCGGAGGCGCGGCAGGTGGGGACACAGGCGGTGTTGCCAACGTCGCAGTTTGCAACGTTGGCGCAGCTGCTTTTGCGTTCTCAGACTCCTTCAACTTCATCTCAAGCTGTTTGATTTGAAGCAACAAGCCTGCCACCAAGTTCTCATCGCTCCTCACAAGTTGCGAAGCACTGGGTCCGGGCCTCAAGGAGGACATGGCCGTGACCAAACTATTTTGAGACATCAACAGACAGCGCAGGCAAAGCAGGCCAAGGCGCGATTCTGTGAGCCCATCCACTGTAGAAGCTACCACCGATGCGGGAACTGCGTTCTTGTCCACTTGCTGTTTGGCTTGATCTTGCCCAAGAAGAAGCGTAGGAGCCGACCTTCAAGTTTCAAGGGATCAAATACTGTTGTTGAACCATTGCTTGCAAAAAACACTTTTTGTGCGCAATGAGACAAGTTGCCCTAACGAATCATTGGAAGCCCCGCGGCACAGTGACGACCTCTCATCCTGCGTCGCTGCAGCCCATGGGTCTTGGGCATCTTCCCATACCTTCAGGGGATAGACAAGGAAACAGGACCTTTCAGACAAAACATGGCCTTTCTCTGCAAGGCGGTTCCGCCAGACGCCGAAGATTGCTCAGGCACATGGGCGTTGGCGGGTGTGTCGCCTGAGGCTACCAGCACAGTGGTAGTTGGCTGGTTGGTTCTCCATTGGCTCCAGTATTTTATGTACAAGGTTTTGTTTGCGGCATCGTCAAAAGGCTTAGTCGGCCCACACACGCTGAGTGGAGGCTTGTGAAAGTGAACCTTTGTTGGTGCGGTCCATTGCGACCAACACCTGCGATACCGTTCCCTGAGATTCTGGCTGACGATAACGGGCGGGCTTTGTTCGATCTTGTCAAGGGTGTCAGGCAAGGTAGCGGCAGGTCGTGGGCCGCACACGCGCGTAAGCACTTCTTCTGTTTCCTTGTGAGTGAGGTCAAAGGAACTGCGCACATCTTCAAAATTTTCCCATGAAAACGCTGTGGCTAACTCTGCCAGCTGCTCCAGCTCATCAGCGGCAGGGTCAGCCTGTTTCTTCTTCGGGGCGGATTTTGCCTTTTTCTTAGGCACTGGGTTAGTGTCCGGCTTCTTTGGCAAAGCTGTGGGCGCAGAGACATTTGACGGAGCTTCACCTTCAACCTTCTCTGTTGGACCGATTGACTCAAGCAAGGCCATGGCGCCGGCTATGGCGGCAGGAGTTAACTGGCCACCCGGCGGGGGCATCGGCTTTACACAGGGCACGCTCTTAACTAGCCGTGTGGTCCAAAATCTTCAACCGTGCACAAGCTCGTTCTGCGCGCAAACAAGGGTGCACCTACTGACTGCCACACACACATACACGCAGATTCACGCAGAGTCTCGCACGCACACACACACACACACACACACACACACACACACACACGCACGCACGCACCCACACACGCAAGCATGCACACACGTGCACACACGTGCACACACAGACACACACACACACACACACACACACACACACACACACACACACACACACACACACGCGCGGAAGCCCCCACGCAAACGCAGCAACACGACACACAATCACCAACACACATACGCACACACACACAACACACAACACACACACAACCTGTTCTGCGCCAACACATGCGTGAAAATCCGTGAAACTCCCGCTACAACCAACCATATCGCCGTGAAATTCCGTGAAGGGTCCTGTTGTGGGCTGAAATCTCACACAAGGAGTGGCACAAAATTGCTTTCACGAAAAACCTGGGATTTTCACGGTCAAGTTCCGGATTTTCACGGTCATATTCCGGGTTTTTCACGCGAGCATGCGCGAGCTCTGCCCCAACGATCCGAGCTCTGTTCCAAAGCCTTTAACATTGAATTATCTTTGGACCGTGTGGTCACTGGTCACGCAGGAGTCTCAGTCCTGAACCAGGGGGCAGTGGTTGGCAACATGCGGCATAAAGCCAGCAAGCCCGAACATGTCCTGTTGTTGAAAGGTGCCTTGGAGGTTCAGCTGGTCCAAAACGCCAGCCTGGGCAAACAAGCCGCGGGAAACCATTTAACCTTTGGGTGCTGGGAAATCTCGCGTCCAATGACTGCAGCCTCGAAACCCAATTCCCTGGAGGCACCACGTATTTGTTTTTGCAGAGGTAGCCAATAACGTCATCCATGTAAGCCTACTGTCAGGGAATAAACTGGAACATGTTGCGCCAGCTATTGAAGCTTAAACGCATGAAAGCTCTCAGAATAGCGTAAAGCCTCGGCCCACACGTCCCCTCGTAGGATTCCACCCGGAGAGACGCACAGCTCCTGGAAGAGTTCCAAATCAGTTTTTCCCGGCGGCAGGTTCACCGTCTGAAGCTCTTGAAGCGGCAGGGGGGCCTCAGCAGCAAAACGTGCAAGGTGCGAGTTCGAACCTAGGCTTGTCAAAAATAATGTTTTCGTTGAGGCGCCCTTTTCCCGGTCCGTTTCCGATGCAAAAACGTTGAAAAAGGGCGCCTGCGTTTGCAGTCGTGACCGTATTTGGGGGGACTTGCTTTTTGAGAGCTTGCTTGCTTAGCAAGGGTAAAGAGGACGGGCCAGGGTAAAATGGAGACTTGTTTCAAGTGTTTTCCTCGGCTCCTTGGTTGTGAGAAGAGACCGCAAACAATGGAAACAACATCTGTTATTTAAACACCAAACAGTTTAAATTTGGCTTGGGTCGGAGAGAGACTTGAAAGTGTTTCCCTTCAACTGCAGCCATTGTTGTGCGTGGGCACTGGTCCCGCGTGGGAAATCCAAGGATGGATTGAAAAGCCCTCCCATCACTTGGGCTCCTGTTGAAGTCGTCCCGAAAATTCTTCAAAGGGTCACTTGCTTTCTTGCATTGAGCTGTGTGAGAAAAAGAACGGACGTGGCCCCCCCCACCCACTTGCCCCCCACCTTTTTTGAGGTTGCACATATATATAGGGGGTCCCAACCGGAATACTCCTCGTAGGTCGCTGGGATTCCGACGCAGAACGTAGGGTGTTGAAGAGGTAAATGACCAAATACAATTGCAAGCAGTGTTTGGTTCCATTAGGGCAGCGCGCTTTTATCGCTATGAACTAGGCAACGCAAAAGCTAACCGGCCTTGAGCCCGGAATGGATACCGTGCATCAAGCACAGAACAAACAAGAAGAAAAACACCGAACAGCAAAGTAGCATTTTGGGGCCAACCTCAAAAGGAATTCAAAAGCGTTGACGCATTTTTTGGCTTTTTCGCTTTGCAAGTGGCTCCCTGGATTTCCTTGAAGGTCTGCGCCAGCCATGCGCCAAACTCACAAGTGTAGGACCTGAGCAGGTAGATGTAAAGGCCGCAATGCGACAAAAAGTTTGGAAAATTGGGTCCTGAGAAATGGGCTGGCTTTCCTTTAGCTTCTTCTTTAATCCCACGCATCTCGGCACACCATTCCTATCAACATATCGGTGCGTCAGCGAGGTTAGCCCCTCCCTGTCGGCCATTTTCAGTGACCCAGCCCGCACGCTGAGCCGTTGTAGCAGCAGTTTGTCATTCGACCACACCCTATGGCGCTTGGCTGATGGACCGTGAAACCGTCCCATCCAGAAGTCGCAGGAGTAAACCTACAGGGCAGGCCCAGAGCCCAGCTGCTAGGCACCAAACCTTTTTCAGGCACACAGGTTTTCTCAGGTAGACTTGGAAGACCGCCTTGTTTGTCAAGCCTGGCCTGAAGCTTGGACAACATCCATTGAAAGCGGCGCATGTTTTGCAAACATGACCCAGCCGGTTGCTCCAATAGGAACCGCAACCCCAGAGAGTGGCACATCAATATGATAAACACCACCCGAGACGACAAGGCATTGCCGTGCTTGACGAACTCCCTGTCCTCACAGCCGTCTGGCTGTAAAAATGTGCGTCCAGATGTGTATCGGCTCCTAAGCTCCCCCAGCCCGCTCAATTTGGGCATTGGGTAAAAAACAAGGCGCAAGACCAAGTGTCATTACTGAGAAAGAATTGCAGCAAAGCCCAATAATCACAAGCCCGCCAGCTTTGACCTTGCGTAGCTGGCCCAGAACAGACCTGACGCCAAGTGCATTTGTCAGAAATTTCGACCAAAGAGGTTGCCCATTTTTGATTGACAGCGAGCAACCATGGCAACCCTTCTAGTGTGCTTTTGGTTTGTTTGACATGGCGACCGAGCTTAGGTTGGCGGTTGTCTTCGAAAAAGAGGAACCCTTTTCCAACAGCAACCAAACTTTGGGCGGCCGATTCAATTGAAAAAGCACAACCCTTTTCTCGCGGACGTGGGCATTTTCTTCGAAATAAGCTATACCCTTTTCCAAAAAGGAACAAACTTGGGTTAGCCATTTTCCTCAAAAAAGAAGCAACCCTTTTCCTGTAGCTTTTAGTTGGCTGGCCATGTTCCTTGAAAAGAGAGCAAACCCTTTGCTATTGCTTTTGAATGGGGATGATACGAAGACCAAGCCTGAGTTCAATCAGATGACTTTTCAACAACTACTTGGCCAGTCAAAACACACCTCTAGTTTGATAACGCAAGCGTGTGCGCCAAACACAAGCGCGCACGACTAGCTAAGAACTTGGCAGGAAGCCTGCAGCGTTCATGAAGTTCTGCGCGCGGGGGCAGTGGTCCCTGTCCAGGCCAATTCCGCGGAAGCCTTCCTGAAGCAGCGGGAAGTCACGCAGGAGGCGCCCAATGGGCAGGCTTCAACTTGTTTGTGTTTACCAAGGCGCTTTCCACAAGTGTTTGGTCACTTCGCCCCTTCCACAAAACAGCTCCAAGAACTCGTACTCCTGCAAAGGACGGGCAGGTGCGCAGAGATTTCCCATTTTAGGTAAAGGTCACGGGTCCTGGCACGTGTTGATGCGTCCGTCCCACGAAAGCATAAGGACAGCCAGGATCAGCACTGTTGGGGCACCCAGCCGCATGAGGCTGCAAACCACCATTGCAACCCTCAAGAATACAGGCTGGTAATGACCGGCTACTCTCAAAACTGATGCATGGCAAGTCTTGACTCTCATAGCAGAGATGGACCCGACAAAACAAGGCTAGCCCCTGTTTTCCCCACGCAGCTGAAACACTGACAGGTCCCCTAACATCAAATTACGAACCGTGGCTGTTTGCCACACGTTCAGCAAAGATATTGCGCGTTGCCCCCTTTGGTAGGAACTTGCGACGCTTCAACTCGTTTACAGAATAGGCGGCAAGAAGTTCGGCCCTTTCCAGGCTGTCAATCCATGCCTCTTGCGCGTCAGCCCTCTTGACCTTCTGGCCGTGTTGCCGGCCTTCGGCCACAACTCTGGCAACAAAAGATTTTCGGGCTTCGGCTATGTCATGCAGCTTAGCAGTGGCTGTTCCAGATGAACCCTTGCATTTGGAAACTGACAGAGGGTCAGTTGCCGGGGGAAGAACGACCTTTTTTCTCTTCGTGTCGCCTTTGAGGTCAGCCTTGTCACAGCTGTTTTCACAACCTTCTTCGTCCCCTTCATCACAATCGCCCTCCATGTTCTTCAAGTACTGGGCATTGACAGGGAAGGCAGCCGGTGGAACCGCCTTTGCTTGTTCACGTAGGGCTTCGATTACCTAAAGCGTTGCCAGCCAACAGCCAACGTTGTTTCTTTGAACTAGACCCAGTTATCCCCAAAGCCTATTGTAACAACGTGGTTGTCGACGCAGCCCGGCGCTGTGCCAAGCAGAGCTGCGCAGAGCAGAGCTGCGCGTAGCAGAGCTGTTCACTGCATCTTTCAGGGGGGCGCTGCGTAGCAGGTAAGATGTGCTATGATTCAAGGCTACGCAGACTGCGCTGTGAAGCACGGCTATGTTGCATTGCGCCGCGAGGCAAGGCTTTTTGTTGAAGGCGTTGTTGAGATGCGCTGCGTGTTCGGGCCGGATCGCGCTACGCATACTTGACACGCACTTCGCGCACAACTTTCGAACTTAAAACTTGCGATTTTCGAGCCGGTGCTTCGTGCGCTACTTTTGCACTATCGTTGAAAAAATCACGACGGCGCCACAGCGAGAGCGATCCGACACGCGCGGATCTCGGGTTGTTTGGCGAACGACGCCGGCAAGAGCGATCCGACACACACGATCCCGTTGGCTACGGCGCCACGGCGAGAGCGATCCCAGGTTTGTCGGCGAGCATTCACGCCACAAACAAAAAGCTCCGACGCGCAATCCCCGCAGAGGGTTCAGCCCTGGCTAAGATGAAGATAGAATATTAAAGGCTGCGAGCTTCGTAAGCTGGGCTAATTTAACGACGGCGACTGCGATGGAATGGCTGCGCAAGCAAAGCTGTCCAACGCTGAGCTAGCGTAGGCGCAAGTCACGCTGCGTGAGCTAGGCTGTGTGAGCTAGGCGTGCGAGCTAGGCTGTGTGAGCTGGGCTGCGTGAGCTAGACGCTGCGCAATCGTTGCGCAAGCAAAGCTGTCCCACGCTAAGCTACGGCGTAGGCCTGGCAACCAGCAACTCCCTTTTCCAAAGAACCCTTCGCGATGCTTTCGGTCCAAGAGCAACCCTTTAAATGTAGGTTTTGTTTATATGAAACTCGACCAAACTTGGGACGGCGCTTGTCTTCCCCCAAAAAGGTCAACCCCTTTTTACGTACTGGTTGGTTTGACACAGCGACCAAATTGGTTGGCCGTTTTCTTCGAAAAAGGGGCAACCCATTTTCGTGTGGCTTTTGGTCTGATTGAAATGGCAAGGGGCAAAGTCAGGGAGTAGACACTTGTTCACCTTTGAGTCTACTGCCGTTGAGCCGGCTGGTTCTTTCAAGATCCCAGAGGCACCACTGTTGTTTCCCTGCAAGTCTAGACCATCCATGTTCTTGACAACGGAGGAAGGCACAGACGAAGATGGTGTAGTCGAAACATCTGAGCTGCTGGGTGTGGAAACTAGAGGCTTGCTCAGGCAACCCTGTCCCTCATTAAACTTGGCATTGTGCTGTTTGATCAGCTCAATGACACGGCTGATCTTCGCCTCGCGTGGGCTGAGGCAATCAACCCTCAAGGACAAGCCTGTCGCGGGTTGGGAGAGGGATGAGAGATCAGACGCTGCCCCCACAGTTGACTCCTCGTCGCTCTCAAGGTCCTGGGTGGGAAGTTGCCACACGCAAAGGAAAAGGTGGAAGGGAGACTTTTCAGACACTCACCCCAAAAGCAACGCAATAGCGCGGAAGGGTCGGGTTCCGTTCTTTTCCTAAGCGGGTGACCTTTGCCACCCCCTCAAGGGTTGGGGGTCAAAGCTGTTTTTCGGGAGACAAAGGGGAAACAAGCGCGCCCTCAAGGATCCTACCAGGGCTTGTTGAGAAGAAAGACAAGGTAGCGTTGGTTGGAAACAAGACGACACATCTTTCCTGCAAAGCCCAACCCATGATTCGCATCCCTTTGAGAACATAGGGACCGTCTGGTTACTCCCTACCTCATTTGGGGGGTGCTCTGGTCCTGTGGCAAACTGAGAGCTTGCAGCCGCACACGAAGATCATTTAACTTCTTCAATTTGCTTTGATCTGCACGCTTCATAAGCCGCCGCATCTTCCCAACCTTAGGAAAATAGCAGTTGGGCTTGTCAAGAACAAGTTTGCGAGTGCCCCGTGTAAGGCCAAGACAACTTTCATCATAGCCAAGGCCTGCTTCAGGGCCCAATCTTGAACGCATGAGAGATGTTCCGAAAGGCCCGCTGGCCACAGCTTTGCGTCAGTCATAAACTGCAAGATGGCTTGTGTCAGCATATGGCTGGACAGGCGCCAAGGGTTGCCATCAACCGGATATTCAGCAATGGCGCGGAAGCACGCTTCGATTGCCTGCCCAAAGGGGTAACATGGCGCGAAACATTAAACTTGTTCACACACCCAGACTGGAATCAGCCTCTCCGTTGGCGCATATGTCTTGTAGGGTCGGCGGGGACTTGGTAAACAACCGGCCACTGTGGTTCTGGATGATGGACAAGCCGGCCTCAGCGAGGCAAGACGTGCTAGTTTACAGAGGAGGAACCCTTTAGCGCCACTTGCAAGCTAGGCGCTCCCTTCAAGGCACTTGACTTCTCAAATGATTTCGCGAAAGCTGCAGCGCGGCCCGGGTCAGCTTTGACACACTTTGATTGGGCGCCCATGGTCGCCACCGGCTACTGTAAACACACCCTCAAGCAGCTAGGGCCAAACGCCTGTTCGTTGCTCAGATTAAACTGCAGCGGTTTCCCCTCAACGGTCGCACTTGGCAAGCAGGGCGGGCGGGAGCGCGCCTTCCAGCACATGCCAGCGCCGAGCCTGGTGCGCAACGAGCATTTTCCAATTGTTGGGGTGTTGCAGAATTTGAGAAAAATCTAAAGTGTTTGGAGGTGTCTGAACCCCCTCAGCGCTCTGCAGCGGTCAAGGAACTTGAAAAACCGACACAAGCGCTAAAATGATAATGGGCTTTCTTAACCAGGGCAGGCGCGCCATAAGGAAGAGGCTGGCCCCCGCAGCCCAAGCGTGGGTGTCTTCCTTAGGCGCACTGGCCCCGCTCCCAACTCGCCAGGACTTCTGACGGGCAAACCATGACACACAGACAAGTGTGCCTCACTGCGCTTGATGCTTCTACATGCGTTCTCTAACATGGGAACTCTTGTCTCTATGGTAGAAGCCTCCTGTGTCACCCTTTCGCGACTCGATTCGATCTATAGCTGGCGCTTGCAAGAAAAAGCGGGCTTGCAACCGAGAGTCGCTGTAGCAAACCACATTCCATCAGTGCCACAGCGCGGCGCAAGTCGCCGCGACGCTTTTCTCGAACATGGCTAGCGTGTCCCCGTTTGCCAAACTCCCCCGAACTTGGTCCCAAGTTCTTGCTGTTCAATCCCTTACCTCAAAAAAACTTCTGTCCCAAACAAACGGAGACCGTTTTGGAATGGTGGGTTGTGTGGTTTCCCTTCTCCCCCAAATCTTGTTTTGGCGGGGTCCGACGGCTCCTTGCGCATGGCATGCCTCTTGAGCACGTGGCCTTTGTCAAAACAAAACATGTTGCTGGCTATGGCGCCTTGCATTTTGGCGGCATATTGTTTGGAACACAGATCGAAGCTCAGTCGTAGCTCTGAAGCAAAGCCCTGCGCAGGCACAAGAAAGCTGGAACATCGCATGTCCCTTCGGCCCTTTGTTCAATTTGGAAATTTGCTAGCAAAAGCTTGCTGGCAGTGCCTTCGTAACTGGTTGTGCCAGCGTGGATCTTAAGATGTTGATTGCGCTCGCCAAGGTTGCCCCCAGAAGTCTACAGTTGAGAAGGAAGTTTAGGGTTGAAAGAGGGGAAACTTGATTCACAAGCCCCAAGCTAAATGTTTTCCCCCAAGGCGCTGCGCTGACATGTGTAGTACTATGCCAGCAACTCTTTACAAAGGGGTCTGGGTTGGAAACAACTTCCTTACACAGAACCAGCGGAAGCAAAAGGCATAGCAACACACAACCACTAATGCGCAGTTCAATTCGGGGAGGTCAGGTCCGTGCAAAGGGCTCCTACTCCAAAAACTATCGACAAAGTTCCTTCTGTTGTCGTGCTCTTGGGCATCACCCGAACAAGGGAAAGGGGTGATGAAGCCACAAAAGAAAACGCGCTTGGACTCAAGTTCCATCCAAACTAGCCCAAATTCTAGAAACGTCACCTAACTGTGTTGACGAAAAACCTTAAACATGTAGGCTTTGGACGGTTTCACAATGGTACTGCTGGCTCTCTCTTTCAAGCCAGAATCAAGGACCGGACAGCCCGACATGTGCCAAGCTACCGCTTGGCCGATTGACTTTTTCAACGGAAAAGCGAACAAACGAAGAGTTAGGCAAGGGACGCCGTTGCGGGTTTGATCCTCCCCTGGTCCGCAGCAGCTCCGGCTTGAAAATGCAACTTTTAATCGCAAGAGTAGTACGTGAAGTACACTTCGCAGCTCCAGCTGGAAAGTCGCAACTTTGCAGCACGAACTGCTTTGAAGCACGTGGGTGAGTATGGGGCACGTAAGACTGCCTATCACCAGCCCGGCTTGCAAAAAAGACATGGCCCAAGCGGTAATTTCAGCACACGTGTTGTCACCCACCTCTGATTTTGCACACTGGGCGCCCGTGCACGTACGCAACGCGCTGCAAAGTTTTCACGGCCCTGTTTGGGACACTCGAGGCCATAGGGGATTTTCACGGCTTCACGGCCATACGGCCTCCGGCCTTGATAATTGCGGCGAAACAGTTGTCAAGGGATGTGCCGCTCGCTCGTGTCGACTATGGCTCGGACTACATCCTGCACGATGGGAAGGTGAAGGCCGAGGTCATCCCCGACGAGCTGCGCGTCGCCAACCGAGAGGCTTGGTCAGACATGTTCCGTGATGCGGCAACTCAATGATTCATCGTCAAGGACGTCCGGTGTCGACCTTGCCAAGATGAGTGAACGCACCGATGCGCTGGCTCTCGCCAAGAATGCTATGTCATCGTTGACAGGTGCTGCGGGTATTCTCAAAGAGGCTCCGGTTGAGGCTTTCGATATCCTCTTCTGCCCGGGGAAACCCGCGGTCAACTATCTGTTTTTCGGCGACTCCTTCAACGCATTGGTCAAAGATGGAGCAAAGACAGATGTTGGCACCATTATCAAGGAGAAAAAGCGGACGCTGTTTGGGCACAAGCACGAGGTCTGGTCCGAAATGACATGGGGCAAAGGACTGGCGGAATCTCTTGATGCCGCTGAGCGGGCAATGCTAAAGCTCGCCGAAAGGCCCGAGCCCCGGCCGTACCTCATCGTGATCTCCTGGTCTGGAAATGATGTCATTGGGCGAAACGGGTATATTGAGAACCCCGCCGCCCTAGCGGGCTGGGCCACTGACTCCGAGGCAAAGCGCAAGGCTGCGATGGACATCATCGAACGGAACGCCCGCGCAGTGATGACTGTCCGTGACCGGCTGCGGCATACTGCTTATCGGGAGGACGTGATTCAGGTCGTGCTCATCGTACCCCGGGACTTTGAGACGTACGGATTGAGCGAATCTTACAAGACTCAAATGGACGGTCATGCACGTCTGTTGCACGGTTCCGCGGGAATCACCGTCCTCGACCCCCAGACTCTCATATCCAACACGTCCCGGGCAGACCGCATCCACACCGATGACACCGAGCGCAACAGAAAACATTACATCAACTTCTATGTGGCCGCCGCGAAGCTCGGGTACAGTATCGGCCAAATCAACCGCTTCGCAGGGGCTATGAACTGGTACCTCCTCGAAAGGGAATACATGAACATCGACACCTCTATTCCCATCGTCGGTGCCACACCCCAGGAGACTGGCGGTCCGGCAATTGCGAAGAACCCCGAGGACCCGTTCGACAACGAGGTCCGCGAGAAGGAGCTTGAAGCAATCAATG
Organism: Effrenium voratum; assembly: GCA_963377175.1. Classification (NCBI taxonomy): domain Eukaryota; class Dinophyceae; order Suessiales; family Symbiodiniaceae; genus Effrenium; species Effrenium voratum. The sequence continues at coordinate 87,274 of CAUJNA010002057.1, read as the reverse complement.
AGATTGCTGCGCAAGAGCCGAAGCGCGAAATTTTCCTGGAAGCCGAGAAGGAAGCGAATCCTCTTTATCCTCTCGATACGATAAAGGAGGAGGCGAAAATTTTGCAAATGATGCAGCCCGACATCCACGCGGCGACCGTCAGCGGCCTCAACGACGTCGTTGATTGGTCTTCATCTTCTGATGAGGAGGACTTAATCAGCTTTGACCTGCCCCCAGGCTCTCAGCCCAAGGTCAGCCGGCCGAAAGGCCAGGCCGTTGAGGTTGCCGCAGTGGATCCGAACGATGTTGGCGAGGACGGCCAAATCAAGCTGATCCTCACTTCCAAACGGAAAAGTCATAACAAAATGACTGCAGCTCTCAGTGCTGCGACACCAAAGGTGAAATCAAAGGCAATGCCAATGCCTGCTGCCTCATCCAGCGGTCAGGCGCCCGTGGCTGGGACTAGCAAGACTCAGCCCGGAGAGATCCGTGGCCCGGAGAACATCCCCAAGGCGAAGGCAGTTCCCAAAACTGCTTCAAAGCCCGGGGAGACCCGTGGCCAGGCTGCTGAACCCAAGAGGGAGTGGATCAAGTGCTCTGGAATCAAGATTCCCCAGATCCAGAACTATGGCAGAAGAACGTTCCTGAGCAAGAAGGTGTCGTATTTGGTTCGCGGACATGCCCACGAGCATGCGACACGGTCCATCCCTGAGATCAATCTCAAGGACAACTCCTTCGACTATGCAGCCGTTGCCAAGTGGATCCAGCGCCGGTATGACTGGAACTGCTCCCAATACACTCTGCTTCAGGCCACGTCCACATCGAATCGGTTCGAGGTCTATGTCGAGTACGCGCCGGCCGGGCAGCAATGGAACGGGCTCAGTTTCATGCCCCTACGCATTCGCGCGTTCACCGGCCACAACGATTGGGTGACTGAGGCCAGCGGCTTTGACAACATTCCTGGAGATCCCATTGCAATGGATGTCAACTACTCCATCGAGCACGCAAAGAAGGGTGTGCGACCGGGCTTCTGCAAAGATTTCTCGGACGCACGCCGAAAGGCGCTGCCCAAGATCGCCTACCACACGTGCAACATGCAGAACTTCTTTGACATCATCTACATGGGCATCTTCCCGGGTGGCATGGGGGACCGGCAAACCTCGCGTGGTCACGCCTACCTAACGGTGGTGCCTCCTTGGGACAGGCATGGCCGGAAGGCGGGGGGTGCGCGTGCTGACCGACCCATCAACATCGCCGTCGATGTGGAGATGTTGATTCAATTGGGATGTCGGCTGTACGCACCCGGAGACGGGGAAGCCCTGGTGACAGAGGATTGGATCACTAACAAGGTCCTCATCTACGCCTACGACGCTGAGTGCGCCAAGTTTATCTGGTCCAACCGGATGTATGTCAGCGTCAGGCGGAACTACCAGGAGAGCATCAAGAAGTACCGAGAAGAGACCCAGAAAGGCGTCGTCGGTACCCCGGTCCTGGAGTCCTTCATGGCCAACCTCGAGAAGGAATGCAAGGCCTACTACAAGCAATGGGCTCCAACGGCATGTCGTGACTTGACTCGGCCCCATCGCATCGGCAACATCACGAAAGTCAAGGATGTCGTCGACGAAAATCTTCCGAAGGACGAGCAGGTCATGCTTGAGTTCGAGACGGCTCGCTACGGCCTCTACCGTAATTATTGGGCCCGTGCTGTGACGCAGCAGCCCGGGGAAACCCGAGGCCGGAGTGGCTTGTGGCAGGAGCTCGACCCCAACCGGAAGAAGGCCACAAACTGGCGGTTTGCCGAAGTGATGCATATTCCTGATGTCGCGTGCGATCGCTGCCAGATTCTCATTCCAGTTGGCACTATCAACTGCTTTCAATGCAGCCAGTTGATGGAACGGATGCCGGACATCAAGAAGATTGCCAGGGTGGTCCGGTTGCAGGAGATGGCCAACTCATTGGGCGTGCCGTTGTCCATGGACCAGGTTGAGACCCAGATCTTGACGCAGCGAAAGGATGCGCGGGGGGATAGAAGCGCAAGAGGGGGCCTCGGCATCATGAAGGACATTGCCAAGAAAGCAGTTCTTCGCAACAAGGAGTACACCACGCTCTACGAGAGGCTGATCAATGACCCCTTTTACGCCTACACTGCCGCGCGGGGAGACCTGACGCCGTCCGCCCTCGAGTTCATCGAGAAAGTGGCACGATGCATCATTCCGAATTTCGTGAGAACCAAGGAGATGATCCAAGGAAGCGTGGCTGTGCCGAAATATCACGCACGGCTAACGCTGGTGCCGCCTACGGAGGATGTGCAGGAGGTCGACCCGAAGGACGTCTACGTTGTGCATGGCGGCAGGTTTCTGGAACCAGAACAATTTGCTGCACTTTACGGAAGCCTTGACAAGAGCAACCGCTACAGCGTGATGGGCTGGACCCGGGATTTCTTGTCTGTGGGAGACCCCGAAATGGTTTTGGTGGAGTTGCTCTGCTTCGTCGAAGAGGAGATCCCCAACATCGAGATCCCTGGGCGGGCCACCCCGCTCCCTGCAGTTGTCGGTGTGACGCGCAAGCCCATTCCGCAGCTCCGGGAGACCGGTGGCCAATGGCAGGATCGTCAATGGAGCCAGTCGTACTGGGGAAGTTGGGGCCAGTCCTGGGACTCGTGGTGGTCTGATGATCAGCGCCCGTGGAAGAGCTCCCGCAATTGGGATTGGCGATGTATGAGCGATCTCTTCAACTATATTTTCTATCTTCGGCTGACATCCATTTACATTTCAAATTCAATTTCCATTATACTTCTCAATCATGTTGGCCGAGGATCAATGTACAGTGCACGAGCACGCCTCGCGAGAGCGACGGTCAGTGGAGGCGGAAGACCTTAGCTACCGATCACTCAAATCCAAGTGCTTGTGTGCTGCAAAATGACATCATGCCTATCGGGTTTCTTTGGTTGTCTCATCCCTTTCATTTGTCCTCCTGTTTCACATTCGGGCACGGGGGGTGTAGTTTGCAACGTGATGTATTTATCAGCCATGTAAACCCCAATGCATGCATGTCTCACTTGTGCAGTCTCATCATTACTACGTATGCTCGGGCAACTTAAGGACTTATAAGTGGTTTATAAGTTTGATAAGTTAGATATAAACTAGTTATAACTTGTCAACTTCAACATAACTTCGTAACTTGTCTATAACTTGAACACTTTGGCCTAGGTAAGTTACTGTGAACTTAGTAACTTCTAACTTAGTTAAGCACTTCATGCCTTGTGAAGTTACAAGAAGTTACGAAAACTTACGCGCAACTTAGGAAGTTATGGTTTACTCTACATTTGTCGTCTTGGTTGCTGAATTGCATTTTGGACATGCAATTTGTTATGAAAACGCGCCAAAGCTCTTTGTCGTCAAGTGTTCTTTGGCCGCTTCTTGGCTCAACCCAAGCGGCGATTTTGAAATAGGGAGCCCAGGTTTGCAAAGTCGATGGCGTCGAAGTTACTCAAGCAGTTGAGTGCCTCGCAGAAGTTTTTGAAGGGTTTAACAACCCTTCCGAACTATGCATCTGTGCGTCAAAAGCAGCAAGATGCGGTCAGCAAAGCGCTGGCCTGCGCCACGTGCTTAGCCGTGGCTGAGGCAACCGCTTTCATGGAAGCACTCGAAGAAGGCCTCTGGGAGTCCACTTGGATGGAGGGCGTGAAGGTGCAAGTGTCTTCCATGGTGGAGCAGGATGGGGAAGGTTCGGCATCCCGCAAAGCCATGCAGGATTATCGCTGCCTGCCACGGTATCTCAGCCAAGAGCTGTGGGCAGTCTTGCTCGATGAGCAGCAAGAACGCGCGGCAGCTCTTGAGCGACTGACGCACCATTCTGCTAAGCTGGGCCTAAGGCATCCCACGGAGGGCACGCTGGCCATCATGCTTGCAACGGTGTGGTGTGTGGGCTCTCAGCAGCCATCTTCCAGTCAGATGTTTGAGCTGCTGACCCAGAATCGGCTTAAGATCAAGAAGCTGCTCGCCTCGCACCCGCAGCCTCCTAACTATTTGCAGGTGCTACCTGCGTTGGTTGAGGAGTTGCCCCGTGAGCTTCTCATTCTTGCGTTCCCGGAAGGAGCACCGGCCCCTTGCTCACGCATGGATGAGCTGTCGGGCAAGGCTGCGGCGTGGCCGCTGCGTAAAACTTCGCGCCTGACAGGGGACCAGGGGGACGGGAGCAGAGTGGCGGAAACGCCCGGTAGCACTGTCGCTGCTTTGGGCCAGTTCATGGCGGCGATGGCATCCGGCTTTCAGGGCGCCACGGCCAGGGCGCCCGCGCCAGTGCAGCCGCGCATCACCCTTTTGTCTCCGCCGGGGAGGACAAAAGAGCCTCTGGCTCTACAGGACGGCCCGCTGTCTTCGCGACCCGCAGAAGAGGTGGAAAGCCAGCCGTTGCGTCCTGGGCAGCCGTCTTCGATAGGAGGTCAGCCCACGCAGGCCACGGCTGCACAGCTTGGCCCAGATTGCCACGCAGGCGCACGCAAGTTCGAAAATGCCTGATCCTGCGTCAGTTTTGGATGGCATGCGACAAGACTTGCTGCAGGCCAGGCAGCAAGAACAGGCAGATCCCCCGGCACACAGGAACAAGGCTTCGAAAAAACCGGCGGCCAAAGCAAAGGCGCGCACCTTGGCGCTGAAGAGGCCTGCCGGGAGCTGCTCGGCACTGCGGCGCCCGGCCGCATCTCAAGCGGCCGTGGGGTCACAGAAGTGCCAAAGCTCCACGCCGCTCAAGCGACCTGCTCAGTCTGCCGCAAGCGAGCTCCACGCTCACAAAAAGCAGGCTCTACTCAAGGTAGCGCCAGCAAGTCTGGTAGCAAGGCATAGCAAAGGCTGCAGTGGCTGCCGCTACACGGCATACTGCACGCCAAGCTGTTGGCGAAAGCGGAGCGTTGAGGTCACATTTTGAGTTCAGATGCGCGCTGCGATTGCTTGTTGTGAACACTCGGGGGTGAGTGATTCCCATGTCCGTGAGTCGAAAATTGCACTGGCTTCGCATTGCTTTGGTGCTTTACGCGTGTGTCGTGTCGTGTCATGTAGACGCAACATGTTCTTCTGACAGGCTGCGCTATTGTGTTCTTCTCCCGCTGGCCGTTTGGCTTATCATTATGAGCACAGTCCTGCACGCCTTGCTTCGGAGGAGGAGGCGCGCTGTCGGGTGAGGGCTTTCTTTTGGGGTGTGAGACAAGGGTGTAGCCACATGCAAAAGTAAACCCACACATAGGACGCAGAGGCATCATCAGGGCGCCTGAGTGGCATGCAGTCGCTGCCGGCCGCGTCGTGGCCCAGACCTGCGTGGTCTGTAACGCAGACCTGCGTAGTCTGTGGAGGCACCTGCGCGGTGCCGGAAACGCAGACCTGCGCGGTCTGCGGCGTCAGCCTGCCTGGCGCTCGCGGCCCAGACCTGCGTGGTCTGTGGAGGCACCTGCGGGGTGCGCATCGGCGGCGGGCTGCCGGAACGCAGACCTGCATGGTCTGCACGCGGACACCTGCGCACCTGCGGGGTGCCGGAGACGCAGACCTGCGTGGTCTGTGGACGCACCTGCGGGGACGCAGACCTGCGTGGTCTGTGGGCGCACCTGCGGGGTGCCGGAGACGCAGACCTGCGTGGTCTGTGGGCGCACCTGCGCGGTGCGGAGACGCAGACCTGCGTGGTCTGTGGGCGCACCTGCGGGAGTACTTTGCTTCGATTTTGAGGTCTTGGGTCTGTAGTCACGAGCGCAGCCTTGGGCAGGTCATGGCCGCCGACGAGGAAGCCAAAGCGACCTCAACTTCGTACTTGGAGACTGAGGAGTCTGGCCAAAACAAGCCACCAGTCTCCCCAACCAGTGACGCAGCGGACACACCCCCTGCGTCTGAGCCGGTGCGACCAAAGGAGCCAGCTGAGCCCCCAAAGACCTCAGTGTGCGTCACCCGTGGCAACGCCACCAAAGGGAAAGCTCCAGCTGGGGCGCCTGCAGGCCACTGCCAGTGGTGCTGGAGGAAGCTTGGCAAGGCGGCTGCAGCCCAGGACCAGCATACCTACAGCAATCTGCACTGCATCACCTGGCAAATGTACGAAAGCCAGAGCCCTCCCCGCCAGGACTGGCGAGCGGCGCAAAAGGCTGCCGAAAGGCTCAAAAGGAACCGGGACAACCAAATGTACCCTGAGCGCCAGAGCCAGCCTGCAGCGTCCGCCCACAAGGCGAAGCAGGAGGAGCCGGACTGCAGCCAGCCCAAGGTCAAGCGCGCTGCTAGCGCAACGACCACTCGGCGCAAGAAGAAGGACAAGTCCAAGCGCAAGAAGGACAGCAGCTCTCCTGGCAGCCCTTCGCCAGCGCCGAAAAAGAAGAAGGAAGAAGAAGAAGAAGAAGCTGTCTTCTTCGGATTCGAGCGCTGAGCCGCGGCAGAAGAAGCGCAAGGGGTCCGGCTCACTGCAGGGCAAGATCATCATCAACATGTGATGGCCCCTGGCCTATGGCTGCGCTGCTGCTGTGGCGCGATCTGCATCGCTGCTCGCGAGCTGGCGGCGCGATCCGCGTGATCGCAGCTCGCAAGCTGGCGGCGCGATCTGTGCGATCGCTGATCGTGAGCATGGCAGATCTCCTCCCGCCGAGGAGAGGATTTTTAGACCCATGGCCAATGGCTTTGTACAGCTTGTCTACAGGCATAGGCCGGACTCCAGACTCCATGCGTGGGCAAGACAAAAAAAGCGCGCTTCGACATGTTGGCTCGGGCAACTAAGAGAAGTCATTTCTTGTTTTTATTGTCCACACTTGAAGTGCGCACTCTGTTTGGCGGTGCGTGCTCTTGGCTCGGTTGCGCGTGCTGTTCGGCGTTGCGCGGCCGTCTGATTTCGCTGTACGCGGATTGTACGCGGAATGTACGCGGCTCCGACGATCCTTGGGGCCCAATGTACGCGGGAGGAAAGGATGGGCGGGCCGCGAATGTACGCGATGTACGCGGATGCGACAGTCACAGGGATCGTGGGTTGGCCTTGGCAAGAATTGCAGACTTTGTTTTTGTACGCGATGTACGCGGGCCACCGGCCAATGTACGCGGATGTACGCGGATTGTACGCGGCCGCTCGCTTCTCTGTGATTTGTTGCGATCTTGTGTGAGTTGCGTTCGCCTGCACCTTCCGCTATAGCTCACTGTGTTTTGCCCGGCGCTGTTCCGTATAGCTGTTTGGCACAGTAGGTGTAGCGGGGCCCCGTTTTGTTTTCTTAGCGCTTTTCGCGGCATGGCAGCTGTCAATGATGGCCACAAGGCGTGCACCTTCTGCCGCCGCGAGCTGCCAGCTAGCGAGCTGAAGGATCACGGCAGGCGCGTCCTTTGCCCCAGCTGCAACACGGTCGAAACCATGTTGCGGCGCAATCTGGACGGAAAGCCGGAGCACATGCCATCCGTTGATGACGCGGAGTCGGTCAAGTTCTTCGCGCACTTGGCGGAGCAGCGCCAAGCGTGCGGCGGTCGGCTGAATTGGACCACTGTTCGCGCTGGCCTGATCACTGCAATCAGCGACAAAATCATCGAGAGCCACACCACGGCAGTCGGAGGCGTGTTCAAGCCGAAGTCTGTGTGGGAAAGAAAAGGCTACACGACGCAGCAGATCGAAGAGTCCCCACACGAATGGGACCCTATCCTGGGAGACACGTACGCGGTGATGCTGAAGTCCGTGTGCCGACAGACAACCGTGCAGAACGTGACGAGCGCTGTGCTCGAACACGAAAAGCGAGCCACCGCCAAAAAGAACAAAAAGCCCAAGGGCGGAGCTCCTGCAGATGAAGAGGCCTTGGATCTCGATCTCCCTCTGCCCCCGAAGGCTGAGTGCAATAGCACGAAGTCTGTCACAGCGGAGCACAAGCGACAGGCGCAAGTGGCTAAAAAAGTCGCGAGCCAAAACACCAAAGCCGCAGCGCTGGCTGCGAAAGCCGTGAGCTGCCTCCACCCGGTTTGCGCCGCGCTGGAGAAGTCTTTGGCCTGCGTGGCCAAGCGTCCCTCGGACGCAAGTCGGTCTGGTCTTGAGCAAGCGTTGACCGACAGCAAGGCAAAGCTTACATGCTGGCTGGCTGCCTGCCGGGATCTTCTGGTACAGCACGAGCAGGAGAAGCCGTCCCAGGAGCCACAGGCGCTCGCCTCGCTTCCCTTCACGGCCGATGATCTCAAGCCCGCTTTGGCTTGTGCGCGAGAGGTGCTCAAGTCTGTTAAAGTCAGTGCGCCGGCACGCAAGCGGGCGGCGCCCGAGCAGGGGGATGGCCCTGCAGACGTGTCGGCGCAGCCGAAGCGTCGCCGCGCAAAGTGAGGCGGGGCTTTTATAAAACGCATGTCGCAATAATTCAGCACGTTTGCTTTAGTCCTGCGTCTTGTGGCGTGACTGCGCCGATGCAGGTGTTGCCTGGATAGCGTGTTGTGTAGACGCGCGCCGGCGCCGCAAGACTTGCATTAGCCTGGGTATATAGAGAAAAGTCATCGCAGCTCTGGCAGCTTTGTGCCGCGCTTTTGGCGTTTCGGTAAGGGCCGCAGTCTGTGGTATAGCTCAGTCCCCTCAAGCAATAACCGCTGCAGAGGATGCCATTGGGTTTAGGGTCATGAAGCGAACGTGTCTGCATGGTGGGCTTGTCACACTACACTCAAAGCGAAGACCTATACATACAGCGTTTGCTTTTCGATTTTTTTGCTGTTTCTCAAAAGCTATGGCCAAAAGACCACGTGATCCCCGCAGCACCGCCAGTGCCGCAAGCCAGTTCCACACGCTGCGCCAGATTCCATCCATCGGCCCGGCTCAGTGTCGCCAGATCGTTGCGGTGCTGGACGCGGATGGGCGGGGCACACGCGTGCAGCAACGACGTGATGAGGTGCATGGCGAGGTGATGGAGCACCTTCAGGTCATGGACCTGCCGGCCAAGGATCCCGCATCCAAAGTCCAAGTCAGCTACATGTCTGTAGCCGGCGTGCTGCAGGCTAAGTGCAACGCTTGTCCACTGTTCCATGACTGCCTCCGCGCAATAGCCCAGCAAAGGGACAACCAGCTGACGCTGGTGGTGTACCTGGACGAATGCACGCCTGGGAATGTGCTCTCTCCCGACAATGCTCGGAAATCCAACCTTACGTACTGGACCATCCTCCAACTGCCGCATATTTACCTTGAGGACACTTGGCTCACCTTGTCCGTGAGCCGGACGTCAGAAATCAGTGCTTTGCGGCATGGCATGGTCACTCTCGCTGCGGCGCTACTGCGAGCTGTGCGGGCGGAGACAGTCAGCGGTGTCCCGGTGGAGCTTTCTGGCTCGGCGGAGCTCCTGTTTTTCGACCGCGTGCTTCTTCTCGCAGACCACGAAGGCCTGCGCGCTGCCACTGGCTGCAAAGGATCTTCGGGTATGAAGCCATGCCTGAAGTGTGCCAATGTTATGAACACTGGCTACGGCAACGTCCGATGGCACGTGACAGTGGCCGAGCCAGACATAACAAGCTTCGTGCCACAGACTCAAAACAGCCTCCGCGCTGCGATTGACCACCTGTCAACCATGCCTACGAAAACTTCCCTCGGCGAGGCCGAAAAGCTCCTGGGCTGGAAGCTCGAAGAAGCTTCTGCCTCTTTTCTTCTTGCTCCCGACATGCAAGAATGGTGCGAGCTAGATTCCTGCACGTTTGACGCAATGCACGCGCTTTGGTCCAACGGCATAGTGGGGCAAGAGCTGGGCTACTGGTACACAGCCCTGCGCCGCAAGGCTAACCTCAGCCTCACAGACATGCGGCGCTACGTAGAGCTAGGCTGGCATGGAGTCGGGCGGGCGCGGGGCATAAACCTCTTGAGTCTGTTCACAGTCCACCTTTGGAGGGAGGGGGCCGACTTTCGAGGAGATGCGGGCCAAGCGCTGTTTGTGCTTTCCATTTGTGTGCAGTTTAGCGAAGACATTGCCATTGGCCTCTGCGCAGACATGCGCCGGGAGCACTCCTCTCTTCAAGCGTTACACCGCGTATGCTTGTGCGTCCTCGAAACGAAGCGCGACACTGCCCATGGCTCTCATCTGGCTCGGCTGCAAGCTGAGCACATCAGAAGCTTTGCGGCTGTCTACGGCGCTGATACGGTCCGGCCCAAGCTGCATTATTCCTTGCACTTGCAGCAGCAGTGCTGGAAGTGGGGTCGCTTGGTTGACTGCTTCACTTGTGAGAGAAAGCACCGCGCTTTCAAACGTGTCGCAAGAAGGCAACAAATGCTAGCACGCTTTTCCCAGCAGTGCTTGCTCGAGTTAGCAAGCGCTGAACTCCGCTCCAAGCAGCCAGCCAAGAGGCTTCTGTGGCGCCTGGACGGTCGGACGACTGAGAACGTGGACGTCGGCACTGCGCTGGGCGCCACTGCTCCAGCCACCCTGGCCCCGCGAGCTCTTGGCCCAGACACAATCTCAAGAGGGGATGTTTTGATCCCCTCCCCTGCGGAAGCCTTTGAAGTGCTCGGGGTAACCTCCGTGGACTCGCGCATCCTTCTGCTGATCCACGTCTTGGAACCAGCAGACCTTCATTTCAACACGACCCGGTCGGGACGATCGAAATGGACACGCGCGAGCACTAGATTGCACGCTGTCCATATAGAAAGTGTAGCGTCAGCGCCTCGGGCCATGCACATGCGCGAAGAGCGCATTGGCAACACCACGCACATCTGGCTGCTCGAGTAGGAAAAAACGGCCTCTGACACGCTGCCGGCTGAAGAAATTCGTGATCGAACCCACCATGGCTGAAGAAATTGGATGCAAAGCGCGCTATAAAAAACACGTAAAACACAAACGAACATGATAATGCGCAGAAGCTGAGCAAACAAGTTAAAAAAAGTTAAGTAACTTATAAGTAACTTATAAGTTCCGCCTAACTTCCCTACAGCTAACTTTCATAAGTTCTCTATAACTAACTTATAAGTCCTTAAGTTGCCCGAGCATTCTAAGTACTACTGCACGTGGCTCAAGGAAAAAGCGCGCTGAGTACAGGGTTCAATTGTGACCCTTCCCGGTTGTTTAACCTGTTCTATACAAAGTCACCCTATGGCCCTATCTATTCGTGCCAGTGCCCGTTGCAAACCTTTGTCCGCCCTTTGGCCACGGAAATGTCTAAAGACGATTCTTCTGAGGCCAGCGACACGACCTTCGACATGCCCCGATAACTCGACAGAACGTTAGATGCAGCCGTGGATTCCAATTGTTGCGCTGGATTTGAGCTCTCAGGGGAAGCAACCTTAAATCCTCCCCACTCTTCAAAACTGGATTGCATAGGTTTGGCTTCCTCATCCTCGAAAGGCCAAAAGAGAAACACCGTCCGCATGTTTCTGAGTCATGCAAGCAGGATCTCCGCAGTTACGCCCTGAACTGAGCAAGTGTACCACTCATGATGGGTTTCCCAAAGCCCCTCCCCCAACAGCCGGCCATGGGATCGATCCCAAGGTGCCAAGACAAAAACCTGTTGAGTTTGTTTTGGGCTGGTGAATTGCTGGTTTACCATGACTAGATTTGGTTTCGAGGTATTCCTATTCAAATACTTCTGTATGACCGTTTTGTTTTACCTGCTCAATTGCATGGGCCATTCACTTCATGCTTTTTGCGGGCAATGAAGGGCTGGGTCCCACTTTCTGGGTCCTGAAGCTCTTTTGAACAAAGGAAGACTCTTGTGCTAGGTATAAGGCATCTCGGTAGGTGAAGGCATTTTAATGAATTGGGCTCTTGTAGTGGATAAGCCTGAAAAGTGCGATGATTTTGATCCACATAAGCTTGGTGAGTCACAAAAGACTTAGGTACCTTTCGATTGGTACCCATCCATGAAAACAAATCATTCAAACGTGGCTAATCTTTGTATTCATCAAACCCCCAAGCAAGGAACAACAAAGGGAGCCTGATTCTGGAGGTTCCCCAATGTTGGCATTTTGAAAAGACACCCTTCCTCACAAAGGTACCTGAAAGAACATGTTCCTCAAGGGACCCATAGGTCTGTCAGGCGCAATGGCGCATGGGAACAAGGCTATATGACGATTCTGTGTATGTTCCGCATTCATTCTGGGACTCATCCGACATTAAGCCGAACATGTAGTTGTTTGTTTCGCTTCCACCCTTCATGGAACCTGAGAATGAATCAACACGTTTATTCTAGGGCCGGGCTCACCTCGCATGAGTGGTAAGGACCCAATTTAGATGATGAATCTCCTGAACCTACGCAATATTGGTTACATGATATTATTAGCCCAACCATTTGTTTCTTTGGAGGCAGGGTGTAGATTTTACACTTTTCAGATCGGGAAGACCAAAAAACAGAGGGGGTATTTTTTAGGATTGCTCGTCGTTTTTTTTGGCATTTGTTTTTCCAAAACAAGAAAAAGCCGCGGTGAGGTTCAGCATCTCGGTGGTCTTCGAATATGCACTGGTAGCCTTCCTCATGCAGCTCGAGGCGGCCCGGGAGCGGCAGTTCGAGGTGCGGCTGACACGGCGGACGGTGATTCCGAAGCCGAAATCCGAGACCCGCACGACTCACAATGGCCATGGGGCATAACCGGCATAACCTATGGCTCCATACTGGGGTGGATGAACGTCCATTCGCCACCTATTTTGATGTTCACCAGGGGTACAGGGTTCTGACCCACAGCCAAATAAATCACCCGGAGTTGAAACCATAAGGTTGGTTGGTAAATTTACGTTGGGGAATGGAGTCATCATGGGATTTCTGAACGGTGCTGCGAAATGGACTTCGTCCATCCGCAGTAGGATTCTTGATTTTGGGCTCAGCATACACAGAATCTGTTCCGGTTTTCGGAAAACCGCCAGAGTTGGGCCAACCTCAAACACCCAGCGGTTCTAGTGTTTCTCGATAGTTGTGGAGGGATGCGTTTGCTCGTGCGCAGGCGTGCAAGCACATTGCAGCCGCCTTGAAGAAGAAGAGAGTGGATGAAGAGGCGGGAGAGCCAAATGCGCTTGCCCCGAAGATGCATAGCCCATACCTTTCCTTTTGTTTGGAGGTGGGCCCTTCAAATCAAATACCAAGAAAAGGGCGGGCAATAGAGAATTCAGAGAATGAGAAGGGCTGGGATTAAAGGAGCCAGGGCCATATGGCCATTGTTGGTGGGTCCACTTAATTCTTTTGGACCCGGACAAGTTTCCTGCTGGATGCCAAAAGGCTGCACGGGGCATTGCCGACGGGCTTGTTTCATTTGGCTGCAGGACCCCATCAGTTCCAGAAAGCCATCGACGGATTTTTGTGGGCCAGCCCGTTTCAGAAGCAAGAGTTGCACTCCTGTGATGCCTCACTTGCCTGTTGAATTAATAATTGTTGTACTTTTGTTGTGTGGAGGGTTCTTTGTGATCCTAGTCAAGGCAACCGACAAGGGACTCTTGTTTGGCTTCTTCTGGAATTGTAAAAGCAGCAGGTCAACTTCCAAGCGGCAGAGGCACGGGCCACTTACAGGTTTCCCGAGTCGTTGAGTCGCACCCAACAAATCCTTTGCTTGTTAGAAAAGTTCCCCACTGGAAGAACACCTGGTGGCACAACAATGGGTGAGTCAGTTTCAGTTTCATGGGACTTCCCGCAATGGTTCCCTGCCTCGCGGCCAAATTTGTAGCTTTCGGAAAGCCCCCGTCGCCAGGCGTGCATCGCGCAGGAGATTGTCCAGTTGGCGGAGCGATCCCCACAGATCACGGTGACCCGGAAGGAGACCGCCTGGACTGCTATTTGGGTTGGATCTTTACTAGGTCCCCCAGTAGTGCCCTTTTACCAACTTTTTTGGGGAGGGTTCCCCTACTAAAATAGACTACATAAAAAAGGGTACCCTTATTCTAACCTTTCTACTGGAGCACCTTGCTTAGACTTTAACTCTTTCGTTGAAGTCAATATGGGTTTTCCACAAAGCCGACAAAAAGTGAAACAAATGCAGGGGGGTCAACAGCAACTAAGAAGAACGCCGGGACTTTGATCGCCCGGACTTTTGTTTGTTTCCAGTTGAGAAGCGCGTGCGGTGGTTTGGCGGAAGAGCGACTGGGCGCTTTGCAGAGAATCAGTTCAGCCACACAGGGCCTGGTTGTTTGCTTTGTCGACTCAACCGTCACAGTTTCGGCCATTTGACAGTGTATTTCCTTTTTATAGGGTGATGTTTAGAGAGGAGATCTAAGAACCCTTCAACGGGCCACTGTTTTCGTTTGACCGAAGTTTTGCTGGGGAACACTCTGAAATTGGCTTACTCGACCACTCCGAAAGTTGGTTGGTGGACATGAATCCCCCAAATAAACGATGCCCCAGAAAGGTTGCAATAATTTAACGTTTCTAGAGAAGCTTTGAATGTGTGTGGCGACTGGTTCTGAAAGTGTCCCAGTCATACTTCAGATGAGACATTTGTTGGGGGGGACAAGATGGGAAGGAGAGGACATTCAGAAGCACTGTTCTTACAGGTGACAGGAAGGGTTTCTTTCAGTCGGCCCAGAAGTGAGTGAATTCGAGCAAGTTCACGGGGCGGAAATCGAGCTCACCCAAGAAGTCTCAGTCCTGCTTGGTGAGTCATAGGAATGTGCCTAGGTCCCCCAGTAGTGCCCTTCTCTCCCCTTTTTTGGGGGAGGGTTCCCCTACTAAAATAGACCACAGAAAAAGGGTACCCTTACCCTCTCTACTGGAGGACCTAGGTGCTGATTTTTGGTGCCGTCACTTGATGTTGCAGGACCATTTTTGCTGGTGCTAACAGCGCAATTGCTGGCAATTAGGTTTGCGCAAATGCTTCGCGATTCCAACCCGCTTGTGAGTGACGAAGTAGGTCTAGTTCTAGGCATGGAATCCCCTTTTGGTTCCACAGAAAATAGCCCTACTTTCCAACAAATACTTGTAAAGGCTTGATTAAAAGCTGTGATTAGCCATGGTTTATATCATCATCAGGGACGTCGCGTTAGTGACCGACCTGTGGTGTTTTGGCTCAAGTTTTTGGATCCGGCGCGCCTCGGATGAGCGTCGCCGGGCCCTCACGTCGACCGCCTTCGTGTCGGAGGAGAAAGAGACTTCGGCCCGGGGTAGGTTGGTGGGGATCGCCCGTGCGGTTCATCGTCGATCTAGGTTGCGGGTATCCTTTTCTACTTTGGTTATTTTCCCTTTTGGTTGTTGTTCTCTGGTGTGTGGGAAACCCTGATCTTTGGGACCGGGGATTGGTTTGCTTTTGGGGAACCTTTCTTTTGTGGCTTGTTTACCCCAACTTACCCATTGCCTGGGCACGGGCTCGTGCCCGAATCACAGGTTATCAGCCGTAGGACTTTCCTACGCGCTTGAGACCATCAACTACAAGCTCTATGTCGACCCCACGATCTCATAGGAGTGTCGTGGATGAGGAGGCCATCCTTGGTGGCCTCCGCTCAGGTGAGGACCTACCGGACTATGACTACGAGGATTTCGAAGCAGGTTCGACAGGTCAGGACCGCAGGGGTGAAGATCCCGGTAGATGCACCCAGGGGCCGTGGCAGGTACGCCGACGATGGAGACGATCGTATTTTCCGCCAGGCCACTGATGACGAGCAGCAGCAGCGCAGGGTTTACTCCGATAGGAGTGGCTCTGAATCAGGTCACAGGCGTGGACATTTTGACTTCATCAGCATGGCGATGGACATGGCCCGCCCTCATTCGGATGACCCGGAGGCCATGCCGATTCGACCTCCAAGATCTCTTGTTCCAGGTGAGTCGCAGGTCTCAGACGAGTTTGAGAGTAGGCCGCAGGGACCAGGGACTATGGTTCTGGTTCCGGGAGGTATCCCGGGCCGACCCACTGGTTCTCAGAATCCAGGTCAGTTTGATGAACACGAGGAGCGGAAGTTCTCAGGTTTCGGATACGATGATCTGTTGAAATCTACCGCAGGTTGGGGCAGTAGCTCAAAGCAGGGATCTGATGCCGGTAGGCCCAACCCCAATACCAAATCTGAGTCTTATGATGACGAAGGTTACAATTTTGCGGATGAGGAGGAGAGCCGTTCACGCCGAGATGCAGGCAGCCGTGCGACTGCAAGGACTAGTCCCGCCGCTGCCAGTTTTGAGGCCGATGATGATGAGGAGTATGCCGCGTTTGCGGATCGCCGTGATGAGGAGGAGGACCAATCACGACGAAATGCTAGGATCCGTGATGCTGCGAGGCCCAGGAGCCTCTCTCGTGGAGCCGCCAGGGACCTTCGCGTTGACAGGGATGCCCGAAGCGAGAGAGAGAGAGCCAGGGACAGTCGGGAAGTTCTTCGGGGATTGGAGGCTATCCATGACCGTGAGGGACCGGTAGGTCCCCCGGCGATTGGTGATACCCCGAATGTTCCCCCTTTTCCCAACATTACGTTTGGAGGTCCGTTAAATCAGAGAGACGTGAACTCGAACCGGGTTACTGGTTCGCCGAGATCACTGAGCGGGCTGCCGATGTCGTTAGGACAGGTGCCAGAGATGGTCGGCTTGCCGATGCACTCGGAATCGAGGATCGTCCGTCGATCGCTAGCCCGTTAGGGCGAGATACCAGTGACCTTGAAACGCTAAGGTCCAGCAACGAGTTCACACCTCAATGGGGCTCGACCGCCAGGGAACGTAGTGCTTCTGCGAAGAGACCGTCACCCCTGGCCATTGAGACCGATAGGTCGAAGGCGAGGAGGGCTAGCCCCTCACCAATGGACTCAACTCCGCAGGATGAGGAGATGCCTGATCCTGCTGATGTTCACATCCACTCTACTCCCGAGTCTCGTGCGTCCCATGTTGATCCCCGTTCCGGCGATAGCCGTAGAAGGGGTTCTACTCCTAGCAGGCCATCTGGGGTTGGTGATTGTCCCGTGGATGACCCCAGAAGACATGCCGGGGCTAGTGGGGCTCCTGAGAGGATCGAGATATCGACTCCTCCCGCCCTTAGATCCCAGTCTTCCGGCGAATCAGGTGACGCTAGGGCGAAGGAGGTGTTCGATTTGCACATCCAAGAGATGCTCGAGAGAGGTGAGGTTTCTGGCTCGGTCGCGAAGGCGTTCCACATCTTTGCTGACCAAATCAGGGTACTGAACGGTCAGGTGAGTTCCGTGCGAAGGGAATGGAGCGACGAGAGTCAACGGACGAAGGACAAGGTCGATCGCCTGGCAGCCGAGGTTGCGACTCAATCTGATGCCGGGAGGATGCGAATGATAGTTCAACGGTTCGCAAGGGAAGTTATTCCCGATAGCAAGGCCATTGTGAGACAAGCCATCGATGAGCAAGCCGAAGTCGTGGAGCAGAGGATTAACCTACTGTCCCACGAGGTCCATGAATCTGTCAGGGACAATGAGGCATCGACTGATCGGCTTCGCCTGATGATTCAGGAGAATAATGAGGCTGCCCGCAGGAGTCATGCTGCTTCCGAGGATGAGACCCTCAAGGACTTGGAAAAGCTCGAGAAACGGATGTTCTCGGTAGAGAAAACCGTCGGGATTCGGACACCAGCAGGTGAATTGAACTTGAATCCTGTTGCGCAACTGTCCGATAGGGCCAGTAGCAGTGTGGTGAACGCGAATTTCAGGGAGTTAAACCTGAAGATCGAGAAAGCTCTCCTTGAACACGAGACATTTGCCAAGCGGGCCTCTGAATCTATTGAGGGGATCAATGAAGAGCACGCCCGTCTTGCTAATCGAGTGTCGAGGCTGCAGAGTGGAAGGGGATCTCAGGAGGTCGATAGACCATCAGAACGTGATTCCCCACAGGACTGGCATGAGGCTATTGACGAGGTCAATCGGAAAATGCAGGATCTGGCTCGAGGAATTCAACGTCAACGTCGGGATCATGACGATGTCATTTCTAGGTTCGAGACCGTGAGGTCACATGTTGAACAGTATGAAGCGAGATCGGCAATTGTGAATCGGGTCGTTGATAACATTCAAGGACAGATCCGTAATCTTCCTGCCAGCAGTGACCAAGTGCAGCCTGCCGTTAGGCGAGAGCTCGGCACATTCCGGAGCACACTTGAAGGTGTTATGCGGAGAATCAGTGCTATCGATAGTAGCGTGCGTAATCTTGGCGCAGCGCACAACAGAATCATGTCTCAGCTCTTTGAAATGGAGGGTCAATTTGACGAGGCCGCTGGCATCATTCAGGGTGTCCAGCAGATTAATGAGGCTCCTCAACAGCCCAGAGATAGACGGAATGTTGGTTACAATGCGTTTGCGGGGCAGGGACATAGGATCAGGTCTCCGACGCCCACACCCGGGGAAGGTGACGGCCGGGGTACTGGCCGTCCGGTGAGACCAGGTGGGGGCGCTGTTTTGCCTGATCAAGTTTTGCCGGATGTGCCCGATAGGGTCGATCCTTCTCGCGCAGACAGGCATCCCATCTATCCCGTTAGGGAGAGGTCCGACAGCAGGAGCAGGAGGGTTCGGGGGTTGCCTGACAGGTCGCATTCGCCACCGGAGCGTGCAAGGGGTGATCCCCGCGCGCGCGCAAGGGGGGACGTTTCTATTTCCCCCAATAGGGATGTGGGTAGGAATAGGAGCCCGAGGCCTGCTGCCGTCCCCGATAGGGGATCTGAGGTCCGGAGTCGACAGCCGAGGGGGGAGAGGCCGATCCGCGATAGCGGGAGTGTCGTCATTCAGGAGGTGGTGGTGATAATAGGGTCCATGCCAACATCCAGAGTCCTGGTGATGAGTGGAGGACTCCTGGGAGTAGAGGACACCCGGAGTCCCGGCGATAGGCGAGGGACTGCTGGAGCTCCTTCGGATCGTGGACAGACCTCAGCGCCGGCTGCAAGAGGGGCTCCCGGCGGTGATGACCCAGACGCGCCAAAGATTTGTGCCCTTGATGATCCCAACGACCGTAAGCACCCAAATGCTGAATTCTCGTGTGTGACATGCAGTCGTGAGTTCTGCGGGCTTTGCCGCGGTGACGACGGGGACTGTTGCAATTGTCAGTTCTTGAAAATGAAGTGCTGGGCATGTCGCAAGAATGCACTGGAGGTCTCCATGTATTTCTGCACGGATTGTGGGACTCACGTCTGTGAGAATCACAGTTACTTTGGAAGTGACGGCCATGAGCGGTGTGCGCGCTGCAATATTCGGCATGAGCGCGCGCAAGCTGGACCGCCCCCTCCTCCTCCTCCCGGGGGAGATGGTGGGCAAGGCGGACCACCTGGTCAGGGTGGGAGCGGAAGTGGTGGTCATGGACATGCCCCAGCTCCACCACCAGGTCCTGGGCATTATGGTGGAGGCCAAGGTCCCGCTGGGCCTTCTGGAGGCCCGAGTGGAGGGGCTCCTACCGGGGGTTACCCTGGTGGAGCGCCCGGGTTCCATGGTAGTGCTGCGGATACTCATGGAATTGGGAACAATCAGTGTGGTTCCAGTTTCTATGGTCCTGCCTACGGAGGTGGCGTTAGCCACCATGGGGTTGGCGCTGGCGGTAGTCAGCCCAACGATGCTGCAGGTTACCCCTCAAGTGTTGCAAGTGGTGGTCTTGGGCCAGGTCTTAGCCTCGGCTACAGCGTGAATGGTGCCGGTAGGCAGGGAGATGGTGGTCTTCTACCTGAAGCCCTGAGAGGAGATGATGGACGGGACAGGTGCACTAAGTGTAGCAGGATACCTGAGCCCGGTTTCCCTCTTGTTCCTTGCGTTGGTTGTGGAATGAGGGCGTGTGAAGTTTGCTGCCCTATGCCTGCTAGGCTGTGTGAAAGTTGCAGGATTACCTCATGTACCCCGATAGGGGCTCTTATTTCCACCGTTGTCGATAAGGATCGGTTCCATCACAAGTGCAACACGATCGTGCTGCCTGCTGAGCCGACAGCTGATAAGCTGCGGGAGTGGCTTTCAGAGATCAAAGAGAGGGTCAGGAACGCTTTCAGTTTTGACTCTGACTACGCGTTAGCGTGGATTTCAGAGACTGAGAGACTCGACTATGATGCTCTTGGCGGACCCTGCAAGTACCCGATTTTGGACTCAAACTTCACGAGTGCTATCAGGGAGTGCATCAAGACCAGGGCTGTTAGGGACAAGATGAATCGCCTGACCGAAGCCGCTCAGAATATGAATCCCCCTCAGGGTATCAAGGGGAGACAGATCTTGAAGCTTCTGCTGAACCACCTGCAGACTGGAGTCGAGGACGACCAGACCTTCAAGATCGCTGAGTTGACCAGTCTCAAGTGCCGGCAGACAGGTCACTCCGATGATGAGGCAAGGCTCCGGAGTTATCTGAGCACCTGGGACAATCTCATTTCTGGGATTAGGAAGAAGATCGATGATGGGGTACTGTTAGCGGTGTTCATCGAGAACGTTCGTCATCTACGCTGTATGCGGCCCGACATCGAGAGGTGGGATCGAGATGTGACCGTTAGGTCGTTCGCGTGGCTTTATAAGGCTTGTCAGGACTGTGTCGAACGATGGCAGAAGCGTCAGAACACGCTGCAGATGTACCAGACCTTTCATGAACAGAGGTCACGATCAGGCTCCCAATCTCGGGAGAGGGATCGGCATCCTGGCGCCCCTGGTGTGGTGCGAAGATACGACCCACTTGCCAGGAAGAGCGATCCCAGCCCTTCAAGGTCCGTTAGGTCCGGAAGGGATGGGAAACCTGACGGGAGGCCGAGATCATCTTCGCCCGGAAAGGGCAGTCAGAGAGATAGAGCTTCTCCCTGGAAGAGGCAGTCAGAGGGATAAGCGCACACCATCTCCCAAGTCGCCGAGAAGACAGTCCCCTGCTGGGCCTGCTGATCGGGCATGCTGGGAGTACACGAAGACTGGGAAGTGCCAGTATGGCCGGGACTGCAAGTTCGAGCACGACAAGAGCCCGAGGAACCCAGCTGCACCCTCTACCCCGAGGACTGGCGATAGGCCCGTTAGGGATAAGCCAATGTACTTTGGATACTGCTACGACTGGATGTATGGTAAGTGCACAGCTCAGCCGTGCAAGTACCTCCATCAGAAGCCACCACCAGGTACAAAGCCCATCACACCTCGTTCTACTGCTGGTCCGGCTGTTGAGGATGAAGAGGGGGATACCCCTAGATCGCCCACGCCCAGTCCTCCCGATAGGGAGGCGAGGCGTCTCGACAGCCCCGCTCAAGGATTGACGGATTTTTAGGCGGGGCGGGCCGTTACCCTGAGGCCAACCGTACTGTTGTGGCGTGTCCCGCTGTGTGGGCTGCTGCCCCAGCTACCGGTGGGTCTGCACCGGGTTGCCTCCCTCCTTGCGTTAGCAGATGGGAGAAAAGTGAGCGAGGTGCGGTGTTCTTCTCCGGTACTACCGGCGGAGGTCCCAGGTGGGACCAGGTTGTTTGGAGAAGGACCACTGATACCTATGGGACTGTCATCGAAGATGTCGGCGTGGATTCCGGTAGTCGTCGATCAGTCCTATTCAGGAGGCTTCCAAAAAGGGCTGACATACAGACAGTGTTTTGGTACTGTGATGAGCCGGAGGAGGCGTCGTCTTGGAGGAGCAAGTATTTTCCGCGTGGTCCCGATAGGGAGTCTCTGAAAGTTAAGATTCCTGATCTCCCTGATGTGTTTGTTGTGTCCATTGAGAACGAGAACACAGGCAGAATCGTTAGTCGCAGTAGAGAGGCTGGGTACAGCCATCCTAACGCGATCAAGTTTCCGTCTCGCAAGAGAATTGCTAGGGAGGTTCAGAGTGCTCTGATAAGAGCGGCGGCTGTTCACGCACAAGTGCTCCTGGACAACGATGAGGACATCGACACGAACCCTGCAGATATACGGGGTCATCGCGTTGTCCGGAAGTCGAAGTACACCCGGAAGGTTGCTGCACCTGTTGGATACGGCGGGGTGAGATGGCTAGTCGATACTGGGTGCCCAATGGATTTGGTCGGCCTTGGCGATCTGAAAGGACCCGATAGGGCCCTGATTGCCAAGGGCGGGAATACGCATGCGTTGCATACTGCGAACGGGGCAACCCGTACTGCTGGTCGTGTTGATGCCGATGTTGGTAATCTGGACGAGGTGATTGAGGCACACGTCCTTGAGTCTACACCATCCATCATTTCAGTTGGAAAGCGCTGTATGGATATGGGCTACTCCTTTGCGTGGGCTGCAGGGTGTAAGCCTACCCTTACGTGCCCTTTGGGCCGTACGGTGACGCTGGATGTCATCAACAATGTGCCGTACCTTTCTCATGGGGACACCCAATTTGTGTCCCCTACCCCTGATGACGGTGAGCCCCTTCCCGCTATGCCAGCTCCTGGCGTCGCATATCATGGAGTCGAAGCCCGTGAGGCGCCGAGCTGTAGGCCTGAAATGACAATAGAGAATCGCTCGCAGGACACCTGGAGAACTGAGCGATCAGGTCATGTCGTGAAGGAGCACCGAATTCCGCGCAAAGCAAAGTTTGTGCCGATAGGCGATGATTGCCCCGTTGGAGTTGATCGATTGGACAACTACAGGAAAACTGTCGTTCATCGAAATGGGGTTACCCATGAGGTGCTGGTTGATAGTCTTTGGGAGTTATCCGAAAGAGATCAGCATGCGATAGCATCTGATGTCCCTTGGACGGGTGAAACGTGGTTTCGGGTCAAGTGCGAGACCGTTGCTCTTCCCGGAAAGGCGGAACAGGGGGGTGAGAGCGATAGCCGCTCACCACCTTTTCCTGGCCCGGGGGAAGGGGATGATGGTGACATTGTCGAGGTAAACTTTCTCTCCGGACTCCGCACAGAAGCTGAATGGCGAGCGGATGCTAAGACGCTTCGCCATATGCTTACCCATCTCCCGAAGAACCCCTATTGCCCGCACTGCCAGCGTGCGAAAATGGAGAATGTCAAGCTTCGCCGCAAGGGTGGTGCTGCTGCGCATGATGTGGTAAGTTTCGGGGACCTAACCACTGCTGACACGATGGTGTTGCGAGGATTGAAGGATCGAGGCTTTCATGGCGAAGCGGACGCGATAGTGTTCTATGACCTCGCTACTGACTACCTCGAAGTCCTCCCTGTGCAGTCCAGATCCCGTAGCAATACACTGGAGGCATTTCGCAGGTTTGCAGGGGGGCAAACTCTGAAGTTAGTGTACAGCGACCAGGCCCCAGAGCTGAAGAATGCTGTCACTACGCTTGGAGCATTGCACCGGCTGTCTACACCGGGCATGCCCAAGACCAATGGCCTGATCGAGAACAAGGTTAAGCTCGTTCTTCACGGGGCACGTGTGCTCCTGCGTCAAGCTGGATTTGAACCTCGATGGTGGCCATTTGCCGTTAGGCATTTTTCCATGGCAAGGAACATCGAAAATCGCGGTGAGGGATCACCGTGGATGCGACGCCACGGTAACGGGAACTTCAGCGGAGTCATTCTGCCGTTTGGTTGTCTGGTCGACTTCTACCCCATTGCTCCCAAGATTCGCAGGGATAGAAAGGGGGGGGTTCAAAACGCCCAAAACGACTCCAAACATGCTGGGAAGATCGACTCAGAGGACGTTGATGAAGGAGGAGACCACTGGATAGCAAATGAAGACGAAAAGGTTCTCACTCGTGTCCACGTTGAAGCCCGAACCGAGCTCTTTATCCCGATAGGGACGAGCTGTCCAGTCAAGATCAGAGACCTCGGCAGGAGGCGGAGCACAGTCCTCAACTATCTGGACGGATCGACCGAATTTGTTGTTGACGAAAACTGGCTCCAGGCCGAGAACGACCGTGGAGGAAACCATGAATGGACTGGAGAAACTCATTTCGACTGTGATTTTGATCAGATCGATGAGGACGAGGCCGAGATCTATGGGAACGAGGAGTATGAACCTGAATGCAACGACGAGCCGGACTTTGTTCCCATTGATGAGGTAGAGGTTGAAGAGACAAGCGTCACTACTGCCCTGCCCGCCGAGAAGAAAGAGCGGGACTTCATTAAGATAGAGGAGGATCCGAAGTTCGCCCCATCCTCCAAGCCAGGCCTATTTCTGGGCTATCGGTTAGAACCAGGGGGGCTATGGAAGGGCGACTATCTCGTTGCTGATCTCGAGCACATCCAGAGGGGTCTCAGGAAACCAAGTATACACCAGGTCAAACGTATCTGGAAGAACCCTGAGGAGCCCTACGTGTTCCCGATGCTGGCATCATATGATGCTAGGACTCGGACCATTCGGGAGGCGTTAGCTGACCGAAGGGCCGACATGAAGCCGAGTAAGAGGATCAGGGATGAATTCGACTTTGATGAAGGTCGATTCGATGATCCTGATGATGATGATGATGACCAACCGGACGAGGGGGGCGGTAGCTCTTCCAAGTCTGATGGGGCCATTCAAAGCAAGGCTGTCCAAGGGAGTGGCGACGCGTGCGTCTCGGATTACTGGGAGCGGCACGACGAGGACAGCGCCTGGTATCGCATCCATGTTGAGGTGCGGAAGAAGTTCTTCGGGACAACGAACGAGGACCTTCCTCCAGGTGGTCCTTCGCATGAGGAGCTTGACACCGTTAGGGTCACGCACATGCGGGGGCTTGATGCCGTTGGAAATTGGGTGAGAGACGATCGTCATCACGATGCTCCCAATCATCGGCATTTCACGCGTGGTTTTTGGACTGGTGTGACCATCCTTTTTGATAAGGGATGTGCTCCCCACGGTAGGTTTAAGCCGAAGGAAGAAGGAGCCGAACCTGCCGGAGGTCCAAAGAAGGGTCACAAGCTGCACGGAGACAGGATCGACTATGGCCAATCCGCCGATAGGCGTGAGCGGCCATACGCAGGCACCGGAAAACCCAACTCAATTGATGCGGATAGTTGGAGGCAAATGTCCACCCGGTCTCGGGAGATATATGTTCAAACCGAAAGGGAGTTATCCCTAAGGGAAGAAAGACGCCGCGAACATCCTGAGAGGGACCCGGCTGCTCCAGCGCCTGGCCGCAAGCTCCTCATCGAGTTTGCGTGTGAACCTGACTCGCGTTGTCCGCAGTGATGATGGAGTGTGGAGGCGATGCAATTCGCGTTCACGTTGGCTCATTTGACATCACCAAAGCCAAAGACGTTAGTCGGCTTATTGGGATCATCGAGGATAATCCTGGGTGTGACCTGTGGGCGTCAATTCCGTGCGGACCGTGGAGTACATGGCAGTATGTCAACCTTTCAATCCACGGTGCTGAGTTTGCATCACACCTGAATGATCTTAGAAGGAATTCTCAGGTTATGTTTGCGGCATTCCTGCGGGCCTCCCGAGCCGTTAGGCGAGGAGGGGGCAGGGTTGCATTTGAGTGGCCTAGACACTGTCTTGGGTGGAAGCAACCGTTCATGCAGAGGTTTCTTGCTGATCCCGATGTCGAGACCGTTGATTTCGACGGCTGTGATTTCGGGATGCAGGACAAGGACGGTGTGCCAATCAGGAAGCAGTGGAAGGTTGCGACGACCTCCAAGGAGCTCATTGATGAGCTGTCAGGTCGGAAATGCAAGCACGAGAAGGGATACCTTCATGCACGCATTGAGGGGTCAGTCACCCCAACGACTGCCCTCTATCCGAGTGAAATGTGCGAGGCAATCGTTGGAGCGTGGTACCCGAACGGCACTTTCAAGAAGGTCGCGAATGCAATGCCGGTCGAGGTTGACCCGGTTGAACAGCGATGGAAGAAGAAGCCGAATACCTTGTACGTCAGTCTTGACAGTGAGGCTGCCAAGATCCCGACGCGGGCTACTTCGGGAAGTGCGGGTTTGGATACCTATGCCTCTGAGGGAGCATGTATTCCCGCAGGGGGGTCAGGCTTGGTCAACACCGGAATCTCGATAGAGATGCCCGCTGGGGTATATGCTAGGATAGCTCCCAGGTCAGGACTAGCCGTGAAGAATAGGATCGCTGTAGGCGGTGGGGTCATTGATCCCGACTACGACGGGGAGATCAAGGTAATCCTCTTCAATCATGGGGATGAGGACTTCGTCGTAAATCCTGGGGACCGCATTGCGCAGATCGTGCTGGAGCGTGTTATGCTCATTGACGCGTCGATCGTCCCTAGGAAAGCCAAGCGGGGAACCGATAGGGGATCCACGGGTTTCGGAAGCACTGGTGTAGCTGCTGCTGCCCCTACGATTGGATCTGATAGAAAGACCTTTGAGTTCTCTATGCCCAGGGGGGAGGTATCCCTACCTCATCGGCCAAAGAGCTCGGGTGTTTTTCCTCCCTTGTACGCCTGTGTCGCTAGGCCTGTGAACAAGAAGGAACAAGCTGGGAATGCCAAGGCTAAGGCCGCTCTTCAGAAGGAGTGGGACAAGTTAACTTCGCAAGGATGCTGGGACTTGTCAACTGTCCAAGAGTGGCATGATGTTGCGGCCAAGGCACGTAAGGAAGGGGAGAAGATCCATGTTGGTAGGATTTTCGACATCTGTGTCGAGAAGAATCACGAGCTGCCGGAGGACGATCCGAATCGCAAGTATAAAGGGCGAGTCGTGTTCGAGGGATGTTTCGTCCGTGATGAGATCGGGCATTGGGCCCTGTTCTCCGAGAACACCTCCTGCCCCGCCACTATGGCGGCGGGTAAGATGGGTGATGCTCACGGGTTACTCCCGGGGAATCTTCTGGAAGTGAGTGATGGGGAGTCTGCGTACACTCAGGCCCGCTTGAAGGGAAAGAAGACTTGGGTGAGGATTCCTCGCGATCAATGGCCACCTGAGTGGTTCGACGGCAGCGGAAATCCCAGATACAAGGATCCGGTCGTTGTCCTCGTGCTTGCACTATATGGACATCCGGATGCTGGTACCTTTTGGGAACAGCACTGCGAGGCAATGCTGAAGAAAGTCGGATACGTCAAGGTGAAGGATTGGGCCAGCGTGTTTAGACATGAGGAGCTCGACCTCTTCCTTGTCGTGTACGTGGATGACTTCAAGATGAGCGGGCCGGCGAAGAACATCGCAGAAGGATGGGCGCTGATCTCGAAGGTCATCAAGATGGAGGAACCAAGGCAGCTCAAGAGATATCTTGGCTGTGAGCACGAATTCACGCAACAGGTGGTCAAGGGTCACTTTGATCCGAGACTGGCGTGGACGGTCAGCAATCCTCCTGATAAGGAGCAACCCGACTTGAGGTTTGGTCCTGAGGGGTTACTCTCTAAGGACATCCCCAAGCCGGAAACCACGATAAGGTTCATCAAGTACAGCGAGAGCAGCTTTATGCAGGCGTGTGTCGATAGATACATTGAGCTATGTCAGGGAAAGTACCCGAAGAAGCTGCAGAAGGTTGAAACTCCGTTCCTGGACGAGAGCAAGCCGGAGTTTGACGAGAATTCCGTCAATCCTGAATTTGACAAACTCTTCAACCAGGCGATGGACATGGAGACCGTCAATGCACAGCCAGGATGCCTCGGAGATGACGCGGCGGCGGTGCTGATGAAGGTTCTCTACGGAGCTCGGATGGGCAGATATGACCTGATTCGTCCCGTGCAGGCGTTAGCCAGCCGGGTCACGAAGTGGAATCATCTATGTGACCGCAAGCTCCACAGGTTAATTTCATATGTGAACTCTACGCTCGATCTTCATTTGTACGGTTGGGTGGGCGATAGCCCAGAGTTCATTGAGTTGGTTGCTTACTGTGATGCGGATCTGGCTGGGGATCGTACTGATTCCAAGAGCACATCGGGAGTGCTCATTTGCCTTGTGGGTCCTAGGACCTACATGCCCATCACTGGAGTAAGCAAGAAACAGACTTCCGTTTCGAAGTCGACTCCGAAGCAGAGATTGTTGCTCTCGACCATGGAGTGTCCAAGGAGGGAATGGCATTAGCTACCCTCTGGCAGCACGCTATTGGGAAGGGAAAGGAGACCCAGCCGTTTATTATCAACGTGCTGGAGGATAACGAATCGGCTTGCCGGATCGTTATGACTGGGAATAATCCCAACATGCGCTACATGTCGAGGACACAGCGCATTGACATCTCATGGCTCAACGAACGTTTTAACGATGGAATTTTTCGTTTCGTTGCATGCCCGTCTCACTACCAAGGAGCAGATATTTTCACTAAGGCCTGCATTGACAAGGTCGTGTGGAATAGAAATCTGCATACCCTTGGTATGTTTCTGCCGGGTTACCTGCAGGAATATTTGGCCCAACCCACCCAACCCTGTCTTAAGCCCCCTGCCGCTCCTGGGCTGCCCCCGCTTAGGGGGGTACGCATGGAATCAGGTGCAAAATCCGGTTTCAATCGGCTCATTGAGAGGTTACTCTCTGAGTACGAGGGAATCGTGATTGACGAGGAAAAAGGAGGGAAAAGATGCGAGAAAACTATTATTGCGGACCAGGCGATAGCCGGAGTTCTTGCGTATAGTGATCTTTGCAGGGTTGTCACGCTTCAAGTTGCTCCTGGTTACAGGAATCACATCATACGGTCTGGTAGGATTGAAGGCGATAGCCTTTGTTATGTTGTGCTTGTTCTTAATGATCTTGCACCCGATAGGGTTGATTCCAGGACTGGGAAGTGGGGACAGACCAGAAAGCTCAGGGATAGGACCGAGGCTGCCGTTAGGCAAAGGTTCAACTTGGCTTGTGATGCTCGGACCAGTGGATGTGTTCCGATCATTCTCTATCGACCTAAGTGCAATATCTTGAAGGAAGGTGAGGTTGAAGGAATTGCCGTCACGCATGGGTTTGATTGCAGGTCTGTTTGCGCTTGCCAATGTGGTCTCAAGAGGCATGGGATCGTGTTTAGGTGCTTTTCTTCTAAGTCTTTCAATTCGGTTTGGAGTACTTGCAAGATGCGAGGAGGGGATACTCTCTCTCAGCATGACCGATTGCTTGCTGTTGGGAAGTGGTTGAACAACTTCGTTGCCGCGTAGCTTTTGCTTGATCAAGTTGGCTCACACCGCGGGCAACCGCACCACATTCACAGGCGGCTCAGTGCGCTTACTGACCAGAACTGAAGCATGAGGCAGTTATGCCTGTCACTAAGGTTTTTCTTCTGCTTGGTGAAGGACGGATTCAGTCAATTATCCATCTTCTAGGTTCTTGTTTTAGGGAGAGGGTCTCTGGCCGGTAGGCTGAGCCTTCCGAGAGACAGGGGAATTCTGGCCGGTAGGCTGGGTTCCCGGTTCCTCCGTGGTTCCGTGGCCGGTGGCCCGAACCTGCTGACGCATGGCGGCAGCTGGCGGAATGGGCCTGGGGCGCTGCATGGCGACGCCTCCGCGGCCGCTCTGGGACCTGGAGATGGGGCTGGGTATGGAGAAGCCTAAGGCCGTGGCCAGTTGTTTGCTTGCGGGGTACCGCGAGTGGACAATTAGGGGGTTTCGGGGACAGGATCCGAAGTTCACCACGATTGATCCAGATATGGAGAGGGCTGATCAGCTGATTGAGGATGATGGTGCCGCGAGGTTCGACGAACTGGTTGGCAGAGTATCCCACATCAGCAAGGACAAGCTCGACAAGTCCCACATGGCGTTGCCGGACCATGAAAAGCTGCTCCGGTACCGGGCGATCAGGACGATAGTGGCGGAAATGAAGCGCCGGGGAGTGGAGGTTACGGAGACAAACGCCGTGCACTTGGCGGCCATCCTCTGTGCTGCGGTTCCAACGGACCCTGCTTTCTTGCTTCCTTACCATGTCGCGTTCGTGCTTGAGGAGAGCATTGAGAGCGGCGCGAGAGCGCTACCCATGGATAGCAGTACGGAGCCGGCGGCCGAACCATGTGGGGGAATGTGGGTTGGAGACCCGAAAGCCTGGCCGGAGTGGAAGACGGTTCACCCGCAGACTGCCTTGGTAAAGGCGGTCGCTGATCAGGCAGAGGCGGCATTCGGAGATCACCCTCTGTATAGTGGGGATGATTTCGGCGATGCAGAGCACCATTTTAATGCAATCCGCGCCTGGATGAGCGAGAGGCCGAACGCACTGTTCACGCCCCCGGAGTTGGTCGTGGACGCGATGATGCTGACGGAGGGGAGAAACAGGGAGGAGATCGTTAGATGTTCCTCGGGACGGAGGCTTTCGTCGGTCCTGTCGGTCAAGAAGTTCGCGTCGGCTGATAAGCCAGGAATGCGGGGTTACCTGCACGCGATGGGAAAGATGTCAGGTGTGGTCACGTCCTTGCATGATGCCTTTGACTGGGACCGTAGACAGGTGTTGAGGATCTCGCCCAAGAACCCGGCGAGTACCACTGATGTGGAAATTGGTCCCGACGATGGATGGGCATTCTTCGACTTGGCCATCAATTTCAAAGGCCAGACGGACACGGATAAGGTCCTCATCCATGGAACTTCGCAATCCTCATTGTGGAGCATCCTAGGTGGTATGCAGGTTACTGCGTCCACCGCGAGTGAGGAATGGGTAGGGGTGTGGACATCTCTGAAGGCGGTCGAGGCCCTGGGATACAGCACTCTGTCGCACTACGGTCAGAACACGTGGGCGAGGGTTGCGATTTGCATCGCGCAACCGGACGAGTCCGAGAGTCTGTTCAGCGACAATCCCCACCTGAAGGGTGTCAAGCGAGGAGCCCAACGAGTGTTCCCGAACGCGAGATTGGGGATCTGCGGAATCTGCATCAAGCTCGAGAAGCCTGCAGCGGATTCACAGCATGTGGAGCTGTGCAACTCAGGGGGCGATAGCACCCTGCAGTACTACAACCCATTCGTTGAGTGGAATCCGCATGCTCCATCGATCGTGTGGGCTATGCACAAGTTCTTCCCAGAAAACTACATGGGACCGATAGGTCTGTCCGTTGAAGAGGAGAACTTGCGTGCTGCTCCAGGGACCCCCCAGGCTGCTGAGGCGGAAGGTGGGGCACTATTCGCCAGGATCGTGCCGAAGTCGAACATGTCTGAGGCCATCCGGGGTGAAACGTTTGAGCTCACCCTCACGAAGGGATACCTTACCGAGATCAAGGACGAGGCAAAGGCCGTTGGTCGGGGTGCTCTCTTCCCGAGGGAGCTTGAGTGTTTTGAGCAAGCTAGGAAGGCGATGCGCCTGATCAGGAGTGGGAAGGTCGTCCCGTCGAATCTGGAGCTGCCGAGGGGAGGATACTCCCGTGTGGCGGTTGATTCCGTACAAATGGAAAGGCTGTGGGACGCATGGGCAGTCGCCGTGTTAGCGGACGTGATGCTGCCCATCTATCCATCCATCGTTCTGCACGAGATGAGTCGCTACCAGGACAAGATGGTAATCTTGCTCCGATGTTTAGCGGCTAGTGGCACAGGTGCTGCGGTGAGGATTGCTGCGGCCTTGGCGACCGGGTACGGTCCTCCGGTGTTTCGGGAGGAGTCCGCGGCTCCGGATGCGACCGTATTCTACCTGCTGGATCAGACGTTCAACACTGCGTCCACGAAGAACAAGAAAGGGATGGACCCGGCCACGTTGGCGGAGGACATCCTCAAATGCAGGGGAAAGAACGATCGGTTGAGGGGTTCCCCGGATCACCGGCCGTTCAAGAACTATGAGGTGCATTATGTGACCAGTACTCGTGATAACGAGGAGACATCCCTTCGGATGATGATTGACAGGGCGTATGAGCTGATGGATAAGCGGGCTGGCGACTGCATCCAGAAGTACGGCAATGCAGATGCTGCAAAGCATGACCTATATGTCTTTGGTTTCCGTGGCTCCTACCTGTATAGGTGGGAGAGGAACGCATGGAGGGCCAGAAGCGATGCGGCGGCCGTGTGGAGTCGCTGATCGCGCTCAACAACAAGGTTAAGGTGATGGTTTGCGGCCCGGGGCGATCGTTAGATCGAGAGGGCGACCAAGGGGTCCACATGACTAAGGAGATCCAGTATAGGATGGGCGATCTCCGCGCGAACCTGATCCCAGTGGTTTCAGCAGACGCTGTGTCATGGGGGAGTGAGGTTGACAGCTACGGCAGGAATCGGCCGGTCCCGAGAGCATGGGCTGTGGTGCCGCCCTACCTTGCGGCTGTCCCGGACTTTTTCTCCCTGACCAGGACCACATGGCCTGGTGCCGTCACGTTGCACATCAGGGACAACATCCTCAAGCTTCTGAAGGAGGGTACTTCTTCGAAGATGGGTGATGGCGGATCGATGTCTGAGTCTGAGGATGTCGACATGACAGGTGCTGCTCTGGGAGGACCGCCGGTAGGCGTTGCCTCTGGAGGGCAATCATCTGACGCAGGTCAGCAAACGGGAGGTCAGACCGCTGCACCGAAAGCACCTCCTAAGGCGTTAGTCACGAAGGAGATGCTGGCATCGGTGAGACCAAAGTCTCCGCCGAACCCACCTCGGAGTCCGAGGGTTTCTTCACCTCAGGTCACGGCAACCGAAGTTGGGAATCGATGGTCATCGAATCTTCGAACGCCTAGGGCGACAATTGAGGAGGAGAACACGGGTGGCTCCGCTGAGGTCGATGATCTCCTACCCGATAGGGAAGGGGTCGATCTCCCTACGGATACCTTCAACGATGGTGGGGACCCGACCGAGGCCGAGGTGCTAGAGTCTGCCGGAGACGTTGAGTTGAAACTGGAGAAGGAAGCCGAGGCTCCCGCTGTAGATGAGGAGGAGACTCCCGGTAGGGAAGCTGAGGTGCCTCAGGCCACTACGACTACGACAGAGCCGCCGAGGGAATCTCCTGCGGCAAAGCGAGCGGCGTCGCCCGTTAGGGAGGAACGCAGGGCTCGAGAACCTGTTGGTGGTCAGAAGAAGGAGGAGGCGTCGGGTGCAGGTGGCCCGGGTGTGCCTATCTCCTATGCTCCGAAGTACACGGACGACGACGGGGACCTGCGGGATACTGCAGCGACCCCGAAGGCGGCTTCAACCCAGGAGTCTCGAGGGGGCATTCACAATTATGCGAACACGCCGTACCCGGAGCACCCGGGAGAGGCGCCCGAGCTGAAGCCAGCGGAAGTTCGGCACTACCATGAGCACAGTTCCTATCAATCCACGAGGGGCTCGCGGACATCGGCAAGACCGGCGGAGAGCAGGTCAAATAGGAGGTTCATCGTTCAGCACACCCTGGCCAGGGAAGCCGGTGAGCCCTTCATCTATGCCGTGATCAGGAACAAGGCAATCACTCAAGAGCGGGTTACCGCGGAGGAGTGGAGGAAGGCGAACGAGACTAGCCACATTGTGTTCCCGAATCGCGATAGCGAGTGGAGTGCGGTGTTGGATAGAGCCGTACATAACGATTTCATGTACGGGGCGTTGGATGCTTCCCGAGCTGCTGGGAGGATCGATCAGGAGTACATCAATCCTCGAGATCGGAAGTCTACGCCGTGGGGTGATCAGCAATGGAACATGAAGAAGGTGGCGTCCGAGGCTGCCCATATCCCGTTAGGGATGAGGCAGGACATTCAGGCGAAGTACCATCATGGGCGGGCACCTCCGGGGGACTGGGCAGATATGCCCGATCGGGATGATTACATGGTTCGTGGTGTCGTTAGTGACCCGAACCGCAGGGCGTATGATTGCCTTCGAGCGCCGGGGGTGAGGGCTACCTTGCTGAACGCGCAGACGGGTCAATGTATTCCTTTGGACGACCCGACCTGGGTACCGGAGATTGCATCGTCACACTTGCTGACAGGGACGATCTCTGTGATCGCATCACACGTGGATACCGCCCTTGGGCGTGCGTGGCGGATGCCCATGTTTCATCCTCAGCTGATGGCGGCGACGGCGATGCTGGAGAAGCTGCAGAAGTATTTCAACGCGCTGAATGAGGCGGTGTTGGGCAAGCGGCTGGGAACTGCGCCTTTCAGCATGATTGCCGGTCACCTTGCTCCGGAGCTGCGGACTATTCCGACGAGGGAGCAGATGCCCGACACGCTGGCGCAATCAGCGGCTGAGATCATGCTGTCGCACGTGTCGGCGTTGTCCCATTCGGGATCTACTTCCGATAGGAAGGAGATCATCGGAAGGGATGGGCTCCCGTTCGGGAAATCATGGTTCGAGGATGACCCTGAAGGAGCCACGTGGCCTGGACACCATATGGCTGGAGGTGTCGCCGTCCCACTGAAGCCGAAGACGAAGATCGTGTGGGGGAAGCGACCACATGTGGATGACGAGGGCGATGTGGACCCTGGGGCAAGCTCTTCGGGGCAACCGAGGACCGAGCCGGCCCCCGATAGGGGCGCCGGGTCAGGAAAGGAAGATGATGTGACCCTTCCTGACATTGGAAAACTGTCCGTGACGGAGAAGAAGAAGGACGACATGGACGTGGATCAGGAAGGCTCCAAGAAGGATTCCACCGGGACGAAGGAGCCCACGCCTCGGGGTACTGAGGCTGGGAAGGCGGACCCGAGTAAGGTCTCCAACTACAGAGGGGCTACCGTTGAGGAGTACCGAAAGGCTGCTCAGGAATACGTGTACAGCGGGGAGGGAGATGATCGAAGGATCCTTCCCACGAACACTCCGATAAACATGGAGAAGTCGCTGCCGGCCGAGGTAGCGCTCTTGATTCCGAGAGCAGTGGCTACGCAGGAGGAGGCTGAGGAAGCCGAGAGGGCCGCGATGGAGGCCGTCCGCGGAGACTATAGGCTTCCGGACGTTGGCCAAGAAGACAGGGAGAATGTTGACCCTCACACCGTGACGGATGAAGACTTGGCTGCGTCGATAGACGCGTTGACTAGGAGGTTGAGCAACATGCCTGAGTGGTCGGGCAATCTGATCGACCCTGTGAAGTCTGCTGAGCTAGTCGCGGCGAGATGGGGCGGTAAGGCGAGTTATGACAAGCCTGAGGCTCCCCTGACTGAGGCTGGGATGAAGAGTGCGTCCTTGGAGGATCGCGCCTACGCCCTGTCACAGCTGAATCAGATGGTGAACTTCCACAAGAAGCACCTTTGCTCTGGGCGAGGGGCGCCTATGGTGAGTGCAGCTGCCCCTAGTGGCCCCCTTGCTCCTGACCAGCTGGATGATAGCAGGAAGTTCAGGCCTAGTGCGGCGGCGAGCAAGATGACATACAATCTTGTGATAATGGATGGGAAGGAGGATTTTCTTGCCGATAGGCGAGAGATCAATCCCGAGCTAAGGGAAACGGGAGTGATGAGGCTGTCACATGTCAGATGGTGGTCCCCTCGAAGACGAGGTTAGGCAAATACCTCCCGAACTTCGAAGAGACCGTGGGCACCGTTGCGGGACGGGAGGCGGCGAAGGAGTTGATGAAACTGCTCTCGTGCGACTTTGACGGTTTGGTCATCAATTCAAAGAGAGTCTCGGAGTTATTCGAGGAACGTGTGCTGAAGGAGATCGAACGTGAGGCTGGAAACTGGGTGAAGAGTGACCAGGCCATCTGGTTCCTGAGGGAGATCTCGGGCATGGAGAACGCTGAGATGTCCTGGAGGTTCTTCATTCCAACGCTCAAAGCTTTCCCGATGGGGCAAGTTGAAGCGATGCTCATGGTCATGTACGACGGGGATGGCGTTCTTCTCAAGGAGAGCACCAGATTAATTGCCGTTAGGCACACACGGATCGGGCGGGACTTGAGTTACAGTGCCGTTAGGCATAGGTACACTCAGGAAGATGCCCCTGGCGGGTCTCTGATGTACGAGATGCATTGGAATGAACTCCCCATGGTGGGGTACGTCATCCTGAAGTTCTCGGACTTCCGGAAGGCTGTTCAACTCCAAAGGTTGAGGCGAAACGGAAAGGCCATGATCGAGGTATTGATCACAAGGCCCGACGTGTACGAAACCATTGGTGATGGAAGACAGGATGAGGGCCTGATCCCACTTGTGGGAGCAATGGCGCCGGATGCCGAGGTATCGCCTTCGTGGTACGTCAGGGACAGGCTGCGGAACTACTCCGGTAGGCACGTGGTGGTAATGGTGGACCTTCGGGTGCACTGGTCTTTGGTTGGACCCGTGTATCTGACAAGGAGGAAGACTCTTGCCGTTAGGAACGAGATTCACATGGGAGCTTGGAAGGCGGCATGCATGTACGATGATTACACGATAGTGTACCATCGGACATGGGACTATGGCGACTTCACCCCCGTTAGGGGAGAGCACAGGCGATCGCGGGAAGAGATCAGGCTGGATGTGACTGCCACGTTCTGCCTGAGGTGCGCAGAGTTGATGCCGAATGGGATGCACTTGTGTCCCGGGTGTGCGCTCCCGGTCTTTTACCCGAACTTTATCCCCAACGCGGAGGAAAAGGACTTCGAAAGGTGTCGCATCGTGCCGGAGTGGGTGAGGACCATGGGGCAGTTCAAGCCCAGGAGGATTCCCTCCGATGTGGTCGGAGTCATCAAGAGGAACTTGATTTCCTATTCGATGGCATCCGATCTGAGGTTGACGGTGCAGAGCGGCATCAGACTTCCCCCTTATCTTGGTGAAGACAAGGGAGGTGTCGATGCGGCGTGGGATGAGCTGGCGAAGGTGCTCTTCCAATTTTCCTATGTGTCGGGGATATCGGCCTCGGATGTGTTTGTGGAGAAGTGGGTGGCGAAGCACCTGATTAAGACCAACCAAGTCGATAGATTTGAGTCGGTCACGGAGTACTTCCGGGCCAACCCAAGACATGCTGCTCAGTGGGGTAGGCGTATGACGACTTCCGTTAGGAAGTTCGCTCGCCATGACACGTACTTGTCCTTTTATATCCCGATGGCATACGTGATTGGCTCTGCGGCTGGTCATCTGACCCCATTGTATCCGACCCATCGGAAGGACGTGGACATCCTGGAGAGCCATGCATTGATTTCGAAGCTCAGGCAGTACATGGTGTCGGAAACGGGGTACGATGAGAAGAAGAGGTTGAAGGAGGCGGTAGCCAAGGTGCAGAAGGCGATCAATGCCGGCCAGTCGGAGCCTCCCGCACCATTCCGTGACCCATTCGTCTACGTTAGTGACGAGAGGGTGAGGACGGTTCTTGATGGTCGTCAACCTGAACCGCTAAACGTGGACATCGAGGGACTTCAATCGGTGCATCATGCTGCACCAGGTCCTAGTCCCAAGCAGGAGCCGGTCATCAAGGGCGGAAAAGGGAAGAAAGGGGAGAAGGGCGGTAAGGGCGGTAGTCCTTCCGGCCCACCACCAAAGTCAGGTGGAGTGACAAGTGCAGGAGCTGGCAAGGGCGGTAGCCCATCTGTCTCGAAGGCAAAAGCAAAGGACGATGCTGGGCCAGCTCCGATGGAGGTTGATGCAACTGCAGCTCAACCGAAGAAGACCTGGGTCGAAATGGCGGTTCAGGGAGCCCGGCCGAGTGCGAAGGCCAAAATGACCCCGGTTCCGAAGACCGAGACAAAAGGGAAGGCCGCTTCGGTAGCTGAGGCGAAGGATGCTCCGGCTCCAAAGGCTAAGGCTGCGGAGACGAAGCAGGCCGAACCGAAGGTTGAGGTCAAGAAGGAGAAGATGAGCGGAGTAGACGCTTCCGGCGGTAGCCGGGGGTCGGCTGAAGGGCAGAAGAGAGAAAGGAGGTCCCGTTGGGATCCCGACGAGACTGTGAAGGAGTCGACGAAGCGGGAGGCATCAACAAGGCCTGATGACGTCGACAGCAGACCAGGTGCGGCGGCGAGAGAGGCCAGTGGGGATGATCTTCACTCCGCGCTTGGTAGATTTTCGGCAAAGGATGCAGTAGCTCCTTTGACGGCCTCCAAGGCGATGGCAAAGAAGCCTGAAGGCGGGGAGATCCGGTTGCAGTCTGCTGAGCGAACTGCGGCGAGCCCGGTGGAGGGTCACTTTCTGGTGCTGCCTGAGAGTTCGGTGATGGATGCTCTCTTGTCGGTCTCCACCAACAGGGTGCTGAACAAGCAAGTCAGGGACTTCATCAGAAATGGTGAGGATGCGTCAGCACTGGAGGCCCTCAACCAGATCGTGACGAACTCTCGTTCTGGGAGGAGGCGTAGGGAATCGGATGTTTCCCGTACTCCCTCTCGGAGGTCCGTTAGGACCGTGGACACCAGGCTTCCAGAGAGTCGAGAAGGCGCAGATACCGTCCACGGCGCGAGGATGATCGTGACCGGAGGAGGGACGATGCTCGTGATCGTCGGGATGATGAATCACTCGATCGGGAGCGAGATCGAAGGCGAGATGATCGCAGGAGATCCGAAAGGGATCGTGACAGGGACCGTGCGCGGGGCGGACGTGACCGGAGGAGACGTGACGATAGCCGGTAGGCTGAGTCACGAGGATTGCGGCCGGTAGGCTTGCGTCCATTCTCCAATGGTCGGCGCGGTGCGGAGGTGGTGTTGTTCCTCCCGGACCGCTGAGGCGCGGAGGTCATGTCACTCCCGTACCGCTGCTGGGCTGCTGGACGTGTTCATCAGGAAGCAGTGTGAGTGAGAGGGAAAGCAAACTGATGGGGGGTTACTCCCGGGTTTGCGGAATTCAAGCATTTTTCAGGTACGCATGGTCAGGAGCACCTCTTGCCGTTAGGCGAGGGTGCTACATGGACATACGTTATCTTCTTTTTCATGGCTTCTGATAAGAATTAAACTTCTTGCATTGTTGATGCAAACAGTTGTGACCTAGTGTCGTCATGTGGACTTTTCCACGAGGTATGTTGGACAGCGTTACCCCGATTAATTCGGGGTGGTGGCGGGAATTTAATGCCCGGGATGTCGCGCAACTGCCTTTGTGGGTTTGCTCCACCGCTGACGGCGGTAGTGTCCAGCTGTTTGCGGACGCATGCGAGCAGTTAAATCCTATCAGTAAATGGCACGCTCCACCCGTCATATGACGGGCTCCTCGTGAGGGGGGTGTGATTAGCCATGGTTTATATCATCATCAGGGACGTCGCGTTAGTGACCGACCTGTGGTGTTTTGGCTCAAGTTTTGGATCCGGCGCGCCTCGGATGAGCGTCGCCGGGCCCTCACGTCGACCGCCTTCGTGTCGGAGGAGAAAGAGACTTCGGCCCGGGGTAGGTTGGTGGGGATCGCCCGTGCGGTTCATCGTCGATCTAGGTTGCGGGTATCCTTTTCTACTTTGGTTATTTTCCCTTTTGGTTGTTGTTCTCTGGTGTGTGGGAAACCCTGATCTTTGGGACCGGGGATTGGTTTGCTTTTGGGGAACCTTTCTTTTGTGGCTTGTTTACCCCAACTTACCCATTGCCTGGGCACGGGCTCGTGCCCGAATCACAAAAGCAAAGGCAGCAGACCCAAACATTTGGACAAGATCTCATGGTTCCCTCTTGAGGATCAAAACTCGCCTGGGCCGAAGAACGTTTCCCGTGCACTTTTCCTTGGCAGGGTTGCTCCGAACCTCTAAAAAGTTAAACGATGACCAAGCCACAAGGACAACAAATCGGTCTGTTCCCTGGATGCCTGAAAAGGCATCCCATGTGCTTTGCTTTCAGGGCTGAATGAGAACCATCCTGTGATGCTTAAAGGTATGGCAATGTTGAAAAGCTCCGACGTCACCTTGTGAGCCAATTTCAGCGGATTTCTCTTTGGGGGACCCCTGTTGTTGTGGCCCCCAGTCCGTAAAGAAGGCAGAATCAAGGTTGACAAAAGCAGGGTCTCTTTTTGCTTGGGTGCGCAGGATCTTTTTGTGCCAGGAACCCCGAGCCGCCTGGAGCAATCCTGGCACCCGAGGCTCGGGTGCTCACGGAGGAGCGACGGGGTGGACTGAATGTGGAACACATGGATTTGATTCGTTCCAGAAAACCACCAAATCCGAAAACTCCTTCCACTGTGGGCCGTGGCTCTTCCCTAAGGGACCTTGAAAGTTGGACTCGCTTCTCAAGCGAACCGTTTTCCACGCAACCGATCGTCCCAAAATGTTCAAGGTCCAGAAAATGGGGTGGATGAGCATCCGACGTCGAGTTTACCCAGGTGCTCTCCTTGCTTTCCATGGGACATGCTCAAAGGAACCACAGTATGTGATACCAAAGCTTGGCTATTGCCGCGGCATGTCTCTCTAATCCCTGTAAGGCCAACCCGCGGGGGGGCTTTCCTTTTGCTCCTAGAAAGGGGTCCTTTCTGGACCCTTCTCCGCATCGGACTCGCAAAGGGGCACACCTATATGTCGAAGCGATCGAGAGTTGATGGTTTCAACAAGATACCCGCCCCCTTCTGGTTTCGCCGCAAGTTCCCGCAATGAGTTCGCAACACACCCCAATAGACCTGATTTCTTGCTTGGGGGGGTGCTTGGTGGTGACCCCAGGTTAGCAAGTGGGACCCAACCCAGCTTGTGAGTGAGCTGTAACCGACCAGGGCTACCAAACTTACACACTTGGCTTGGCGAATTGTTTCATGTTTCCATGATGGGTTCAACAATTATCACTTGGTACTCATCAGCAAACCCTCGAGAGGTGGTTGGCTTTCAGGCCAAAACAGCCCCTTCACCAAACACCCCAAAAAAAAGCCGGGCCGCCCGAAGACTCTACTGGAGCCGAGAAACCAGCTGCCCGAAAAGCTCGGAGCTCCGTCGCAGGCAGAGATGCCCAAGCTCGAGACCCTGCGGCACACGCGACAGGCCTTGGGGTTTGGGGTCTGCCGGGGAGGGGATGGGAGGGGGCTTTTGAAATTCTAGGTTTTCCTAGTGCCCTTTTACCGTTTCTTTTTTGGGGGAGGGTTCCCCTACTAGAATAGACTACAGAAAACCTCTTTACTGGAGCACCTAAAACTGGTTGCTCTTGATTACGCTCAGTGGAGTTCCAAATCCGTTTGGAAACCATCCATATATTTCTATGGGTTGATTCCCCGTGATTTGCAACCATCGTTCTCTTCGAAAGCCACCCATGTGATTTGAGAGGTGCGAGACATTTGTTCGACACGTCCTGTTGAAGGCTTGCTTTTGCAAGGGATCACCGAACCACTTAGATGAGAGAGTTAGATGGGAGAGCTCAACGCATCCACAAGCAGCAAAGGGCCAACGGGCCGAATTCAACTTTTCCGGAATGGCGTGGAATGTCAGGCGATGACTTCTTGAACATCGGCGCACATG
Source organism: Effrenium voratum (assembly GCA_963377175.1). NCBI lineage: Eukaryota > Dinophyceae > Suessiales > Symbiodiniaceae > Effrenium > Effrenium voratum. Next base: position 46,631 of record CAUJNA010002057.1, on the reverse strand, counting down.
GGCGCGAAGCAAGTGCGCACCTGAGTTGGATCACTTCCAAAATCGCCTCTCACGGCGATTTTGGCCAAGACTCTCAGAGTGCCTCAGAGTGACATGGCATGGTGGGTCCTTGGGGATATCTGATATCACCCAGATCTCAGCTACTACAGGCAACTAGCCATTTGCCTTTTGGTCTTGAAAGGGGGTGGTTCCCTTGATTTGCTTACGAAGCAGGGAAGCGAAGTCCCCTGAGTGCAACTCTGTCGGAGGCAAGTTGAGCCGCCTGGATCCTGCTCGGAACTTCGCCAAGCTGGAAAAGCATTTCGACCTGGACAGCTCAAACTTCGCACGTGGCGAACCGCGGGTTGGGCGGGTGAACATCACCGTTTGCGCCAATGTTTAGGTTCAAGTTTCGTTTTAAGTGAGTTTCTGTTTGTGGTTGTGTGATACTTTCGGCAGACATAGAAGAACACCAGTTGAAAGGCCGAAGGCAGTTTGTGGGCAACACGCGCTGTCAAGATCAGCCCACCGAGTTCCCACTAAAAATATGACCCTCCATCCGGCCCACAGAACCCTCAGGATTGAAGTTTCGGATCTAACAGGTTCTTCCTCAAGCGGAACGACTCCTCCCCTCCGCCGTTTTAAAGTTGTGTTTTCCTGAAAAGCTTCAACTGCAAGGGGACTGCCTTTTTCGGGGACGCCTCTCTTCAGATTCTGCTTCTTGGCCAGGACAAGTCGGGTGACCTGGGCTGGAAAGAGGTGCAGCGGGGCTTCCGAAGGCTTGGGCAGCGGCGCGGCTCAGATGGCCTCCCAAAATGAGGTTTTGGTGTGTGTGTGTGTGTGTGTTTGTTTTGAGAGTACTCGTTTTGGGTTGCGTTTAATTCAAGGGAAGCCAAATTTAAAGGAAACAGCCATTTTTGATTTGTGGCCAGACAAGCCATTTTCACCCTCTACTTTGGGTTTTTGCCACCCACTCCAGCTGGTCTTTCCGCCAACCATATTAAGTGGAACCACCTGGCATTCTATACTTTGGGTTTTTGGGACAATCCTTCTAAATACCCTGTGGATCGACGCCCGGTGATCTTTCCAACAACATGAGTGGAACTGTGCCGATCCCCCAAGGGAGCAAGATTCCTGGTTCCAGCTGTTTGCTCTTTCAACAATGGGAAAAGGGCCAGAACTGGGGAGGGGTTACGCAGGTTTTGGTCCACGTTTCCACTTGCCAGGGTTCCGTTTTGGTACCGTTTTTTTGAGCCACAGCCAAATGGAGAGACCCAGGACGTACTTGGTGGAATGTCACCATTTGGCAAACGATTCGTAGGATGTCTTTCTTTGAGATGGTTAAGTCATAAGGCATTTGCTTCCTTCCAACCACAAGAAGACGGTTTTCTTGACACCACCTCCAGTCCCATTGTTCCTTTCTCCTTGAGTGTCCCTAGATACGGACAGGACAAGCCCTTTCCCATGGACACGGGTCTGGGTAAGCTTTCGGAATGGAACCAAGGTACTGGTCGAAGGATCAGGTGCAAGAGCTCTTCTACCGCTTGGGCATCCAAGGGCACCTTGGAGCAGACACCTGGGTGTTCGCTTCCCCCAACGGAGGTTGGTTGACAGGGACGCCCACAGATTGGTTTTAGAGCTGCCCCCTTTGGAAGGTTGGAGGTTGATTCCCCGGTTTAAAGGCTATTGTGTTGGACATTCAAAGGGAGGCCAAAGGGACAACTCTTCGGTTGGCTGGTTCTCCATAACGGGCGGTTCCGCCGACAAGGTAAAACGAGCAAAATTGATGAGGATCCGTCAGGTTTTGGAAACAATGTATTGTTCACGCTAGATTCAAGCAGGTCAAGTGCCAAAACACGTTGGTGTTGTTTGAAAGTAACATTGCGCTGTAATGAACAGCCAATGTGTTGTTGGGATTGTAATCAACACAACCTCCATTGTTTGCGGATATCAAAGCTGAAAACAAATGTTTGTCGATTGGTTTCGCCTGGTATCCTTCTGCTGGTATCTGGCTCGTATCATTGTTTGGTATATGTAGATGGATTTGTCTCGAAACTTGGGCCCCCAAACTGGTGGCGCACATCTTTGTTGCCACCCCATCGACGGGTTGGCCTATCTGAGTTGCGGAGGGTTCCCAAGCCACTTGATGTTCATCGCACGAAAAGTCAGAAGATCCACCCTGGGCCTGGAGGTAGCTGATGAACAAACACAAATCAGAAGATCAGCCCTGAGCCCTGGGCAGTGCCTTGCTCCGAGGCAGACACTGCCGTCCGCAGACTTTCAGAAGCTCATGATGGACATTGACCAGTTTATGCCTGGGAAGTGAGCTGGCTGCAAGCGATTGGATTCAATACAAACACACCTGCCTTGAACTTGTATTTGAACAAGTTGCTTGGGTTTGTCTTTTCCTGGAGGGTAACCACCGGTTGGTTGGTTTTAAAGGGAAAATAACCAGGAAAAAGCCACACTATTGGACCCCCTGGTTGGTTTCAAAAGGCTGTGCAATAGCAAAAATAAAAGATAAAAACCCGGGGGAACCCCCTTTTGGGTTGTAAAAACCTTCTGGTTGGTTTCAAAAGGACAAGGTTCCTCGATTTTTATTTTCTGAAGTCAGTGCCTAGCTCAATTCGAGCGATCGATCGGATCGCAGGGCCATGAGCATCACCTTCTCCGAGCACCCTCCATCGCTGCAAGTGGATCTGGTGTTCCGCCCCTCGCTTGCATCGCTTTCCAAAGGGAAAACCGACCTTTCAAACACTTTGCATTTTCATGTTTTTTTTCTTTGTTCTGTGGAGGGGGGGGTTCCCATTTTTAGTTGTCCCAAAAGTGTAACCTTTGATGTCCGGCCCTTTGGGCAAGCCTACACGACTAGCCATATTCCAATTATGAACACAAACACATATTGCTTTGAACATCTGTCTCTCTACGCAAAGGTTGTATTGGCATAGCTCAAGTCCTGCCTGAGGCTATGCCTACATCACTGGCGCCTTTGTCGAAGTTGGACGCAGAGTTGCAGTTCAAGCCGACAGTTTGGATGCTGAGGGTGTTGAGAAGATCTATTGGTTGTCCTTTGTAAGGTTTGTACGGTTCATGGTTCTTGTTTGTACCAGACTACTGGTTTGCGCTAATCTCACCAATTCATGGGTAAATATGAAATTCCCTTGGCTTTTCCTTACACTTCAGATTCGCAAATTGTCAATTCGCGAAGATGTGTGTTTTTGTTTGGGCTTTGAACCTTGGTTCCTTGGACCAAATTTGTGAAGCATGTGAATCCACCCTCGAACTCAACCCCTTCAAGTCACCAAATGAGTCGTCATTCCCCTCCTATCATGAACGGGCAGGAGTCTTTGCCAGGCACACGTCTTCTTGCCCTGGTTGGTGAACTTGCTGGCGCTCAGTAGGGAATGCGGAGAATGCACCCAGCCACAAGGAAACCAGTTGGAGGGTTTTGGGCTCATTCCATTTCTCATCAGGGTTGTGGGATCAAGGGGTTTCTCCCCACTTCTGTTCTGTGATACAAGGAAATCCCTCTTTATATGATTAACAAAATAGTCTTTGGGAAGCCCTTTCTGTTGTATCACAGAAGTCGTGATTCCCCACAGCCCTGTTTCTCATTCCCATCTCTCGCACCCGAGCGTTTTGTAACCCCGTTGCGGCGAGGCGTGATCGGCACCACCGTGACCTGGACGGTCTTGGCCTTCCTGTGATGCGCCCTCAGCGAGTGGCTCGCACCGGGTATAATATCTAGGTCCCCCAGTAGTGCCCTTCTACCCTTTTTGGGGGGAGGGTTCCCCTACTAAAGTAGACTACAGAAACAAAGGTACCCTTTTTCTAACCTCTCTACTGGAGGACCTAGATATGTTAGGGTGGTAGCTACTGAAATAAAGTGGAGGACGTGGGGCCGAATCACTATGGCCAAGAGAAAATTGAGGCTGCTCTCCAAATTCAATGTCATTGGGGGGCATCATGAATTATGACCATGGCCCGTGTCAGGCAGGAAATAGAGCTATAATTCCCGAAGGGACGCTTGTCTTGCTATGGTGTTGAGAGGGGTAATTCAGGGACAATTGAGTTGTTCGGTGGTTCTCAACTTTTGATGTGGGTAGTAGTTGGTGACCTCCTATGATCAAGCCTCCCTGGTAAACTCTGACCAGGAATGAGTTTCGGAACCACAGCATTTGAGATTTGAGCAAGATTTGCTCCCGGCCCATCGGCCGATTGGACCAGAGGTTTCGCGGCGGAAGCATCATTTGGTGGCTTCTATGAATTGCTGATTGTGCTGTGTGGATTGTAATTATACATCAGCTTCCCTTGGGTCCGGTGTTTCTGTGGGGGCAGTGTGAAGCATGATGCTGGCTTTTTGCTGTTCCGGTGCAAGCACCGGTGCAATCTCTTGGACACTATTCGATGCTACGTCGATTTGCTTTTTGTATCGTTTTGTACAGGGAAGGCAGGGAAGCTGATACGTTGTATGGTCTTGTGGGAAAAACGGCCATGATTGGCAAATGCATGTGTTACTTTCACCAGCATCAAAACAGCGCAACATGTACAGTGTCGAAAGAATCGCAGTCGGTCCAACCGACATCGCGTGTTCTTCCAAGAAGATGTGGGTTTTGCCCAAGCGACATGTGCAGCTTTCTTCTAAGAAGAATGGCTGCACAACTTGTGCGCTGGGAATACGATTCTTCGGCACCTTGGTGCAACTTGCTTGCAAAGCAAATAGAACTGAACTCGCCAATGATGGGTGGCCATTAATGTGAAGGCAACCCTAAAGGTGATTACCGTTGTTTTGTCCAGGTCCTTTGCAAGTGAGCCAAAGGCGGGTCAGGCGTGACCCACATGCAACCTCTTGATCGCATGGCGCCCCGATGGCAGCCCGAATTGAAGCATCAGGACATTCTCGGCGGAAAACACGCAGACCCGACATCCACTTTTGCCAAAGCAAAGTTCTTCAAGAATTTAACTAGGAATATGGGAACACTAGGGAGTGTTTTCGGGAGGGTAGTTTTCTCTAAGTTTCCTGTTGGTAGGATGATGTTATCATTTTCATGGGAGCCCCAAGGTAGCAATCTCAAGGGACACGACTGGAGCTTCCTAGCCATTGTGTCGAGAGCCCTACCCCAAATCTTCAAAGTGAAGGGATGGATCTGCACTGGGAGTTCTTGGAGCAAAACGCTTGGCTTTTCCCATAACCGAGGGCGCCTTAGTTTCGTTACCTTTGGTTATTCTCTGCACCCCATGTCCGTGACACAGCTTCCCCGTTCCTTTCCTAAACGGGTATTTCCTTGAGACGTATGGAGGAAACCAACGGCTTCCAGGACCGCAGCGGATCCCATGGGTTCTTTTTCATTTTTCCGTTCGCATCCATCCTACCGCGCAGGTGCCCTGTGGTTTGTGCTGTTCCTCACAGGCATCTGCTGCCTCTTCCAGGTGCAAACCCCTTCGGCCTTTGAGGAGCCCCAGCGCCGTTTCGCCGAACCCGGCGAGCGAGAGACTTTTTTTCGCGGAGAAACAAACTTGGAGGTCGGCTTCAAGTGTATGTTTCATTTTTGTGACCTGTGTCCCACTCAATTGTGAGGGTTCACTCGACGGTGGTGGAAAGGACTCTTTCGTGAAACAGCCCAGCTTACGCCCATAGATTGGTGTCTTAACAAAACGATTTTTCCTGGTATTGTGAAAAGGCCCAAGTAAAGGTCAACAGGTGGTGAGTTAAGTGGACCATGTCTTTGAGAGTGAACTACTGAACCTATCGCGGGCAAGCGGCAACTCCGCGACAGCCTGCAGACTTTGGCTTTCGAGTGGAAAAAACAAGGCCACTTGGTTGCCCCTGATTTCGGCTTCTGAATTGTTATGGTTGATCCAGTGACAGACAGGTTGGTGAAGTTATTGGGTTGGAGCATGTTAGTAGGCCTGATCAAGGGCTTGTCCCCGTCCGAGTGCCCGCCACAGCCAGTTCCATCTGAACTGAAAGGGTTGGGACCAGGTTGCACAGTGGACCCAATTTCCCCTCAACTTGCTTTAGGTTCCATGAGTTGCGTTGTGTAAGAAACGTCAGACACGTCTATATGGTTCACTGCAAGTTAGGCTGTATGTGAACTTGTTGGGCAGGTTTTAGCTCAAACGTCGGTTGGGATGTTTTGGTCCGAGTCTGGACATGTCCAGTTGATGCAGCCAAAGTCTGCTTGTGGCCATCGAAGAAAGTGGAGGAACCATGCGACCGAGCCGAACCCGAGCTTCTGGAAAATAAACGTGATCTCACAAACTGGATAGCACTTGAGCTTTGTGCAGGGGACCGCCTCAGTTAATTTGCATCTGACGCAAAAAAGTGAGGCTGCAGGTTGTCGAAAGGTGGACAGGGTCCATTCCCGCCCATTTGTTCTAATGCGATTGGAGAAACCAGGCCAAATGCGACTGAGTGTGAAATGGCTTCTTTGCACCTCACTAGCACAATGTCTCATGCACTCTTGGAAGGCTGGGAATATCACCCCTTGAAACATTACTCTACTGAGCTTGTCGTTGATTTCAGATAGTCTTGTTCATGCAAAGAATACAGAACAGAAATCTGTATGAACTAACCCGGGTCCAAGACCTCGCTTGTGGTCCCTCACAGTTAGGGTCTTGGGCTTTTAGGGCAATATCAATATCATTGGCTAACAGGAGCTCAGGAAACCCTATGGGACCTTCACCATTGGTTCGGGGCTTGCTAGAAGTGCTGGAGCTTTTCCCCAGCTCAGTCTGTCTAACAGATATTCTACTCTCTGCAGATTGGGGCATGGAACCCAAAAAGGAATCCGCCAAAGGATCATTCTTATCTCAAGCTTCACTGTTTGTTCTGGTTTCATTTGTAAGAGGGTAGGCATCACCTTTGCAGGAGCCACTTCAAAACTGCTGGTACTCTATCGTTAGTTTGGGAGGATTGGGGCCCCACCCAATTTTCCGACAACCAGCAAGGGCCGCCAGAATGTCCCATGTCCTCTTGGTAATTTTGTTCAGGTGTCACATGATTCTTGATCCATGGCCTGCACACCTACCTCAAGAGCAATTGCAGCGGTGGTTTCCCTTGAACCGGTTTGGAGGATGTTACGTTAGTGCATCTGGCGTTCCCGTATTTTGGGGTGTTGACTCAGGGTAATGCTTGGGGACTGAGCTTCTAAGGGTAGTTGCCCCATTCTTTCCAGGGATCCTTCTTTAAAACCGCTGGCTTCTGAAGACTGGGGAATCCACCCCTGAGCTACCCACGTCTCCACGAGGAGAAGGCGTTGGTGATCAATAAGAATTACTGAGCGACCGGGCACGAGGAAGGCCCAGAACTTGAGACGGCACTTCCCTCCATGAACTTTGCCTGGTGGAGATGTGTCATGCTCACCAGGGGTGGGCAAAATGTTTTTGAAGGGGGGCCTGGTTTCTTTAAAAGAAAGCCAGACAAAGTGGTTGTTCACACGGACTGAAACATGTCTCAACAAGGGGTTCGCCCACTCTGAAGTTCACCCCACTAATCAGCAAAAATTGTCTTCTTGCTTGACCCCTCCGAATTGTCATCCATCGACCCCGGCAAAGAGTTGGACACGCATTTGAGCAGGGCGTGCAAGCAATAGCCACCAACGCACTTGAGCGGGGTGACCTCCATCTCATGAAGAGTGTATCCTATGCAAGGCAGACTCGTGCAAGAGATCAAATGCTAGGTTGGGTTTTAAAAACTCGAAGCCTGAGAAGCGCCAACATCGGCCAACGCCTGGAAGACACTCCCGGAACAAAACCACTGGGCAATTGATTGCTGCGGATAGCTGCGTTACACACCCTGCTCACACATGACGAAGGTTCCTTGCTTGGAGGATTCCTCATGTCCGGTTGCGAATTGCAGTAATTGGCCCAGGAGAAAAGGCAAAGGCATCCGTACCAGACAAAAACACAAAATAAAAACACGAAGGCCCTCTGAACGTCGGGTCGGGAACGTGCCGTCGGCATTTATCGCTCGGAGCCGCCAAGATTCCGGGCTTGGCATTTGGGCTCCAGACTCGCCAAGGGACCATCTCGAATCGGAGGTTCGCGGGCTTCTATTTGCTGAAATGAATATTTGTTGCTTTCCCCTGTTGGTTTTAAAGGGGATCTATCACTGTTGGAAATATGTTGTTTTCTCCACGGGACTTAAGCAATGGGTGGCCAAGCAAACTCACCACACTTTAGCCGACTTGTTATCAGGACTTGAGTCACCTGGGAGTACCAAGTTTTGACTCAACTGCTTTTGGCCCTTTGGGAAGGAAACGGTCGTCAGGCTGAGTGGGGCCTGAGCAGTAGGGTTGGCAGACGTGCAGCGCAGCCAAAACATGCGCTTTGGGAGACTCCAACTCCGCCGGGAAGGATCAGGAGAAGAACATTATCTTTATCTTTTGACCTGGGGTTCAATCCATCATTAAAGCCATGGGGGTTCATATGGGTATGGGTCAAAATTAAACCACCAGGGGACCGCAGCTTTTGGTCCATTTTCCCATTTACCAGGGTTCCCAAAACGGGTACCCATTTTTGACCCACAGCCATATAACCACCATTGCTTATCTAAGGATTGTCATCCAAACTGGGTGATCCTTTCTTGTAGTGGGGCTTGAACCCTAGGGTTGATGGGCTCCAAAGCAGGTTAGGGGTCAACGGGGCCCCCTCACAGTCGGAGAATTTTATGGCTCCCATTTGGTAGGGTCTATCTTACGATGCTGCTGCAAATCGCATCCAGCCCCAACGTAACTGTGAACATCCCACCCCAAGAGTCGCTTCGAAGTATTTTTTGCAACAGACTCGAGGCCTTGAGTCCAAGCAGAAGAGACATAGTAGGCCATGGGGGCGGCCAGTTTTCCTCGAGACTTCTGCTTTTGGGCCAACCCATTTTGTCACTTATGGGACTGACTGTGGGTGGGGATAGAGAGTTCGATTTATTTTATCTTTAAGACAAGTGATGTCAAAAAGGTAAGTTCAGGACCAAGACCTGTTTGCCCTGAAAGTGGTTTGGCGGGCAACAGAGAGTCCAAGGGAACGCAGCACCCGTTGTGTTCTTCTTTTCGTTCCCAGGTGATTCGTCCCTCTCACACACACACAGAGACACGGGTGTCCAACGGCAAGTTGTGGCAGTTCTTGAAGAGATCTTGGCTGAGGATCTTCAAGCGATGTTTTCGCAATGAACACAATTAGGCCATGAGAAGAGCGGCTAAGAGACAAGGCATCTTCTGGATTCCTGGTGAATAATTCGCCAATGCTCCTAAAGCAAGCCTCAAGACCGACTTTTCAATTGTCCAAACCCACTATGTTGACTCCCAGGTTCTCTATCGGGCACAGAAGCACCTGTGATACAAGCAAGCAAGGTGAACCTTGGCAAATTGGATGTTCAAGTCACGTTTGACACGCGACTCTGAGCAACTGCGCTATGACTGGCTTTGCTGGTTGAAGGCCTTTTTTTTTTGAAGCTTTGGAGGTTCCCCCGATTTCCTCAAAGACGAAAAGGGCGCGGAGGCATTCTTGTTTGGCGTTGTTGATTAACCCCGTTGAGAGTCTACAGAATCCTCGGCCTATTCGCCGTCGCCGCGCCGTGAATCCAGAGACGGGGCGTGAAATCGAAAATGGAAAGTTACCCTTGGCACCGGGAAATATTTTGTTGTGTCAATTCGCATGACGGTTGGTTAGAGTAACACATCTCAGACTCAGTTTTGAGACATGCAGGACTCACTCATTTTCAGGCACACAAATCGCGGGACGCACAATTTTCCACAGGAAGCTTTTGCATATTCCGTATCTCGCATAGAGCAGCATGGCTCCTTCCCAAGTACTCAAGAAAAAGAGGCCCCAGGCGCATGCAGAGCTTGACATTTCCCCAAACTCTGACGTCAGCATATCCATGCGCCTGGGTTTCATTTGCCATTGCGACCCACGTTCGTGCCGACAAACACTGCAGCTTCTTTCTGCCGCATGAATTGGTGCGGGGGCCTGGTGCCACTGGGGCCATTCGGATGTGATATCAAAATTACTCGAGCTCTCTGGTGACTTGAAGGGAACCCACCGGGACCCAACATAACTTTTCACCACCCTCAAAAAGAAACCACTTTAAGTGGCTGAAAGTAGAGATCCCAGAAATGTGTTTTTTTGTGAGCGACCCTCAGCAACTTCATGAACCCAGTGAAACCAACCGTGAGATTTGTGACTAACACGTGAAACTAGATTCCAAAACAACAGCTTGGAGAAGGTTCTTCCACTAAAATTCTCAACGGCTCCGCTTGGGGTCACTGGCTGCAATGCGGAAATGTGCCTCAAGCTGGTCGATAGTTGCAGAATAGTTCATATGGGGCCAGCAAGTGGTTGGTAGTCTTGGCTTGACGAGGATGAGAGGGGACAGCCTATTGTTTGCATGCGCTCTCGGGAAAGCATTCGTAATTTTGTTCGGCGCTCATGTAGTGTTTGTGCATTTTGAAAGCTGGTTTGTGAGAAGGGAAAGCAGGCTCGAACCACTCAGTTTCCCCCATAAAGTAAAATGTTCATCTCTAAAGATTGGTGTGTGTTGTCTTCAAATAACATGTCATCTCTATTATTGGTGTGTATTGTTTTTCCAACTTTTGTACGCCTGAGGAAAACATTGGACCAGGCCATGGACCTCGTCCCAGTTCCCCTTCGGCCCTTTCCGAGGCAAAATGCCTGGGAGGAGGTGCCGCTGCCTGCGTGGCATCCAGGGCGCGGAACCCAAACCAGCCTGCAGATTCGGGGGGGGGTCGTTTCGCCGGGGAATTGAAGGAGGACTCCGTTTTGGTTGGCTTGTCCGTTCGTGCATGAGCTTGTGTGCTTGTGTGGTTGTGTGGTTGTGTGGTTGTGTGTTTGTATAAGTTAGAAGTCTCTTTGATGGCTTTGATTTGTTTGCTCAGTTGGCAACTTGCACAGAAACTCTGGGCTTGGAGCCTTTTGGGATGGCAAGCACAAAGTTCGGACTTGTTTTGGTCCAGTCCACGCAAGACGTGGGAGAACCCACAGTTCTCAGCCTGGGGTTTCCGTGGTTTGAGCCTAGTTGTTTTTCAAGTTTGTGGACTTGGAGCCGGGGAAACCACCCAGTTTAGTGGGGATAGGGTTTTATATTTGGCGAAATCAACGGACATGAGAAAGTCCAAAGAATCTCAGCCGCCAGATACTCAGAGAGTCTTGAGACCAATCCATTGCCTTTTGAAGGGTCGTTGGCATGGAATCTTGGACCCGAAGGCATTTGTCAGCTGAGTCTTGGCCGGCCAAACTTCTCAACTTGATGGCCCCCAGGCATCCGGTTCCTTAGCTTTTGGCTTGTTGGCTTTTTCGGTGTTTAGTGGTTGATTTTCCCAGTTCGCCCACTAAAGGCTGAGCTTTTAGCGGGACATCTGAGAACAGCTTCCAGCTTCCAGGCCTGCCAGACATAGAAGATGGCACCAAAGAGTCAAGCTATTGGTGGGGGGTCGGTGCAAGAGTTTCCTCCGGATGAACTTTGGGAAGGCGGCGGAGGTGATTGACTTGAGGGCCCGGCCGTTTGACTTGAAAAGCAAAACCATGGCTGAAGATGGGGCGCCTCCCATAATGGCTGGTTTGTGTAGGTTTCCTTTTGGTCACCCTTGGAGAACCCACCAAAAGGAAAAACGTACCAACCAGCAAAGGACGAGCCCAAGCTAGCGGTGAAGCTGCTGCACGTTGCCCAGGTCAGGGCGACTGCAGCCGGTGCAACGTGGAGGGACCAAGGCAAGATGTCACGGTGATCGTCGCTGGACCAAAAGACGAAGCACTGCTCTCAAAGGAAGACGAGTTTCACGGGAAGTCCAAACACAAACCCGTTGTTTGTTTCAGACTTGGGAAGGAACATGTTCAGTTCCGAGCCGCACACGAAGCTTTGCTGAGCCTCATACAATTATTTGCATATATGCGCAAAGATTGGCACAACTATGACAAGCTCGCCTGGGGCAAAAAGAGCTGCCCTATGATGGTTGCCTTCTTGGGGTTCCTTAAAATCAGAACTATTGTACATAGTGTGATGCCTTCCGCGTGATATTTGTTGGAAGCCAGAAATGGATGTTTTTCTCTTTGGCAGTCTGTGCGAGTCAATCATGCGCGTGCCCCGAACAAAGAATGTCCTTTGTCGGGCTGCGGGAGCCGTGCGATGCTGTGGGCGCGCTTCGGGAAGGTGACACGGCTGTTGGGATACTCCTGTTTTCATAGATGTCCTTTTTGGTTGTTTTGCTAGAAAAATAGATGGCGATTCCTCGCTTTCTGGCTTAATCATCTGCCAGGGCCATCTATTTCCCCAAACCCAAATCTGAGGTGATTAGAATCGGCCGCCATTCAAGCATAAACCTTGACGTTTGTGGACTTGCTGGCTGTATTGCATTTCTTATGTTGACCTTAGCGGCAAATGGCTACGACTCAGCTTCGTTTCGGCGCGGATTTGAATGGACCCAAATTCGGGAGGCATGCTTGTGGACCTGTGGTTTTAGGTGTCCACTTTCTAGCGGCCAAGGGACTCCACCGATGGGAATCAACCACCTATCACGGGGTTCTTGCTGGTGCTCAGGGACTCAATGGCTTTTTTGGTTGCTCAGCAGAGACCCAATCAGGGGTTGTGTCAGTGAATCGTGATCCTCTCGAGGGAAACCACAATGAAGGGTTCCTCATCAATGGTTCCTCCAAAAAACATCATGGAACCAAGAATGAGTTCCTATGAATGGTTCCTCATGGTTCCTTCCAGCCGATCCAGGAGAGCTCCACGTCCTCGGATCGGGGCTTCCGCTGGCGGTCCATTTGGTCTGCGCAGGCAGCGACGAATCGCCGGGACATCTTGGGGACACCACTTGGGGACAGGGCATATCTGATGTGGTTCTTGCCGGTTTGGGAAGGGAAGCTAGACTCGATCTTTCTCATGATGTGGCGGGCAAAACGGCCATTGATGCCATTCTTCCAACTGAGAACAACCGGGCTTAACGAGCCTTTTGTTTGCCCTTTTGCCTTTTTGGGTTTCCTTCATGTTTCCTTGTCCGCAAAAGTTGTTACTGCTCGGATCTGTCTGCCCCAGTGGACATTTCTGGGGTATTCTATATACACTTAGTTCACTAAACTTCTTCCCTTGGCTCCAGGCAACAGGCAGCGACACGGACAGCGAAGGCGCGAGGGAGATGTGGGCCGAGTCGATCGAATTGCTGCGACATCCTCGGGGTTCGGTCAAAAATAGTTAGAATGGGAAAACGGGGCGATTTATAGCCATATGAAGTCATGATCATGAGAGAATCATTCGTGTAATGATTTGTTCCCTTGTATTATCCAGTGTTCTATTTTTTTCGGAATAAGGGCAATCGAGATCTAAGTTGTTCAACACAGAACCAGGCTTGCCCCGGGACGTAAAATGGCCCCGGAACTAGGAACCACATTACTGTCCATCCAGGTTTAGCTCATCCGCGGAGAAATTGAGCATCCTTGTCCGGGTCTTCTTCATTTGGGTCTGTGTTTTTTGAGGGTACCTTTTGTTTGGTGGTTTGTTTCGGGAGGGGTTTCTATAAGAAGAACCTGGAGGTTTGCCGAAACCACCTTTAGCCGATGTAAGGATCAGCTCAATCAAGCTTCTCTTCCAACGGGGTCATGCGACCTGTGCGTTCCGTCCTCTTGGGCCAGGAAGGATTTGCTCCAGAGTGGGACATGCGTGGTTTGGGCCCAGTTTCTATGCCAAGAGGGAATCACCTTAAACTTTCCGACAAAGTAGACGTGTATGGCGCTGTCAATCTATCGGCAGCCGGAGAAAATAAGACACCTGCTCCAACATTGGGGCCCAACCCCTCCCTCACACGAAAAGGGGGGCCCCGGGTGGCACCGGAAGCGCGGACCCAAAGGCAAGAAGCGCTCGCCCATCCAACTCCGGTATCACAGAAACGACTTTTGCAAAGCCAAGAAGTCCGCGGCCATGTTTTTCCGTGTAGGTGCTATTGTGACGTGCCCTAAGGCCTCCCTTAAGAGGTGTGGAATTTGGGGACGGGCTCCAGCTGTAGAAAGCTCCCCCCAAAAAACAACGTGAAATCTGGAGGTCTGAGTCAATTCGTCTCACATTTGGTGGGCCCCTCAGGAAGAAATCCCCAAGATTTTGGCAATGGTGAATTCACTCAAAAACCACGTGCATCTCAAGGGGAGTCAACCGCCCCCATTTGGCCCCTCAGGAAGAAATCCCCGATGTATTTCCACAAGTTGTGAATTGCCCCCGAATCACGTGACATCTGCAGGGGGGTCATTAAGGAAAGTTGCAAATTGACCACCAAAGCAACACGGTGAAGTTTGTGCGAAAGAAATCCTCCCAGTTCGCCAGGGGAGGGGCTGGCCGCTTCGCTGTCGGAAACCTCAGTCTCAAGGCAAGAGCTGTCCGGTTCGGTCGGGGGAGAGAGCACTGGGACCTATGCATGTCGGGGTTCGGATTTCACCACAGAAGGGTAGTCCAGGGGCCCAAGGTGGTGTCAACAAGCAACAAATGACACATAGGCTTTGCCCAAGGTCCGTTGGCTTCGCAATGGTCTGTGAGTTTTGAGGACATGATGTATCTAGGATTTGTGTTTTATGAGGTCGTTTGTTCATGGTTGCCTAGTTGTATTGCTTATAGGTCTATGGTGTTGGTCTGTGGTACATACATGCTGCCACCCAACAGGGTCTTCATGCTTTGATTCCGTTTATTTCATTGGCGGCCGGGCTTGGTTCCAGGTCTTAGCTCTAGCAAATCCTTGTGAGCGGCCAAACCTCGCCATGTTAGCAGGTTCCCCGACTTCATACCAAAAAGTACCCTTGGCAATTCTGTTGCCAGCGCCCCATGTCAATGGCTTTGTACTGTTGTGGGCGCTGCTCATGGTTTCACGTGGGCGTGTCTTTGTGTTGGTATTTCTTTTGCATGGTTTAAAGGGAAGCCAAAAGGCCCATATCTTAAGACACACTCTCGTCTGCGGCCTTCTGCTGCGCGGAGAAGCACCCGGCAATCGAGCTTGCCCCACTGCACGCACGAGAAGGATAGCTTAACGCATGTTGTGTCATTTTTCCAAAAGGAGGGCGGGCGTGTTTTGTCAGACCCTTCTATCTAGCACCCGGCGCTTTGTTTCCTCGGTTACGAGGGCTTCAAGACACAACGGAATGTAATTACCAGTCCCATTTCCAGGCAGCCAATGGCGCAGGTGAGGCCCGGTCTTTTCAATTTCAGGATGCTTCCTTGAAGCTTTGCACCGAAAAACCCGCCACGTTGGTCCAGGCAAAAGCACAACGCCCTGATTATTGGGGCCCCTTTTTTAACCAGGGCCACGGGGCACTGGATCCCGGATTGGTGGATGTCTTCTTCCTGAATCGCGGATGTCGGGATATCATCGGATATGCAAGTTTGTTGGTTTTGAAAGGAACTTGTCATGGCTCTGATGTACCGACGGGCCAAAATGGCCATGGAAGCCATCCATGCTGCTGAGAACAACAATAACTATCAGACTGAACTTATCGTTTTTATTTCTGGGTTTCCTTCTTTGCCCTTTTGACCTGCGAACAGTCAACTTGCTGGGGATCCTTTGGTCTTGGCAAGCAAGATGGGTGTGTCATTTGAGGGTAATATCTTTGGGATAGCTTGAATGGAAACTCAAACGGAAACCGCACCATTTTTGTCGCTGCCCCGAAAACTTGTTTTTCGTCGGAGGCGAGCCTCCATCTCCAGCACAGGTGCGCTACTGGGGGCCCTGGGGTGGATGGAAGATTTGGCGTAAGCCATTGCCACAAACAGCCATGGTGTGGATACCAAGAGCGGTCCTCTGCAGTATGTTCCATGTAGGTTCTTGATGTTTCCCTTCAAGTTGTGTCTTTGACTCAGTATGACGCATGTCTTTCGATTTGGCAAATCTCAACCAACTCGATGAAGCTTTCTTTGGTTTCCATTCGCCATACTTGCTTGCACGTCCAGGAAAGATAGCCAGAATGGCTAAGGGCCAAGTTGGGTCGGCGGTAATCCAGAAACACGTGCAAAATTCCACCCTTTCGATTCTTTGCTTAGCTTCGGGTAGGCCATTGGAATAGCTAATACCAGGTTGTTTGATTGAGACTGATCCAATGTAAACTAATCTCATGGATGCTCCTCCAAGACTCCAAGAAGCTCAGGAACCTGTTGGTGCACGGGCTTCGGTGGCCCGTTGCAAGCGAGGGTGCAACCCAACTAATCCAACGGCTTTGGCTTCCCTACCTAGCACGGCACCTCTTGTTGAATGAGCAACACTGTTCCGGAGGCTTGCCTACAGGTCCACTCACGATTAAAATACGGCGTTCATGGGTCATGGCAACGTCACTTTCATTCGGTTTGTGCTATTCAAGCGTATATACACAGACACACGCAGAACTGACATAATATATATAATGTATATTTGAAGCATTATGCATCTCTTGCAGCTTGTCTCAGGTCACTTCCCTGCTAGCTATGAACGAATTTACGCATGCGCGCAACGCGCTTTGTGCGCATGCGTCCGACAGGTACATCGCCGTGCGGTGCCTATCGCTTTAGTCTGCGGCCTCAGTCCTGGGGATTCGTTCGGGCGTGTCTTTGGGTTGGTACCTCGCTACGCGTGAGTTTGAAAGACGAACAGGAAGACAGCTATTTGGGTGCGCCTGCATCTTCATTAGTCAATTATCACGATGACATTTATGGCCCAGAGGTACATGAGGTAGGTCCCCATGTAGTCAGTTGCATGTTGTACATTCAAGTGATTGCCAAAGCATGATTCAATCACTGCTTTGGCTCAAGTGCTGAAAACAGCGCGTTGCACCGCGCTAGCCCCAAGGTTAAGGGAGAGGTCGCAGTCACGGAGGGGTTCGTTCCTTTTAAGGTCCCGGGTTCCCCCGTTGTTGACAAAACCTGTGACCTCCAATGATACATTAATTTGTGCTACGTGCTTTTTTTGCTCGGGAAACTGGCTTATAGGGCCTTCCAGAATTTGCGCTCGTTTCTCCCAAAAGCGCTCGAGGCCTTTGCTCAGGATCTTAAACCTGCAGGCACAGCACAGCCCGCGCACACACACATCATCCTACCCAGCCTGGAGCTCTGAGCCGGGGAGCCCAGAATGCAATTTGTCGTTTTGAGATCTATACAGCTAGTTTCTTCTGCGGGGGAAACTCATTGCATCCTGGCGGTGAAGTACCGCGAATACTTCATCAAACTCCTAGTCATCACACGGGTGACAATGAGCTGGGAAGCATTCAGCCTTCGCGCCAGCCGAGACAATTTTCCTACATAGTCTTCATCCGTCCAACATGCCCAGGTGAGCGGGCTCAAGATGGCGCAAGATGATTCATCGCGTAGTTGGTTTCGAAGCGGGTTCCTCGATTGGTTAAACTTCTCCATTGCAAAATGGAAAACATGTTGCAAAACATAGCCTAGCGGCAAGATGTGCGGAAAGAGATGTATCTTTGGCCGAAGCTTGTAGAGTTTCCACTGCTTCCCGGCGCAATAGCTTGCAAGGCCAGTGTATGCTTCCTTACTGCGCTCCCAAACATATTGCAGCCAAACGCTGCGCCACACGTCTTTGCGCAATCAAGGGGCTCCTAGAGCATAGCCATAATACACAACTGCAGAGGCCGTGTCCCTATCGAGCCACAAACCAGCCCCATGCAGCAAGCTAAAAAAAGTGTTGGCCGCCAAGAGGGCCCACTTCATCAACTCCACAAGATTGCGGTCCACGGCTTCCTTAGGCACCAATGTGTTTCCTTAAAAACCATCCCCAAAATCACGTGTGTGTGAAACTCGAGAATGTTAGGAGGGTGAGGGATCCCTACTTTCCACAAAAATTGTCCTCGGAAAAACAAAAACTTGGGTGCACGGAAGAAGCCCTGAAACAAACAATTTCAGCTAAACAGTCCATGGAGCAATCTTGGCCAGATTTTCTGTCAAGCTCAGTTCGTAAGCCAACCACTTGCAGAGTAGTGCAGTGTCATGTGCTTTCCCGCAGCCCTTCGGGTAGACATTCATCCTGGGACGCCGAAACAAAGGAAGCAAAACGCCAACTGTGACTACTATAGTAGGGCGAAAAACTTGACCACAACCAAGGGGCGATGTCATTTTAAACTTCTTGAGGGCAAACTCCTTGATTGAACTAGTCTTATGGTTCTGGCGGCACCAGTCGTCAAACATCAGAAAGGCTGCTCCCAAGCGTTCCGGGATGTTGCGACCATCAAAGAGCTTGAGGCGGGTCAGGGCCACCAAGGTGGATGACGCCATGTCCCCGCCAAACCCCAGGTTGAACACATGCATCAGGTCGGGCTTGATGGCATCCACATCTTGGAGGCCCGGCACTTGGCGAAGCGGTGAGACCTTTTGCTTAAAGGGAGATCCTGCCACCCCCTCCCAAGCACGTGCTTGGCCGGAAGCAGACAAATCCCACCAATCCTGAGTATGGTTGCAATTTCAGGACAATTCCGCATAAGGCCAAAAAGGATACCTGGAGAACAGATTCAGTTTTTGCAACAAACACAAACAGCATTTCTTAAAACCTAGTGCTTCCGTAGTGCAAGCGCAAACAAAAACGACCAAGGGCCAAGGTACTTCGCTTGGACATAGATGACAAACCCTTGTGCTGGTAAATCCAACCTGCAATCCGAAACTTTTTCTCAACCAAGGCCAATCGCCCTTCGCCCCCGCCATCACGGCGAAGAAGTGCTTTGTCTCTCCCGCAACCTTATTTAGGTACGTGTGTGGTCATGAGTTCGCGCACGCAGGGGAGAAACGCATGCATGACCGTGTTTTTGGGCCTTGGAGCTTCCACTGCAACTCCTTCTTCAAACAGCTTGATGAGATCAGACGCCATCCCTTCATGTAATCCATCAATGGAGGCATCATTGGCCGCATACCAGTTGGCGGGCATAACGCTATACAGTAGCCGCGTGCTAAACGAGTGCCTTGCGCGGAGTTGGCGGAATGCAAAAAACTTAAATGTAGTGGGATCTTTCTTTGCATTTCATCGAGTTTCATCGAGTTGCTTGTTGAGGTTCAACTGGTCCGGCCCCGAGTAGGGGATGAGAACCTGGAAAGACATGATGAGGAGGGGGACTTTCGCCAACCCTCGTCCCTCATCTCCATGGAGGGCAAATGGTATTGCCCTGCGCCGTTGCTCGGCACTCATGCGGCTGTAGATCGGGTGACTGCTGTTAGCAGATTTGAACTTGCACCAGAACTGCTCGAACATCTCTTCGTACGGCTCGGCACCAAGCGCAGGGTTGTGCCCTCCCAATAGGAACTTTGGGAACTTCTCCATGAGGGAGGCAAGCCAGCTGGACAAATGAAGAACTGGATAGTCAACTGGAACATCACGGGCTTTTCTTCCAGACTTCACGGGCAGCCTTTTGTGGATGGTAATGGGCACGTGTGACAGTCGGACAGGGAAGGCGTGGCCAGCTCGGTGGGCCCAGCGATGAAAATCTCGGGCTGCGTTGTGGCCACGTTTCCTTCCAGTGCGGGATCTCCGGAAGCGGGCAAGCTTTTCAATTTCCAAGTCCACAACGCCTCCCAGGTGACTGAAAAGGTTCCAAACACTACAACAATCGAGGGTGGTTATGGGCGTGGGACCCTGCTTGTGGTTTGATTGGTTGGTTGGGGGTTGATGGATCTGCAAAGTTTATGGGCGCTTTCTAAACCTCACCCCATTCACCCAAAAAAGCCTTATCATCGCTTGTTTGAAAAAATGTTCCAAACCCAACACCAGCCAGCGCCTAGCTTTCTCATGCGGTTGGCTGCCACTGCTGCCGTTCGCACTGCAGACTTTGCAGAGGCCTAGGAGCGCCGTTTAGCTTCTTGCTACATTGAAATGAAGCTGGTTTGGTCAAACCCTTTCGAGGTCGAGCAGCTCCTTCCTCCAAGTCACGCAGGAAAGAATCCAGCAGATCATCCGTCTCAGACGATGAACTGTCAGATCCTCCTGGCACCAACCCAACAAGAAATTCAAGCACGATCAG
The DNA here is from genome assembly GCA_963377175.1 of Effrenium voratum. Taxonomy (NCBI): domain Eukaryota; class Dinophyceae; order Suessiales; family Symbiodiniaceae; genus Effrenium; species Effrenium voratum. The sequence goes on along the minus strand of CAUJNA010002057.1, from coordinate 26,687 downwards.
TAACAGCAACAGCAACAGCAGCAACAACAACAACAACAACAACCACGGTTGCAGGGGGTACAAAGCCACTACAAAACCACCCAAGCCACCAGCAGCAAAAGCGACAGTGGCAACAACTTCATCTTCAACATCAGCAACAGCGACGACGACGATGACGACAGCCACAGCAGCAGCAGCAGCAGCAGCAGCAGCAGCAGCAACAGCAACAGCGACAGCGACAGCGACAGCGGCAGCGACAGCAACAGCAGCGACGACGACGCCGACCACGACCACGACCACGACCACGACCACCACCACCACCACCACCACCACCACCACCACCACCACAACACCACAACAACAACACAACAACAACAACAACAACAACAACAACAACAACAACAACAACAACAACAACAACAACAACAACAACAACAACAACAACAACAACAACAACAACAACAACAACAACAACAACAACAACAACAACAACAACAACAGCAGCAGCAGCAGCAGCAGCAGCAGCAGCAGCAGCAGCAGCAGCAGCAGCAGCAGCAGCAGCAGCAGCAGCAACAGCAAGAGCAGCAGCAGCAGCAACAGCAAGAGCAGCAGCAGCAGCAGCAACAGCAAGAGCGACAGCAACAGCAAGAGCGACAGCAACAGCAACAGACAGCAGCAACAACAACAGCAGCAGCAGGAGCAGCAGCAGCAGCAGCAGCAGCAATAGCAATATCAACATCAACCGCAACAGCACCAACACAAACACCAACACAAACGCCGCCACCACAACCACCACCACCACCACCACCACCAAGAGCAGCCACAAAAGAGTTCATCCGACCAACCAAACAGTAGTTACACCCAAGGAAGGAACCCGACAAAAACCAAAAATCCAACCAGCAGGTAAACAAACGCACAGTTTAACCAAACAACCTGTAGAGGCTAAACTAGCCAAGCTTTGATGCACCTTCCCGCCCACCCACCAACCCAGCCAACACCGATTTGGGGGTCAGAACTGAAGTGAATTACAATACCCCAAGTTGGGGTGTTGTCATCTCCCGGCAAGGCCTTGGGCTGAGTTGCGCTCGTCGAGAAGGTTGAGGCCTGGCAGCGCATTTGCGGAGCCATGTTTTGAGAACACAAAAGAGCACCCCTTCGCGCTTGCCACGGTGCGCATCATGGCCTTTTTGACTCGGGACGCGTGGCTCCGCACCTCAATCCCTACATTGGAAAGCCTAGGCCACATCAACTACAACATGACACCCTAGGTGTTAGAACTGCAATCACACGCCAGGCCCTCCAATCAAAATGGGATGTGACGGGTCTTGTAAAAAGACACTACTTGGTGGGTTTGCAATCCTTGGGCTCGTTCTTAGCCTTGGGACCCTTTTCGCTGGGCTCCTTTCTCACCTTTGGCTGCTTTGCGGCCTCGGGATCAGCCGGCTCAGCATCTGGCTCACTTTTAGGATTCTTGGAGCGCTTTCGCTTTTTGGGATTCTCTGCCCGGGCGGTGTCAGGCTCTTCAGCCTTGCATTTTGGCTTCGGCTTCGGGGCCTTTCCCGACGTGGAGGAGGGGGCCGGCTTGGCTGCGGGACGGATGTTCCTTGGAAAAACTTTTCGAGTTGCTGGGGCAAGATGTCAACGAACCCAACAACATTGCAGGCAAAGCTCTTGCTCCTGCAGATGTAGTTGTTCAAGGTGACATCATCTTTGGTGCAGCTGGCATACAGCTTTGTCACTCGAGCCTTCAATTTTTCAGCAGCATCATTATCCCGTAGGAGCGCAAAACCCACCAACACTGAAGATGAACCCCAAAATAGCCGGTCAAAGCGGCGCAGCCGGGTCCAGGGACATGAAGTCTGCCTGCGCTGTGTTCAGAGAGGTGTAGTACTCGTTCATTCGCTTCAGGATGGTTGCCATTGAGTTTGCCATCCTTCGGCTCACACGATCGGACCGCGAAGTATATGTACAGACGTAACTGTGTCTTTTTCATTGTTTTCTTCTTGAGGTGCAGTCAGGCTGCTCCGTGGCACGTCCGATGTTCTTTTCCAGAAGCCGCTCCTAAAGCTTTATTGACGTCTAAACCCGATCAAGCTTCCATTGGGCACTGTTTGTAGATGCCTTTTGACCCTGCATTCGGCCAAGACTGAAAGACAAACGCACTTAAGATTGACACTCAGAGCTCAGTCCTGAATTTCAGATGCTCCATCAACTTTTTTGCCCAACACCTGAAGCCACAAGGGCAAAATGGAAAACGGCGTGTCGTTCTTCTGGAGAGCGGGAAAAAGCAGCCTGAGCGCAGCAGTCTTGTGTTGAATTGTGACGCCCGACTTGCAACATGTTGTACACATGCTGAGTAAGTAGCTTCTTGTTACCGGAGGCAGCAGCAGCTGCCTGTTTGGCAGCTTCCTGCTGCAGTTGCGGATCCTTGGGCAAGTTCTGATCGGGCTCAGGGTCAGAGTCCAGGAGAGCATCATCCTCATCCTGAGGAAAGAGGAATGTTTTTCCCAAGTCCCCAAAAGCCAAAGCCCAAGCCTCGACCAATGTGCTCCCAGCACTCCGCCGCTCTTGGCCGCTTTCGCTCTTCTTCTCAAAGTAGTCCTCCAGGATTAGGCGAGCCTCTTCTTCTCCATGGACCTCGTTGCGGCGAAGGAGGCCTTGAGCGGCAGCGTATGACCAGCTGTTCTGTATCATAGTCCTTGGCTCTCAAAGAAGCCGCAGCTCAACCCCCTTAATGAACAAACGACTGCGCTGCTTAATGTTGAGCTCCAATTGGAAAGGGGGGCCCCTTTGATTTGCAAATTTCCGAATGCAACTTTTGAGCTTTCTCAAAAATGCATAAATTTCGAAAGAAAGAAAGAAGAAACACATATCATTCTTCAATAAGGCCCTTTGAAGGGAACCGAAGTGGGGCCCTGCTACTTGCGCCCCAGAGAAAGAGGAGCGCTTCAGAACAGGGGTGGGGGAAAAACATCTTTTTCCCCAACCCCTCCAATCCACTGCGAAGTCCGGCACGTAGCCCTGATAGGCATCCCGTTGCTAGTGATGCTGGGGATGTTGCTGGGGGAGGGGGCGTTCATTTAAGCTTCCAGTCTGGAGGTTAAATGAACGCCCCCCATGGTTGCTGGTGATGCTGGGGGTGTTGGTGATGCTGGGGGTGTTGCTGGGGGTGTCGCTGGTGATGCTGGGGATGTTGCTGGGGATGCTGGGAGGGAAGGGGGTGTTCATTTATGCTTCCAGTCTGGAGGTTAAAGGAACGCCCCTCGTGGGAAGGATGTGTTGCTGTGATGCTGGGTTGGCCATACAGCCAACCCGCAAAGCGCAGTCACCGAAAAAAGAAACATGTGAGCTGCTCATGAAGGAAACCAAGAGCAAAGTTGGCAATTTGTGGGGTCGGCCGAGTGTTTTGTTTTGGAGGCCCAGTTAATTGGAAAATTGGATTAACCCCGCGACGGGCACTGTAAAGTGGACATGCAGCAAAGTGTCTCACTGTAGTGGCACTCATCCTTCAGGAATGTCTTGGTCACCCACCTTCCCTTTTTGCCATCACCGTGTGACTTCCGAGACCATTTCGAAAGATGCAGTTCAACATCCTTGAATGTGCCATGCTTCTTCAAGAGACCCTTGAGCTTTTCACCTTGGGAAGCTGCCACAACACACACGTATGATACTATGCAGTTTGCAGCTATCGAACTATAGTGCTGCCGGGCACGGTCCGAGTCTCCCCCATTGAAGAGTTGCATCAGCTCCTTTGACGCTTTGCTCTTCTTGCCGTGAATGTAGCGTCGGCACCTTGGCAATCAGGCGCCCTTGGTCAGAAGTTTGGTCGCTAGCCCGGGGCAACTCGAAACATCATGAAAATTAAAGTACGTAAAGCCCTGCCAAGCCGGAAAAGGCGCTTGTGGTACCATTTGTCAAATTTGTTTGTAGAGTTCTCGCAGGACTCGTTGGGGGAAAAGCCCAAAGGAATAGTTGAAGCGTCTTCACTATCCTCCCCATCTTCAGGCTCTTTGGGTTTGTTCTGCTGTTTGTCATCTCCCGCAATTCCCTTCTCATTGGTCCCCTGGTCCACCGCAGCAGGCCCCTGTTCCAAGGAAGCCGTTTCACAAGCCACCTGGTCCACCGCAGCAGGCCCCTGTTCCAAGGAAGCCGTTTCACAAGCCACCTCTTTAACCTCTGCAACAGCCTGAAGCACATCAGCGGGATCGCTTGGATGGTCTGACTTGGAAACCCCAGCAGCCTTCTGTGTCTTGTCAACAGGTGTTGGGACCGTAGGTGCCGATGTAGGATCGCACTGGTGCGCTTTCACTTCGCCTGCAGGTGTGGGTGTGTGGTCATCCTGGCCAGCATCACGCATGGCCCTTAGCCGCTCCCTCTCTGCTTTCTCTTCTTGAAGCATTTCCCACCTCCAACAACTGTCAATTTCACTAGTTCTTGTTTCGGTTCGGGAAACCGTGTCCGTGGCCGCCAAGGAAGTGGCCTCAGGGGGTATCTTCTCCAGGTGAGCGGCCGTCAAAGTTTGAACATTATTGCCGGGCACAAACTCCCCCGCGGAGGATTCAAACGCTGGCGCACCTTCGCTGGTTAAGAGCGCGTGAGAAATTGAGAGCTGTTGGTTTCAAGTAGGCCCTTGTGACAAGCTTTTAGGCCCCGAATGGTAGTAGACTTGCAAAACCTTGCCTGGCAATGTAGTAGCAGGTAGCTCCTTCCCCGAATTGCGGGCAGCCAGCTTCTGCTGAAGTTCCGCAATTCTTTGCCTTGAAGCCTGCGCGCCAGTTTGAGCTTACAAACGGGCAGCTGGGGACCAGTTGCAATTTGCAATGCCCTGCCTTGATGCGCTCTTTTGTGGCGTCTATGTCCACGGCCCCAGACTGCAAGACCTTTCCCTCCATGACGCGGCACCCTCCAGCTAGAGTTCCACAAGATGTAAGTCTAGAAAATGACATGCCAAACGCGCGCGATGCTTGATCCCCCGCTCACTGCAATCCGGCGCACGTCCCCAAAAAGCAATTCTGCCCGATTCGGCCAAAACCCTTTCGCTACGTTTTTTGAATTTGCGCCCTTTTGCACTTTTTTGCGCGGATTTGCGCCCGTTTTGCACTTTTTTTGCACTTTTTCTGGGGCCCAAATGTGCACAAATGTTGGACTCCGAACGCAAAACGGCCACAAACCAGCAATATTGGTCGAATTTGCACTGACTAAGCACTGTTCTGGCTTTCAGCTATTGCCTGATTCAGAGCTTCCCAGTCTTCAGCAGGGATGGAAACCTCGGGAAGGGTCACTGGGCTCATTGAGTCGCGCCTTTGAGGGACACATTTGTACGCAGCCAAGAAACACGTTGCATCAACTCACGGTTGAAAGACTTCATGGCATCCACCCAGCTGTCTGGGATCTCAAGATGTTTATTCCGGTACAAGTAAGCCCAGGCCAAATGAATCTTGGAGTCCATCCAAGTGTCCCCCAGGGACATAGATGAGAAAAGGTCCTTATCGGACAGTGCAAGGTTGCAATCCTTCTTGTGTCGCAGAGAGGGCCGCAAACTTGCACGCTGTTCCCAAAGCTTCAAGAGCTCCACCACAAATCCCTGTGGATAAGCCCTTGGCGCGGCGGTTGGCTAGGCACCAGCCAGCATGCAAGAGTCAACTGAGCGTCTCACCCTGTTTTGACCAGGTCGCCCGTCCCGGTGAATTGTTTGCGCCCACTTTTGGCGATTGTCTTCCCTCAGGCTCACAGGCTTCAACGTTGTCCTTTCAAGCTTCTCCTCTTTGCTGAGTCTGCCTTTGTCCAGCCCGGCTGCCCAGGCCACATTCGTGTAGACGATTGTCCTTTTGCTGGACCCACCGCCGTGGTGAAGCATCCAGAAGCGGACGTAGTAGGTCTGGGCAAGGGGGGGGACGGGGGTGGCCATGTTTAGGAAGAACTGGGCAGCACTCGAGCTGTTTAACATTTAATACGAACCCCAACTTGCTCAAAGACAAAACGCACCGCTCCCATGACATTCAAATTGGTTCCGAGGTCCAGGAAATACCAAGGGAGCTGGCTTTTGTATTTTTCGTGCTTGCACCCCTGGCCCCCACCCCGGCAACGATCCAAGACATCCACCCTCAAACGGGTACTAAATTAGTACCCTGTTTCATGTCATGCTTAAAGGGGGACCTCACTAGATGTTGTTCCTGCACAAGGGAAAGGGGGCAAACATGAGACCTTCAGGTTTTCAGGGGCTGCCAAAAAAGGGAAAGGGGGGGCAAACACGAGACCTTAAGGTGTTCAGGGGCTGCCAAAAAGGAAAGGGGGGGCAAACACGAGACCTTAAGGTTTTCAGGGGCTGCCAAAAAGGAAAGGGGGGGCAAACACGAGACCTTAAGGTTTTCAGGGGCTGCCAAAAAGGAAAGGGGGGGCAAACACGAGACCTTAAGGTTTTCAGGGGCTGCCAAAAAGGAAAGGGGGGGCAAACACGAGACCTTAAGGTTTTCAGGGGCTGCCAAAAAGGAAAGGGGGGCAAACACGAGACCTTAAGGTTTTCAGTGGCTGCCAAAAGGGAGAGGGGGGCAACCAGCAGACCTTCAGGTTTTCAGGGCTGCCAAAAGGGAAAGGGGAGCAAACATGAGACTTTCAGGTTTTCATGGGCTGCCAAAAAGGAAAAGGGGGCAAACACGAGACCTTAAGGTTTTCAGGGGCTGCCAAAAAGGAAAGGGGGCAAACATGAGACCTTAAGATTTTCAGTGGCTGCCAAAAGGGAGAGGGGGGCAACCAGCAGACCTTCAGGTTTTCAGGGGCTGCCAAAAGGGAAGGGGGGAAGCATAAAACCTTAAGGTTTTCGGGGGCACCCCTCAATATCACACCTTCCTTTTTGAGGGGTCAAAATCACTCGGAACCACCTCTCAAAACCACCCCTCAAAATCACTCCTCAAAACCACCCCTCAAAATCACCCCTTTAAAACCACCCCTCAAAATCACCCCTCAAAACCACCCCTCAAAATAACCCCTCAAAATCACCCCTTTAAAACCACCCCTCAAAATCACCCCTGAAAATCACCCCTCAAAGTCACCCCCCAAAACCACTCCACAAAATCACCCCTGAAATCACAGGGAAAGGAAGGTAAACATCAAACCTGCAGATTGTCAAGGGGAAAGGGCGGCAAACATCAGACCCTAAGGTTTTCAGGACGAAAGGGGAACCCGCCGCCAGATATTGCTCTTCCTGATGCCCGGGGTATGGTTGACCCCCCAAAAATGTAACAAGGACTTTTGGCAACGTGGTTGTAGATGCACCTCCAAGGGATCGGTCACGCCCGAACATCAATTGCAACTTTATAGGGTTGGAAGCAACGCACATGCAAGCAATTGGCGGAAGGCATCAAGCGACGCACCAAAGTCAAACTGCTTCAAAAAGGTTAAACCGTGTTGGGCCCCCAAGGAGGGTCACTCCAAACGAGTCGCTTTCAGGAAGCAGAACACTAGCGTAAGACAAGTCGCGTAGCAGGTGACATTCATGAAGTGTTCCCATCGCCAATGGCGTGCCAGCAACGTTTGGGAGGGGTGCTCCACCACAAAGTAGCAATGCTTGGCCAGTAGGAGGAAGCACACAAGGGTCAACCTGGTTTTGCTGACAGGTACCAAAATCCAACCCACGTGAGTTGAACCACAACAGGGGGTAGCAAAATTCGGAGCATCCCCCTGCCAAAGGAAAGTTAGCCAAGACCGCCAAACAGAGGGCCCCCCAGATGTTGCGAGCCTTGTTGTAAAAAAACTATCTAGGTGTTGCGGAACCTGAGACTGACCAAAGTACAAAGCCACCTCAAGCGGGTGCTATTTGCTGTTTTTCGTAACACCCCCAGGATGCCATCATTTGCCCGCAGAGCCACCCCTAAGCGGATGTTTTTTGTCTTTTTCGTAATGCCCCCCAAACGGATGCCATAGTTTGCCCCCGAAATGGAATTTGGGGCGCTGAGCAAAGCCTTTTGTTTTTTTTTCGCAACGCCCCCCCCCCCCCCAAACAGATATCATCGTTTGCCCTCAATCCAACCCAAGCGGATGTTTTTTGTTTGTGTACCCCCCCCCCCCCCAAGGATGCCATCACTTGCCCCCGAAATGGGAAATGAGGTCGCTGACCAAAGCCACCCAAGCGGACGCCTTTTACGTGTCCTCAAAAATACCCCGCCCCCAAACAGATGCCCTTCTTCGTTTTGTATCTCAGGGCTGCTGCCAGTGCCGCCCGCGCCCCTCAACCGCTCTGGAAACAATATGCGCAAAAGCAAACCGTGGGGTGAAAACGCTTTTTTGCTTGAAACATGATTGTTTACGTCCCTCAGAGAGCGCAGGTTCAGATGTACCGAGAAGGGTCCCTGTTTTTTTCTAAGAGTTTCCGGGTAGAATCACATGGCCCACCGACCGTTTGTCGCCCCCAACTTTATTGAAGACCGGGTCAAGCCCAGAATCCGCGATATGGACACATTGGACTCATTGACGAAAGGAAGGTGCTGCGCACCAACGGTGTTCATGTAGTTCCTTTGGCTGGTTGATCTGGCGGGCATTCCCCAGCTGGCACAGCAAGGACCGGCCAAGCAAAGTGCTTCCGGGAGCAAGCATAGCGCGGCGTGCAGAACACACCTTATTGCCGGTCAAGGGCGGCTATGTCTCTATCTCAAACTTAGTGCGCAATTGCCAGCGTTGCAGCTAGGCTACAAAAAGCCTGGGGCCGAAGTGAAGTCCATGGTTCTGCTTCCGGGGCAGAGCAACCGGTCAAACGATGCCACAGCATAGCCCTTGGCAGACCTGACGATTCCAACGTGAGCACTTGTTTCAAGCAAGCTCCCACGCATCAACCTGCTGACATTTGTAACCAAGTGGCCAAGATTTACTGGCCTGCGCCTCCCCGCAAAAAAGATCCATCATGTGATATCGAGGCATGACCGGAGGTAGGTTTTTTGACCAAAGCAGGCCCAGGACCACAGCGATCAAAATCTGGCAGGGGCAGGGGCAGGGTCGCGCATGTTGCTGAGTCAACTGCAAGTTGGACAAGCAGAGACAGGCCTTGGGAGCCCCTACCTGGGCCAGGTTCATAACAAGGCTCTCATGCTCCATAACGGCAAGGGGCCGGAGGCTGTGAAAAGACGTGGGCTTCCAACCTGATCCCAAATGGCTGAAACGCATTTGCGGCCAGCACGCTTCACCTTGCACATGCAGCTGGGGTGCTAGGAACCTGTCACTAACTCATAAGGGTGGCCATCAAAGCCCCTAGCTGCAACGACCCCTTGCGACAGGAGCCCTGCCCCAGCTGACCACGCCTGCTCGGATGGCCCAGCCCTCAGACTTCACCATGTTGGGCCTGCGAAGGCGGCTTTTGAGCGGTAATCGAAACATGTCTCCTCCTAAACTGCCAGCTTTTCGGGGGCCCTCAAAGGAATGTTGATCAACCCCCACCTGGGTGAGGGACCCTTTTGGGATGGTTTTACAGGGAAATCAAAATTCACCAACTGCGCAACATGTTGGCACAGAGCACCGCTGACCTTCCAACGTCGCGCTTGCTTTGTTCCAGATCATCGCTGCTTGCCGGCATGATCTAAATCACAACCCCTTGAAGCACACGTGTTCTTTCACACCCGGCAGAATGGGGCGCTGCTGCGCAGCCCCAACGCAGGCCAAAGTGCAACGTAATGCACGTGTGAAGCCCCGAACGTTTATTGCGGCACTTGGCCAAATCATGTAAAAGCAGATGGGATCACTGCGTCGCGGCGTAGGCCTCAGCTTCGGACAGCCCCCCCTGGACCCACGCGCACCTAATTGGCTAAGAATGCTACAAAAACTAAGCTGTAATGTGTTTATCAAATTTGGCCCAAGAATTTTGCTAAGAGACTTCCTTGCCCTTGGACTTTGCTTCCTCCTCTGAAAGCCCTTCACGGATTGCCTGCATCCTGGCAACATGGTAGGCGGAGCTTTTTCTGCTCGCTTTGGCTTTTCTCTCCTCTGAGCTGGCTGGGTTGCGAGGGCGGCCTGCTCTGGGAACTGCAGGAGGCGCTGCTACGGGAGGCGGCGCGGGTGCTTCTGAAGCTGGTTCTCGCGCTGGAGGGGCAGGCTGGCGCTTTGGACGGGGGCTGGCCTTGGCTGCTGCTGCTTGGTTGCGATCAGCTGGTGCTGCGGGAGCTGGTTCTCGCACTGGACGGGCAGGCTGGCGCTTTGGACGGGGGCTGGGCTTGGCTGGTGCTGCTTGGTTGCCGTCAGCTGCCCCGCGGCAGCGCTTTGCGCGGCCCTGCGTGGAATCTTGGTCCGGCTGCGCGTGTGTGCCCTTTCTCTGGCGCGGGTTGGATAGTTTGCCACTGCTGGCGCCCTGCCTGGATGCATCATGTGCGGGGATGCCTGCAGCAGAACTCTTGCGTTTTCTTTGTTTGCTCTTGGCTGCCTTGCTGCCTTGCGTGTCTTTGCCTCGGCCACTCCGGCCTCGCCCGCGGCCACGGCCTGACTGGCCACCAGATTCCTGATCATCATCGGCATTGTTTTCACCCTCGCTCTCTTTGTCCTCTCCCCTGCTTGCCATGGATAATTGCTGCTCTGGCGAAATCACAGGTAGCTCAGCAAGAATGCTGGGCGGCTTTGGGAATTCGCGTAGCCCCCCCATCTTGCCCTTGCTTGCGCTACCTGCTGGCCGGCCCTGAGGCTTGGAGCTGCCTTGGCCTGGAGCCGCGGGGTCGGCAGTTTGCTGAACTGGGGCAATGGGATCGGATGGGGATGGAGTCACCGGTACCGCCAGGCAACTCTCAACATTTTCGGAACCCGCTTGGAAGGGGAGCGTGTCCATGTTGTCCATGCACATGGCGCCTTGGTGCACGCAGTCATGTTATACGCATTTGTGTGGCAGCGCTTGTGCGTGAATCAAACAGTTATGAATGGCTAAGGTTCTTTCCAGGGCACTTGGGGCCAGTCCGCTGGAGGCTGGGATGGTGCTGTTTAGTAGCGATCGTTCGCCCTTGTCAAAGATTTCGCTCTGGTCATAGGGTCCGGCACGCGCAGCTTTGTTGTGCTGCACTGCCACCATGGCCGCATCAACTTCTGAGAGATCGCTAGCATGCAGTTGCCTTTCCAACTGTTCAAGGTTCATCGTTTCTTTGAGCAGGGCCTCTTCATCAAGCAATTGCAGCAGCTCGGCTTCAACCTCTTCTATCTCAAGTTGTTGCTCAATCCTGACCAACTCTTCCATTTCGGCACTCAGGGCCAACTCCAACTCCAAGTCAATCGGTTCCTGAGCGAGTTCCTTCTTAGAATTGAGAGTCTTGCATTCCGAACGAACCACCCCAAGCTTCTCAGTGCTTTGTAGCTCATCGAAGATCAGTCCTCGGCAAGCCAACAACCAACATATATAATGTTGACAGCTTCACTCCTGGAATTTGAACGCCCAAGCAATCTTTGCAATCGAGGTTCTTTTGGGGGACGGAGTAATGAAAGTCTCAGCATGCTCTGGGTTAGTAGGCGGAGAAATGCAAGGGGTCTCATCAAGCTCGATCTCATGGCCACAAGGTTCCGAAGCTTTGGGCGGCAGGTATGGTGTTTCTTGAAAAGCAATTTCCAAGGCCTTGCTGGTCGGAGGTGCAGGCGCAGGGGTTTCCTCCTCATTGATTGCGGCATGGTTGCCTTGCTGGCTACAAACTTCATGAGACTCTTCTTCACAACCATCCTCAGGCACCCCTGCTGCATCGGACTCGCATTCGCTATCCTCTTGCGAGGCCACATTGCCGCAACCTTGGCTGCGGAGAAAGGTGGGGACCCAAGCCTAGCTTTTGGATAAACACATGTTTGCAGTTTTGCTGAGCCCAGAAGCCGTTCGAAGCCTCCGTACTAAGCTCCTCAAGCTCATGTTCCTGGGCACAAGGAAGGAAATCTAAACGTACAGGGAGCGTTCAGAAATGCAGCTGTTTGCAATCGCCGAGTAACAGTGTCAGAGTCAGAGCCGTCATAGGAACCTCCTTAGTAAAGTCACTTCCTGAAGCTCTACCTTACTAAAAAATGGCAAGGGCCAAGCTACGTGGGTCAGACGGCAATGGAATCTCGGCAGCCGTGTATATGTCTCGCACTCCTTGTTCTCGCGGATAGTGTCCACGTTTTGCCCCGCGAGAAAATATTGTCACAAGCCGTTTCAAGATCCACGCTTGTGTTCTCACAACATGTCCTTAGCTGTTTTAACTTGAACTGTAGGCTTTCACCGATTCGAACTGAACGCTAAAAAGAAATAGCATGGCTAAAGCTGCAAAGGGTCGTGGCACATTCGGTCTTCCCCTAGGCCTTGCCCAGTAGAAGAACATGTCCAGCTGCAAGCTGATCAGGTCGATGGATGGTCGCAAGCCCATGTGTTTGAGGATTGGAATCAGGGCCTCGGAATTCCCAACCAAGTCCTTCCGGGAGAGGGTGCCAGCATCAGTGACTACCAGGATCTGGCCAAGCTCAGCCCTGTTCACTAACACGCGGTGGTTCATCCAATCTGCCACAACGGGCGAGGCCATGGTGAACCCTCAACCCCAGCGCCGCAAAAGCCAAATGCCGCTGACGAGTTCCAAGCCGTTAGTGATAAGATCCAAAGAGCCAACCAACTCCAGCGACGAAACACACATCGCCACAATTACCACAATGGCACTTTGTCACAAGCGCTCGTTGTTTGCTGATGAGTGGCTGCGCTGGCAGAGCAACAACCCCGCCTTGCTCAAGGCACCCAGCGCCCACCACGACCAGCCTGACGAAGGCAAAAGAAAAGGGCTGCACACCGCGCGAAATTCTCGAATAGCGTGCGTGTCCGTGACCGACAAGGTCAGGCCTGGTGGAGGTCAGTGATGTTCACTTTCGCCAGCGCCGCCTGCTTTTTACGGAAAGCGTCAACGCCACAGCACTTGGGACGCCAACATGCCGAGCATACCTAATGGAGTTTCCGGATCTTGGCAGACAGGTCCACCATCATATTCTGCACCGGCTGTACCTGTGAGAGGGTTTGTGAGTCTGAAAAACTGCCGCAGCTCAGGTCCCTCCACTTCATGCTGCACAAGCTGGACAGCATCTTCGAATGCACAAACACACACGCGCACACAAACACCGGGCGCACAGGGTCAGGCTGAGGCGAAATGCCCCGAATCGAGTGATGCAACAGGCTGAGCAACCAAAATATATCGGGTGCGGCATTTCAAGGTATCCAAATCATGAATCCGCTCGATTCTCTCAAAAGTGCTCGAGGCAAGCATTTGAAGTTCTACTCCAGGTTTAGGTAACGAAACATGATTTCTGTAGCGAAAAGGGGGTGGAGCAAAAATTAACGCTACGATGGAGGCTGCAGGAACTGTGTTTCCCTCTCCTTTGAGCGGTTATCAGCCGTAACGCTTTTCGGGTAAACGAACCATTTCGTGACTGCGACCTGTTGGTCGCACATGGAAGTCGGCCCTCACCGCGGCACACGCGGTGGGAAAGGGCCGCGTGCCCGATTGTACAACACTCTGCAACAGATCGTCGTCGACGAGTACAAGCGGCAGAACAGACGATTCCGGTGGATCAGGTTTGCGGACGCCTCGAAGCAACAGGTCGAGGCGCTCTTCTCCTGGCGTGAGTCACTGGATAGTTGGCACCTGTGGAATTTTGACCAAGAAGCCTTCGACGTGATCCAGGCCGCGGACAACGCTTATCAGCAGCGTCTCGCATTGGTTGAAACCACAGGAGTGGTATTGCCGCAGGGTGCGCCATCTCAGGATCAAGCCGCAGCCTCAGGCGCGGCGGGAGCATCAAGCAGTGCAGCGGACTGGCTTCGTCCTCCGACGCCTCCATCAGCTTCCTCCTAGCAGGTTGCAAGATTCGCGCACTCCTTTGCCTCGCATTCGGCCATCTGCAGAGGAAAGACAAGCCGCAAAGTCAACTCTTCGCGGGGTATACGCTAAAGCTGCGGAAACGCGGCGGGAAAGCAGCAGGGAACGGTCAACACAAAGATCGAGGTCCCCATCGCCACGAAGGTCGAGGTCTCCATCAACATCACCGAGACGAGGACCAACTGCTGCTGCCCCTGTGGAACAAAGGGCTCATAGTGTTGAACCCGCGCTTGCGCGGGAGGGAAGGCCATCCAGGACTTCCCTAGCCACCCGGCCCATCGTTTTGGCTCCACAGAATAGCATCTACCCTGTGACTAGGTTTGACGAACACGGCACCTGGGTTTTGGTGCGGGAGGCATCACAACCACGTGAAGCGGCTCCTCATCGGCGAGCTCAACGGACGTCTGGGCAGCTTCGCCAAGCCGATCCTTACCTCCTCGCTGACGAGACGTGGAGGGACCCGCCAAGGAGGTCCTCCACGAGCTCACGCTCACGGTCTCCTGACCGCCGCCCGGCGCCTGCGGAAACCTTCCGCCTCGACGCCTACAGCTCGGACGAGGACCCACCGCAAGACGCGGAGTCCATCAGGACGGGCAGGTCAGCACACGTGCCTCGGCGCGTTTACGAGGCGCCGACTCACTCCGAGCCCATCGCGCTTCACAGCCGAAGAATCGGGGCAGTTCAACCGCCGCCCCCAAAGGCCGCTCCCAAGGTCATCTTCGGCAGCAAGCCACCGGTGCCCAAGGAGGTCCCCAAGGCAGTTTCTCCAGCTCCTGCAAAGGCAGACATCCCGAGGAAGTCACCGCCAAGGGCCAGATCTCCGGTTCGGACTCAGAGTGCATTCGGTTACAAGGCACCTCCGCGAGGCTTGAACAAGGCCGAACCCAGAAGCAAATCGAGCTCAAACCCGCCACAATTCGGGTACATCGTCAAGCCGCCACCTCCGCAGGTCGCTCAAGCAGCTGCTGCTAGCGCTGCAACTCCCGAAGCTGGCACGCGATTCCGCTCGCCACCAAGGAGGGCACCGCCTGCGCCCCCGCCGCCACCACCTCCGCCTGGAAGGCCGGTGCCGCCCAAGGAGCTTGTTGTTGCTCTTGACTGGCACGGAGTTCTTGACGTTGGGCAGCAGGGACCCCACCTCAACCCGGAAGTGATCCGACATCTCGTTCAGTTTGCAGCGGACTACGCACCTATAAATTTTATAGTGCTATCCTTCGTGGGCAGGGCTGCAAGCGAGTATCGCCGCCGCGAATTTCAGGTCGCCCTGGAGCACGCGCGGACAACATCTGGACTCACTTTTTCTGCGATAAAAATCGTTCACGAACGGTTGGGAAGGGGAGGCAAAGCAGACGCCCTGCAAGGGCTGGGCGTACACGCCCTTATTGACGATACAGCATCGATTGTCCGTGAAGCTCAAAAGACAGGCATCGCGGCGTTCCGCAACTTTCCGCACTTCGGTCCGGGAGGCTTTGCCAACGCACTTGAGAACCTCGGTGAGTTCATTGAATCCCGGAACAGACAATTTATTCCGGCGGCGAGGGGCCTGCATCCATCGCAGTACCTCGAGGAGCTCCACCGATCTGCATCTCAGCTGCCCGCCAGCCGGGTACTTCGATAGCCATTGCTGCAAGCCGTTAAAACCGTCGCTTTGCGCGGTACAGCTTTTGCAGTTACAAGCCTTCGATTTGCAGACAAATTCTCAATACAGCTTGGCAACATCCCTCGATAAAGCACCATAGTGCGGCAGTGCGGATCAATCAATCTACAAGTACAATTACAAATACAGAATTCATCAGGTGCAAAGCAGCAGGGCGTATTTTCTTGAGTGGCTCACTTGAGCGTTTCGCAACGTATTTTCTTGAGTGGCTCACTTGAGCGTTTCGCAACCAGCTGCCAATCCAGGGATATCTCCTCGTAGCACCTTTTGACACGCTGCTCAAAGCGCGTGGAGCTAGCTTCGTGTGAGTGCAAAAGTTGCATTGCTGTGTCATGGCTTCAACGGGCTTATCACCGCCATCAGAACCCCGTTCAAGGTCAACCCCAAATAGGGATTCTGAACCGGATGACCCTGACCTAGCCATGGTTCCTGCAGTTATGTCCACAGTTCGCACATCCACACCTCAAAGAGCAGCCCAAACACGACCATCATCACCCCCGAGTGGTCCGATCGTGTCAGAACCGACATCATCCGAAGCTTCCCCAGTCATTCAGTTTCCTTCACAGGGATCGCAATTACCTGACCCGATGACTAACGTACCCGCTGCGGCATTTATAGCTGGAGCTGCGGTGCAGCAAGCTCATCGAGCATCCGACCTCGCTGCTCAGGCAGCCAATCACGCCTTGCACCAACAGCAGGCCGCCGATCAGGCGAGACAAGAGGCCGGATGGATCAGGGAAAGGGCTGTAAGAGAAGTTTCAGACGTTAGGGTTCAGGCCGCTCAGCTAGCTTCGCAAGCACAGCACAGGCTAGGCAACTCATTGAGCAGACACGACAGGAAGCCTTAGGCCATGTCGAGAACGCACGACAGGTTGTTAATGCCACTCAACAGGACGCTCAGCAAGAGGTTCAACGCATTGTTCAAGAGGCTCAACAGGCAATCCTACAAAGGGAGCGAACCATTGCCAGTCAAGAGCATACCATTCGTGGATTGTCCCAGGAAAATTCTGTGACGCATCAACGACTTGGTGATCTCGAACGTGTTGTTGCGCAGCTCACCCAACAAGCTCGTGCGACCCCTGTTCCGATGCAAGAGTCCCCGCCAAAAGCCGCATCAATAGCCGAAACAGCTACGCAAACAAGCGCGGCTAAAACCTCAAGTCAAGGCACAGTTCCCCCAGGAACCCATCAGCCGGTTGGAGCACCTCAGGTTTCAGGTTCACAAGATGCCTCCGGTGTTGCCGCATCGTCGCAAGGGAATGCTTTTACAAGTACTATCCCCGACCCTCCGTGTGGTTCTGTTCAAAGTTCAGGACTTGGTCACAATGCCCCAGCTGATTCAAGGGACCCTGGTGGGGGTACAACAAGTCAACATCTCGTAGGCCATTCGGCAGTGCTAGGAGCAGCGTCCTCTGTTGGAGACGCAGCCCCCGGCGCGTCGAGGACTAACGGGTTGGGTAGAGACGGTCCAAGGGATCAAGCCGATGTGAGAGTGCAAGTGACGGCTTTAGCGGAAATGGTTCAGCAGCTTTCCCAATTGGTTGCTAATCAAGTGGCTCCGCCACCTCCGCCTCCGGCCGCACCACCTCCAGTGCCTCCCATGCCCCTTTCCGGGGCGCCGCCTCCGCCGAAAGCTGGAAATGGCACTCATGTTCCACCAGTACCAATCACAATGTTGGGAGGGTTATACTCGTCATCCCCACAAGCGCCATCGGCAGCAAGCTCCGACACATCATCAGACTCTGATGGAGATGGTGATACCCCACAATGTCGAGTTTGCGGCGGCAGCCATGAAGACACGGATTGCCCATACCTCACCATGAATGGTGGTGGGGGAGGTGGGGGAGGCCCTGGCCAGTTCCCCAATGCAGACCCGTCTCAAGCTGCCGATCCTAGTGTAGGCATGACCGTCACCGATCACGCCACGCATGAGGAATCCGTTGTTCGCGTCAAGGACCTCAAGGATCTCGTGTTGCCATCCCCTCCGGAGAACGCTGGACAGGCTAGAGGTTTCATCAACCAAGTTTTGATGGCCATCGGTCGAC
The DNA here is from genome assembly GCA_963377175.1 of Effrenium voratum. Taxonomy (NCBI): domain Eukaryota; class Dinophyceae; order Suessiales; family Symbiodiniaceae; genus Effrenium; species Effrenium voratum. The sequence goes on along the minus strand of CAUJNA010002057.1, from coordinate 9,177 downwards.
TCCAGAAGACCCCCGGAGATGAAGTTTACCAGTGGGCCCAAGCATGCATGTCCTCCACCGAGCAAGAACTCATCGCGGACAAGCGTTTCCCACGGTTAGATCGTGAAATAGCCGCAAAGCTCCTTAAAACCTGCCGTAAAGGTAAGTTCGGGCTCTTGTTTCAGAATATGGTTGAACAAGAGAGAATCTCGTCAGGTGGGATGCCCGTAGGGAGAATCATGTTGCGTGCTATCTTCAAGCACTTTCAGTTAGAACGAGGTAGGCTCGGAACCTTAGGAGGTCGCAACTTGTTAAAGTTGTCTCTTGCAGGCCCGTCCCTTGCTGACCTGGATGCCTTTCGGGAGAAGTACGTTTACGTGCTGACCGCAATTCCCGTGGCAGAACAACCCAGGGAAACAACCTTGTTTGATCACCTGTTGGATGAGCTGGAAAAGTGCACCTCGCTGAAGCCTAAGGTAGAAAAGGCACGGGAAGCCCCTTTCGGTAGCCACCGTAGGAAGCCGGAATGGTTGTGGTCCAAGGTTGATCTAGCCTTGGAGCTCCATCAGGACAAGCGGAACAGGGATGAGTTTGACAAAAGTCTTCAAATCAAGCCAGCCGTTATGTCCCAGGGGAATAATTCTAATGCCATGCCCGCAGCAAGCAGCGAAGACAAGCCCAAGAAGAGTAAGAAGAGCAAAAAGGATAAATCTGCTGACCAGCAGACTCCGGCAGCCCCTGCGCCGAAGGTTAAAGCTCCAAAGCCGCCTCCTCCTAAAGCTAATGCAGCTCCAGCCCCCAAGGGTAAAGGTAAGGGCGGTTCGAACGATAACCTTACTCCTAGGTCTAAGGCCATCAGTAAGACAGCCACTATGACCGCGGCGGAGAAAGCCAAGATGCCGTGCATGTTTTATGCCTATAATTCGTGCAAGGCCAAGCAGTGTGCATTTCTCCACAGTGATTCCAACAAGTACACTGGTCCCAAGCCCAAAAGTTTGTTGTCCCCGCCGCCGCCAAAGGCGAGTGCAGCTGTTGCACAGCTCATTCCGGCAATGGCAAGCGTCGCCTCCGATGACAATCGCATTAGTTGGCTTTGGGATACTGCCGCAGGGAGACACTTGATCGGACGTCAAGCTTTGAATAGCAACATGATCAAGTGCGTGCGCGAGAGCAGCACACCCGTAGGTTTTGCGACTGGGGGTGGTGCCCAACAAGGCACTACTTCATTAGGGTTCGAGGACAGCCGAGTGATACCTGCTGAAGAGCAGGTGTACGTCCTCCGTGATTGCCCACCAGCGCAATCCATCGGTAAGACCGTAATGGATCAAGGACACCTTTTCATTTGGGATCCACGTGAAAACGTTCCATACCTTGTGCCCCCAAAGGACATCAGTAGATGTAAGATTAACGTGCCCCGCAATGCGCGCATTAATGCATCTAGGGTAGTGGAATACGTCCCCCAATATGATGAGGTGGTAAAACCCAAGTTGGCAGAGTCGTCAACTCACCTCTGGCCGATTGAAGCCGCTGCTATGAGCGCGGCCGAAGATGATGTCGTTTCTCTGTGCGATGACTCGTGCCAAGCGTCAGATGAAGGTGAGATAGATCAGGTTCCTGTGAACATGCTAGCGGCCGAGGAAGCCCCTCCTCCCGAGGACGAACTTCCATTGATCGCCTTCGGAGATGGTGACCCGACACATGATACTGCGTTGAAGGAGCAAGCAAAATCTCCCGAGCACATGAGGTCCCATTTCCCGAAGAACCCGTTTTGCAAGGTGTGTTCAATCTCAAAGACCACTTCCGCAAGGGTAGCGCACAAAAAGGATGCTAGATCAGACGACAAAGTCGATGTCCCAACTGCACCATTTCAACAGTTGGCTACCGATTCCGTGATTCTTGCCATGGGCGATGAACATCTCGGAGTAGGTTTCGGTGGAATCAAATCTCACCATGTAGTACGTGATGTTTTCTCAGGCGTCCGACTTGCCTACCCTGTAAGTAGGCGGGACACGCAAGCGCATGTCAAAAACTTCCGTCAGTTCATGGGTCTTCGGGCCACTGATTCGCCGCCAAAGTGTCTAGTGAAAATGGATGCAGCAGGAGAGCTCGAAGGTGCGGCCCATGAAGTCGGTCTCGTTCCCGAGACAAGCTTACCGAACAGGTGGCCACACAACACCGTTCTGGAGCGTAACATTCGCGAAGAGAAGGAATGCTGCCGCAGCATCCACATGCAATCAGGGTTGCCCTATTCGTTGCATACGTTTAGTTACCCATTTGCATGTCTCTCCATGTCGTTCGACAGGCCTGCACCATTCAGCCCAGGGAAAACCCAATGGGAAGCCCTCACCAAAGAAAAGTTCCAAGGGAAGAGATGCTGTTTCGGGCAATTGGTTTGGTACAGAACCAAGACTCCTGGCAAGCTCACTCTCGATCCGAACATGGCGCCTGCGCTTTTTGGGTTGGAGGGTCGATCCGGGGTTGCGGTACCGTAACGTGGTCAAAGTCATGGACTATGAAGCCTTCCGTAAAGATGGTTCCATTTCCGTTCACGATGTTCCTGAACCGGAATTGTTCGTTGAAGACGGACCCCCAAGCTTTCCGATTGCAGCAGCAGCAGATAGAGCATTGCATGGTGGCAAGACAGAAGGGTCTGATCCCCCACCCATGCCCCTGCGAGAGGCGCCCTTTGGTGCCCCACCGACTCCATCCGCTGTCAAGTCAAAATCCGTGTACATAACTGTTGAGAGGATCATCAAGTTCAAGGAAACGCCAGGTTGCCGTGCATGCACCGGTCATTCCAAGATTCACAGTGCCGAATGCAAGAAGAGGTTCTCCGAACTTGTTTCTGCAGATCGAGCTGAAGCAGCTGCAAAAAGCGCTGCCAAAACTGAATCTAAGGAACCCATTCCCATTGTTCATACTGAAGGGGATGAGGAGCTAGCTAGAGCAATCCACGCATCCGAGCATGGAGAGGATCCTAAGCCCGCAGTTAGTGCAGAAGATGTTGCGCATGAACTTGATGCAGCCGAAGCTGGGGAGCCCGCTCCCTCAAGACCCGGTGGCTCATTTTTCGATACCGCACCAACGACAGCCGCTACATCGCAAGGTGAAGATTTTTGGATGTTCAAAGAAAATGCCAACTGTTTGGTTCGATGCCATATCATGCCAAGGCAGAATCTTTTTACCCCAAAAGAGGTCGAGGATTGCCCCGTTTCCCCAGAAAGATTTACTGCAGCTCGCACCACTCGTGCCGTGTTTCAGGGGGGCAAAGCAGACAACATCCATGATGGTTGGTTTGGTAGCCGACCCAATCGCTCACTTGGAGATGCATGGACCGGGTTCACAGTGTTCAAGTTAAGGCCCATTCAGTCCGATTGTGTTATCACCACAGGTGCAGCCGTGATGTTAGACTCCGTACCGCCGACACCTCTCACCGATGCGTCAAAGAACGGTCGTCCGAACACATTGCCAATTTTTGGCATGCCATGCAGCGCAGAGGTTGAAGCTCCACAGCGCAAGCAGTTTGAGGTTGGAAATCATCGTGCCCGCAAGAAACAGGCACGTATGGACAAGTTGCCTGTGATGTTCGAATACGCATGTTCACCAGAGTCCAACATGGGTCGCGTGTTTGAAGGTCTTGGCATACCTCATGTTAGGCTGGCTAAAGAGTTTATCGACCTCAGCACAGATGAAGGAGAAATCCAGTTGCAGTCGCAGATTGAAGGTTGTGATAAACCCAATCTCTGGGCCGCAATTCCCTGTACATCAGGTTCAGCATGGCAACGCCTTAATAAGGCCAAGTTAGGAAGCCAGTTCAAAAAGAAACTGAAGCAAAAGGTTAAAGAGTCGAGAGAGTTGTTCTCCAGATTCAGACGTCACGCAGAGACTGTCCTCCATCAGGGGGGTAGTGTTTCGTTTGAATGGCCAAGGGATTGCGACAGCTGGGCTAGGGATGATGTTTCTGCATTCTTTAGAGAATACGCACACGTCTTCACCCCAGCGACCTTCCATGGTTGCGCCCTAGGTCTTAAGGACAGCAATGGTTATCCCATCAAGAAGCCATGGAAAGTCATGACCAGCAATAGCACACTCGCGTCCGCACTAGGTGCATTCAAGTGTCCGCACGAAAAAGGGTATAAGCATTCGCTTGCAGCAGGTAACAAGACCGCAAAGACCGCTTTCTACCCCGAAGGCATGTGTCTCACAGTTGCCCGTGCGCTGTATCCGACAGTTCAACCCGCTGTGCCTGCGATGCCTGTCCAAGTGCCATTGCCTCTCGATCACCGGGAACGTGAACAGCAGTTGAAACACATATCCCCTCTCTCTGGTTTGGAAGATAATAGGTGTTGCTGTTGAGTCCGATGAAAAGTGTCACAACATTCTTGAGCAAGTTCTTGATGTTGAAAATCTCATCGCACATTCCCTAGGACAAGTCAAAGAGAAGAAGGATCCTGAGATCACCGCAATGGTGACCAGACTCTTGTCACGTGCCGAAATGTTGGCTTCCCCGGAAGCTCTTGAAGCCGTTCGACTTGAAGCCACAGGCCTGGAGAAAGCCGGTGCTTGGGATCTAAATTCAGTCCGAGAGTATGATCAAGTCGCTGCTGAGGCGCGACGATCCAGTATAAAAGTTCATTTCGGGCAGTTGATGTCGCTAGCATCCGTCAAGTTCGCCGAACTCGCGAAACACCTTCAGAAGATGAAAGGTAGGATTGTGTATCGCGGAGACTGTGCGAAAGACGAACATGGCGCGGCAGCTGTCTACCAAGAATTGGGAGCAAATCCCACGAGCATACAAGGTCTTAATAACTGTCTCGCTTATGGATCCCTGCCAGGGAATTCCACCACAACAGCGGACGCTATAAAGGCTTATGCGCAAGCACTGCTGAAGTCCAAGTACCAAACTTGGATCACACTCCCGCCTGAGCTCCGGCCAAGGTGGTGGCGCGAGCGTTTCGTGAAACCTGTGGTTTTGCTCGTTAAAGCTCTTTATGGGCATCCTGACGCTGGCGGACTCTGGGAGGCACACCTCAAAGGGTTCATTAGTGAACTTGGAGGGCGTGAGGTCGCAGAGTTTCCTGGAAACTTCTGGTTCAAGGAGTCCGGGTTACTTCTCTCGACATACGTCGACGACTTGACGTTGGCCGGTCCCAGCCACCTCCATAAAGACTTCTGGGAAAAGTTAACAAGACTGGTTGATATAGAACCCCCAGAAGACATATATCGGGTGCTGGGCAGGAACCACCTTTTGATAGATGCTCCAAAGGACCCAACCGAACCCGATCTTAATGCCGCTATGGGCAGATTGAAAGGGGGCATGGCGTTCGACATGCGGGATTATGCCCGTCAAACGGTAGCATTATATCTTGAGGTTGCGCAGCTGAAAAGTGAAAAGCTCCGCGATGCCACCACTCCATTCTGTCCCGCTGGATCCCTAGATCCTGCAGATGACGCCTTGGAGGGTGAGCTCGGCTTTGCCGCTTGCCGCGTGTTGATGAAAGCCTTATGGCTCGGCCGTTTGGCACGCCCAGACCTGGTCAAGCCCATTGGCGACCTTGCCTCATTTGTTCAAAAATGGTCTAGAAACTGCGATAAGCAGCTACATAGGCTTGTTTGCTACATAAACAGCACGGTCAACAGCACGCTGGTAGGCACAGTTCAAGATTCGACTGAGGATTTGCATCTGTCTTTTTATGTGGACGCCGATTTCGCTGGAGAGCGAGATGCAAAATCCACGTCCGGAGGATTCTTGATTTTGAGTGGTCCGCACACGCATTTTCCGCTTGCGTGGGTATCCAAAAGGCAGACATCGGTCTCCCGATCAACGACCGAGGCGGAGATTGTATCTCTCGCATACTCCCTTTATCAGGAGGCGCTCCCTGCGCTTAGCTTGTGGGAGCTGATCTTGGACAGACCATTCCATCTCAAGATCCACGAGGACAACTATAGCTGTGACTATCTCAGAAGTTGTTGCTTTATCCAAGCTTACGCCAGGTCCAGCGAACACACGAATTTGCGTGCATCGCATACAAGTTTGAAAGAACACATCCTGATAGAATATCCAAACCGATACGGTGTCATGGACATCTCACGAAAGTACTCTGACCCAACAAGTGGGACTCATGCCATCTGGTTGCTCGCTAACTGTGTTGACCTCGCCAGCATGTTCTGGAAGACGTTCGAAAGTAGGAGCCGCTAAAGTATTGCCGCAGTGCGCTGCAAGCATGCCTGCAAAAATTTGTCGCCTGGGTGATGCTTGGAAATGGGACGAAGCCAGTCGTTGTGGATGTAAACTTGACGCCAGTTATTGGCGTGGTAATGTCAAAGACACCCTCGTGCTGTCAAATGAGGGGAGCCACCATCATGATGACATCGAGGACCCAGAGATGAGGTAGGTTCTCATGTAGTCAGTTGCATGTTGTACATTCAAGTCAATGCCAGAGCATGATCCAATCACTGCTTTGGCTCAAGTGCTGAAAACAGCGCGTTGCACCGCGCTAGCCCCAAGGTTAAGGGAGAGGTCGCAGTCACGGAGGGGTTCGTTCCTTTTAAGGTCCCGGGTTCCCCCGTTGTTGACAAAACTGTGTTTCCCTCTCCTTTGAGTGATGTGGAATCATGTGGAACCGCAAAGGGGATGATGAAACCAACATGGACCGGGAATTGTGCCATATACACCCGACCGCAGTCAACCCCATGTCAACACTTGTACCTAGGGTGCTGGCCAGCGATTTCTTCCATCTAAGCATTCACCCATGCCGACCCCCTCTTCGCGAACTATTCCTGCTTTTTTGCTGAGTAAAAGTAGGGCTTACTGTATTGGGGGTGACGGTGACAACCAAAGGACCAGAGATTGCGCCTTTGACAGGGACTTAATTGGGGGGTCCTAATCAGGTGGATCCGTTTGAACGTTGTCTGTGCTAAACATTGGGTGGTTTTTGCAAGCTCTAAACGCCCTAAACACCATCCAGTTCACATTTTGAGCTTGAAGTGCGGTCAGAATCTAAACATCACTTTCTTAGTTGTCAAGCCCTTTCTTGCAACCGAAGAGAATCGACCTCAACTGACACCTCTTACCCCTCACGCTTCCCCCGCTTTTCTTTTTTTTTTTGGGGGGGGGGTGTAGTGTTGAACATCACCTTTCGTGCGAACTCGAAGTGAGTCTTCCTTTGGCGCGATGTTTCAAGAGGAAATCTGAACCCACCCCCACCCACCCCCACCCACCCCCACCCACCCCCACCCACCCCCACCCACCCCCACCCACCCCCACCCACCCCCACCCACCCCCACCCACCCCCACCCCCTCAACCCCCCAACCCCCCGCGGCCTCAGGAGTGGCGCCATGCCCCGCGTTTGGCCACGGCGGTCCTGGGGCACCTGGCGCGGCAGCGGCGCAGCGCCGAGGCCTCGAAACTGCTGCGGCGCATGGCCGGAGCCGCCGTGGCTGGGGGCCTCGGATCCCTCGGAGGCCTTGGTGTCAGGAGCAAAGGGCGGGGTTTGGGGCCCAGAAGCGGGGGGGCGGCTGGAAGGACCTGGAAAATACCGAAAGTGCTGGGTCGTTTTGTTTCTCTTGGTTCTTATTGGAACCCCTGTTCGTTCTGAAATGACTCTACTCTACTGGATGTATATTTCCAATTTTTCCGGGTGGGAAAAAAGCAAATAAAAGAGGAGAAGGGGAGGGAAGTACCTGGACGGTTCAAAGAAGCGGTGGAGTTGGTTGTTTTTGGGCTTGAAAATTCAGAAACCAGACCACCAAATGGGCTGAACGCGGAGTTGGTTGCCCTGCAGGCATGGTGTAGAACCGTGGAGCCTTTTGGCCAAGGACGGTGGATGTTGGGTTTTAGGTTGCCACTTACCGTAGGGTAAATGCCCGAATGGCAAGTAAACCAACCATACTCAACCACAAAGCCATTGTAAAACATGGGATTAGAGTCCCTTTTCGGGGGCCCGCCCGAAAATGTTTGGCTTCCTTTTGCAAATGCTTCGAAAGCAACCCGGCGCAAAAACTGTAGAAGCTGGCCATGAGCCGTTGACTGAACTTGTGCTTCAGGCGGTTGAGCCCAAAAAATCGGTCGTTGCGTTGCGGGAGGGATTTCTTGGTGAACCCTCCCGCAGTCTTGGGTGTTCCACTCTGCACAGCCCAGTCTTTGCATGTGGTTGAGCCCAGCATGCTGATTCGGACTCATCCCTGGCGACATGGGTCCTTCGTGGCAGAAATCGTCTTGGTTCAGTGGTTGGCCTCACTGGCCAGCTGCACAGATGAGCCTGGCTGATGGGTTTGCATCTACTCACGCGTGGGCATGTTGCCGGTACATGTCTTTGGCTGCATTTCTTGGGTACGTCTTCAACATGTATGGCTACGCATTCAAGTTTAAACACAGGTTCGCATCCACTTTGTTAATGTACGGAGTAGGCGCTGACGCCCATGAGTTTCCCACATATTGTGCATGGACAAAGTCCACTTCACACCAATTGGGAGTGGTGGATTCCCCAGTAATTACAGGTTCTTGTCCATCCCAGCTGGTGCGAATTGAATATTTCCATTTTTTTCGTGCCTGAGGAAACCAACGTCTACCACTTCGGCGCAGCCATCAGTGCCCTCGGCCAAGTTACCTGGGTGCAACGCCCATGGTCCCAAACCAGCAGACTGATGGATAATGGCTTTAGTGTTGTTGCTTTTGCTTGTTTATGATACATACCGGTGAATGTACATCAAATATATATATATATACACACCTCTGTGCATTATCATGTTCACATGTGCGCATATGGGCAGATAGGTGGATAAATAGAACTTTATAGATACAGCAAGAGCACACATAGAGCGAAACAAAGAAATGCAACATAGACATAGGTGTAGGGTTGCTAGGCCTGGGTGGCGCACCCGAACAAAACAGGTGCCTGCGAGAAGGCAAAAGATTGGCAGACAGCCATACACTTGCTGGCCACCATGCGGGCTTTGCGAGTGAATCCCAACGTGATCGCTTGCAGCGCCTCGGTTCAATGGACGATTTGTCGACAGTTCCCTTGCCGGGTGTTTTGGACAAATACCCCTCACTTCCCGAGGTTCTGGACTTTAAGCTTTTGGGAAGACCACGTTACGCTTTGTGGCAATCCACTCAGGAACTGAGACCAGGTTGTGATTGCACTTTCATTTGGCCTTCAAAGATGGCTGGTGGACATGCATCCAACAAGGTGGAT